>OU015502.1:5710163-5752663 GCA_907164885.2 Dolomedes plantarius
TGGACGGAAAATTTACTGATCGTTTTTTTTTCTCTCCGCCCAGTGCAAGATCCAATTGACTTCTGTGGTTTAATGTTGGAACGACGTCCGACGTATTTTTTCCGCTACGGATAAAAACGCCGTGTGTGAAACGGGCCTAACGACATTTTGGCGAGATAAAGTTTCCTGTTATTAAAGTTGATCAAGCTTCTGACCTTGATAGGTTAATTTAGAAACATTGCTTCTGTCATTCCTTTTAACTGTAGACTATGAAAATATTTTGATGCAAACGGAGTGAAGAGCATGAATTTAAAGTATTTAAAACTAGTATGGATAATATCGACCAAAGCGTATTCGTGATTTAACTGTGTTCAAACCCTCATATAAATGATCAAAAGTTCGACAAATTCGTGATTCTAAGCAAACAACAATTAACTCAAGTACAACTTCATATCAAACCTTCTGAGAGAAAATAAAGTAACCATGTTACTTATGAACTTGAGTAAAAGTCATTTGAACCCTTAGAAGGATTTTGATAAAATGCGGGTGGCTAATTGCAGTATTTTATAAAGATTGTGTGATAGCTTCCCCTAAAGCTTTGCATTTTAAGTAATTAAATCACTTTATCTAGAATATATCAGAAAAATGTCTTCATAAAAGCTGTTAAGGATATTAGTTTAGGATAGTAAACATACTGGATTCACTTAGCTTGATGTTATCCTATGGAGAAATGTTTTCCCATTGATTGTAGACTTGGATTTTTCAAATTGTACTCCGTAATAGATGGAATTTTTTTTTTAATTTGGTATCTTCTTCATTCTTTAAAAAAAAACACAAATAATATTTTGAATTTGAATAATTCTCGGAATAAATATGGACTACTGTTTTAGAAGCAAATTTTCTATGGTGGACGACATTTCTAATATGAATAAGCTAGCCAAAGGAGAAATTTATTTCTCTATTAGGAGTACAATTTTAAAAAAAGAATCGTTAACACTAGAAAGACGGCTGCCGTCATTTTGACGGTTTCGGACATACTACTGAGCGCTATGTCTGTATTTATGTCCTCAGGCTTCTGAAATTTTATGACTTTTGCTAATTTTACGCGAAATATGCACAAGCATTTGCAAAATTATATTCGATAGTAAAGAGGGGGGAGAAAATGTGTTGTATACCTACTAATACTGAAAGCCGTCATTTGGACGTCAATATAGAAAACAGGCAGAAATCTTTAAAATAATTCCGAAAAAAATATTTGTTATTTTTCGTCTCTTCCCCCTTTTGCAAATAACAGAAGTACTGGCTCTTCGGAAATATTGGTGTTGAAAAATAAGGACAGCACAAACTATGCATATATTTTTACGGATAAACCATACAAGGTTGTTAGCTCGGCATACCTGCATAAAAATATGTGTAAATATATACTAATTAATTATATATTGGTATGAAAGAGTCCAAATTTTAAAGTATTTAACCTCTTTTAAAAAAACATTAAATATTTTAAAATCTTGATTTTATTTTTAACCGTCAAAATGACAGCGTTCAGTCTTTTAGTAAGAAAAAAATTCCCGACTTTCTATTGTTAAATCCAAGTGGAATATTACTAGAAAAAATGTCTTTACCAATCAACATTTGCTGTGTGCTGACCCTATTGGATTCGCACATCTCAATGTAAACATATGGAGGAAGTGTGTCCAAGGATCGCCTCCGACTTCGATTAAAAGATTTTTTTTAAGGGGGCACACAACCTTTGACTACTGGGAAATAACCCTAAACATCATCCAATTCGAGCTACTGAAACTCCAATAATATTAATATATATGACGAGCGTAAATTCTCGTACTCCCTCTTAATTCGTTCCCCTCTTAATACTTACTCTAAAAGTATGCAGTCAGAAGAATCGTAGGCCTGTGGAAATAAATACACTTACGTTACAGCTAAATCCTTTATTCAAGCTACTAATTAATAACCCGATTCAATCTGTGCCATTTTCGATCTCTCATCTCGTGACGCGCACTACTTCTCGATTGGGATCCCACGGACGCTCTGATAATTCTTTTGTTAAAATTCAAGTGTCAAAACTACGCGCATGCCCGGTGATGTCTATAGAATGTTCCGAGACGATTCCATGTTATATAATAGTTTCACTCCTCGAACACCGATGCTTGCTTCTACAAATACACTCGATGCCTGACCACAACGCGTATCAAGGCCACATCTCAAAAGGGATTCTTTTTCCCAACTCACGCGAAGCATTTCAAAGTAAGCTCTGTGAAAATGATGGCGCTCGGTGCCAAATAATAAATTATCCTGAAGCCACATTTAAAGTTTTTGCGATCGCCCCTACATATTTTAGCCTTACATTTTTCCTTGACTTATATATATAATTTTTTTGTTTTATATCAAAATTACAAGGCTTTAGTTATATTTTATACAAAAATAGAACTTGTAAAGCCATAAATAATTTTAAGATTTTATTTTTAAATGTGCACATTACTAAAAACGGAAAAAAATCATTGGATGTTTGGCGCATCATAAAATTAAGAAATATGCATAGAGAAACTATTTTTTGGTCAAATTAAATAATATACTCAAGCTTAATATTAAACCAATAAATATACAAAAAATATAGTTTAAATTGAAAAATTTACATAAAATAAATAAAAAAAATTGAAATTTAGCAATTTTTAAAAGCATTTTCAAGTGTAAATTTTTTTTTACAAATTTATTTTTACTTTTCAGGTTTTAGTATGTAAAGAAGCTTATAATACAAATCTGATAAAAATTGTGTGTGTCTAGCACACATAGTTTGGGAGTAACAGTCCGCGTAATCCAAAAATTCACATATTTGAGAAAACTGAAGTTAAAGTTGGAATATACATGGCCATGGCAATAGAGTGAGCTTTACATAAACCTTCATAACTCGAGAAATAAAGCAAATTATTTTATGCGGTTTTTGCATATCGTTCATAAATGTTCCAAAAATCAGAATATAGCAAAAAAAATCGATTTTTTGAAGTTTTAAAGGTTGTGTGCCCCCTTAAATTGTACTCCGTATTAGAGAAAAATTTTACACCTTGGGGCATTTTTTCATTAAAAAAATGAAAATAATATCTTAAAATTTCAATTAGTAAGTGGAAAAAAAACTTGTATAGCGTGTTTTAAATGCTCATCAATTTCTTTGGTGGACAAAATTTTTTAAACCGAATCCTGTTGCAAGGTGCAGAAAAGTTCACGCTATCTGAAAATACCATTTTCATTGCATTATCAGCATTTATGTAGCTGTCAACAGTATACACATTTTCTCCATAGGTTAACACTGAGAGGAGCGAATCCAGTTGGGTTAGTAGACAGCAGCCTTAAACTAATCGAATCCAATGCGGCTAATACCATGCAGCCTTAACAGTTATTTAAATAGAAAGGAAACCGAACTAAAATTTAGGCAGAACCAAGTAAATATAAACTAAATGATGAACACTATCCAATAATAACAAATGCTTGCGTGAGTATATTCTACAAAGAGCAAAATAAATCCATGGGTTCCCACTGAAATGGCCGGTTCGTCATAATATGAAACAAACTACATTAATATGCTTCTTCAATTCGAGTAACTTCAAGAACAGCTTTTGCAATTGATTGTTAAGGGGGGCCGGTACACATTTAAAAATAATTTTAATTTATTGAGTTAAAATTTGAATGCTTTTATGATGGTTTACCATATAATTTTTAAACAAAATCACATCATAAAACTTCTCTTAAAGTTTCTAAAAAAACTTAAATTTTAAATTTAAAGCAAAATGGTTAATTTAAAATCCTTATAACTCGAAATAGTATTTGTGGAATTAAAAAAAAAATTCATTTAATTAAAAAGAAATATATAAGTTTTAATTTTGAATCAGCATTTTTTAAATATTAATTTAAAAAAAAATATGTAACTTATTTTTAAAAAATCATATTTTCAAGAGGAATCAAGAGGAATTTTTTCGAATTTGCAGAATCAAAATTAAAGTAAAATAATTTAAAAAGACATGTTCCAAGTTTGAACGATTTTTCTTTAACGGTTCTTGACAGATAATAATTTAAAAACGAGAAATGGTGAAAAAACCCATCATGCAGAAAAACACATTTACGTACATGTTTAAATAAAGATTGGCTGCTATTAGAATGTTACAAAAGAAAATATCTCCTGTTCTAATTAAGGTAGAAACATGCCATTAAACGCTCTTTTAAGCGGAAAAGAACACAAAATTTTCAAATGCAATTTTTTTTTTCGAAAAGTTGAAGAATTTTGTGTCCTGGACTAAAAGACCACTTCTTAATCGATATTTCGTAAGCAATAATTCCTACAACAATTAGAACCCCTGTGGTCCTGAGATGTAGCAGATTAGATTTTTTTTTTGTGTATAGTTTATCTATAACTTGTGCAAAAGTGTATGGTATCACGAATTTTTTTTTTGTGCCTAACACTCCCTCTAACATCAAGTGTGCGTGAGGGAAGTCAAAATTAATATTAAATAACGATTTAAGGAAGAATGATGAAGGATCTAGATATAGACCACTTTAGTAAACTCACTATGAAATTTAAAATCCCAGTGCAATAAGCACGATCAAAAATAACACCTTCCGTGACTGAACTCGTAGGCCAAACCCGATATAAGCGATCCGTTATAAAGTGATTTCATTAATCAAATTAAAGTCACGAGAAAACCTTAGGTACACCGCACTGCATATCCTGATATTCCGCCAAAATTCTTTAGAATCGCCTCTCAAGCTGCTTTCCAAATTAATAAAACAGTCTTAGATGCTAGAAACTTCTGAATTTAAACTCTGGGCAAAGTTTAATGCAGCTCCATTATTATGAAACAAACGTTCTGTCCGTGTTTATTGAAATTCTTACCGCACGTCCGTAAGAGCTTACGAAACGACCCAAAAACGAATTATGGAACTTCTCAGCACGAGATATTCAATCTGTAGAGGAGAATAAACTATACGTTTTCCATACGAAGCACGCAGAAAAGGTGCCTCGATTTTAAATACCTAGCTGAGAGGTGTCTGGAATCGAATTTAAAGCAGTGCATTCGTGAATTAAATTTTCCGGATTATTAAATGACAGCTGTTTAATCGAAAAGATTTAAAATTCAGTAAAATTAATGGACAAATTAGATTAAGGGAAATTTCCATGCAAACCTTTCAAATCTTTGGGTTTTTAGTTTTTGACCACCTTTTGTGGTCAAAAAAAGACGAAAAGTCGTATGTTTTTTTTTTCCCAAAATCGTTTGGTTGTTGTTAGCTGTCCAGATATTTGCTTACATGCTATAGTGATGAGATAGCGAAAAGTATGTAGTACAGCTGCGGAACGCATACGAAAGTAAAACAGTCACACCCGATGACATGCGGCGAGTTGGCTGAAAACACATGCAGTCCAGTCAATTTCTTCTCAAATGGAGCCCCTAGAGGGAAAATTTTGGGGTACTTTTGATTTCTTCCATTTTATATGTTTTTTGAGGTGCTGAATCCGAATCTGAGTTTTTCTAGCAAAATTCCGTGACGCAACATAGAAGAAAATGCAAAAAAAGGTAAAATTTTTCATTTTTTTTGCGGTTTTTCGCTTAAAACTCGGAAACTATCAACTTTTCGTATATAACACCCCCCCCCCCTTATTCAAGAGTGAAATTTCCTACAAATTTCACTATTTAGGTTTTTTTCTCCGACGGACCCTTTGGGCTCAAGGGCTATTTCAAAATTGGCGTATTTCGGCTGTCTCAGCAAAACCCCACTTTTTCCACTCCAAAACTTTAATTTATTATTAAGGGCTGTCATTTAATTCCTCCTTCCAATACAATGTAGCATTTTCAAAATCCAGAGACCACTGAACAAATGTCACTAAACACAGGTGTTGTTGCAGATGAGAGGATCAACTGCCACTTGTCCAAGGAGATGGGCATGATAGGTATACAGCGCATTGATGGTGGGGATTTTCAAGGTGTAAAATTCAAACGAGGCGAAAGAGTGCAGCCTCTTGCGAACATGAGTAGTTCTATTACGATACAAGACATGGATGGAAAAATCAATACAACCACATTTTTCCAACAAATGACCATCGTGAAACATTCATATGAAGAGCTGCGAGAATTTTTGCGTTACGAACTTAGCCCCTACCCTCTCTGAGCATGGGATGAGGAAAGGAGCAAAATCGAGCTTGTACAGGGCATTTACACCGACTCCAGCTGAACAGGGGAACTTGATCTATACAAAATGTCATTGACGGAGGGTTTTTGTTACACCGGGTCAAATGGCACCACGGCCAGACATATGCAGACATTTGCAGTAGTTATGTATCATATGTCAAGTCGAACTACAAATCAAATGTCGTTGTCATTTGTGATGCCTACCCTGATGAAGCTTGTGAAAGCACCAAGTGCATAGAACAATTGAGAAAAGCGCAAAGAAAATAATATACTGCAATATCATTTACAGAATCGATACTGCCCACTGTCTCGCAGGAGAGTTTCCTTGCAAACTCCAAACATAAGACCCGGTTGATATCTATGCTAATGGAAAAATTTGATGATGCAAAAATTGATTCATAGCAAGCTGTGGCGGACGCTGATATCCTAATTATCACAGCAGCTCTTATGTTAGCCCCGTCAAATGAATATGTAACAGTGGTGGGAGAAGATATCGGCCTCTTGGTGATTTTGATTAGCCTATGTAGTCCTGATATAAAGAATGTCTTCCTTTTGAAACCAGGAAAAGGGAAGATGTCTCAAACCCTCTACAATCCCCATCTTGCCGCTGACAAAATCCTATCAGACCATATATTGTTCCTGCACGCGATGAGTGGTTGTGACACCACTTCTGCTTTGTATAATCATGGGAAACTGAAATTTCTAAAAGTCCTGCAGAGGAATAATGGCTTGCAACCAGTCATTGACGTTTTCAAAGACTCTCGTGCATACGAGGACGAGATTGCCGAGGCAGGAAACGTGTTTCTTATGGCTCTGTATGGGAAAGGACATGAGTCTAGCCTGAACGATTTGAGATACAGGCAATACGTATCTTCATCATAGAAAAGTCAAACCAACATTGCCTCACTACCCCCCACCGAAGCTGCTGCACGACAACATTCACTAAGAGTTTACTTTCATATGCAGCAGTGGTTATCCTGTCAAACCACACTCTACGAGCAACAAAGAGACTCGAACGAGTGGGGTTGAAAAAAAAACAAGGAATGGTCTCGTGCCAATGCCAACCACTTGAACCCTGCACCGGACTCGATACTTCGGCACATTTCTCGTAAATGTAAAAAAGGCTGCCAACGCAATTGTGTATGCAGGAAGGCTAGCCTCCATTACTCTCCGATCTGCACATCGTGCGAAGGGCTGTGTGAGAACGTCGAGCTCCCGGAAGACAGCATTGGCTTTGACGAAGAAGAGACCGAAGAAAGAGACGAAGAACAGACTGAAGAAATACGCTTACATTATCCGGAAGGTATGTCTAATCTCACAATCTATTGCGTAATCACTCATCTCTCGTTAAGATATGATCACAAGTTGTTGTTTTCTCACCACCTCTTTCATTTTCCAGATGAACAAGCCCCGACGCTGACGACAGAACAACCTAAACCTGTACCAGGACTCGCCGCCCTCGAAGAACCTCAGCCAGGACCCTCTAAACGACAACGGCTTATATAATAATGTAATACATAATCATATGTATTGTAATACAATATAATAAAATGTAATAATTTTTCAAGATTTTTTGTTGGAATTTCAACTTTTTTGTAACTGGATTTGTACAATTTCGGACTTCATTAAATAACTTGAACATTATTTTATTTTTCGAAAAAAGTACCTGTACCTCTACATATACGATCTAAATAAGTTATGTGCAGAGAACTGGAAGGAATTCTTTAATCGACAGCCATTAATAATAAACTAGAATTTTTGAGTGGAAAAAGTGGGTTTTTGTGGAGACAGCCGAAATACGCCAATTTTCAACTAGCGCTTGAGCCCAAACGGTCCGTCGGAGAAAAAGACATAATTAGTGAAATTTGTAGGAAATTTTATGTACTTTCATTTTGTATAATTGGGGTTATATACGGAAAGTTGATAGTGTCCGATTTATAAGCAAAAAGCCGCCAAAAACTGAAATTTTTTTACCTTTTTCTGCATTTTCTTCAATGTTGCGTCACGAAATTTTGTTAGCAAACCTCAAATTCTGATTCAGCACCCCAAAAAACATAAAATGGAACAAATCAAAACTACCCCAAAATTTTCCTCGAAAAAACAAAATTTGACTGGACTAATAGTCACTGCGTGGAATCCTGCACGTAAAAGAGAGTCCCGTGTTAAGAAATTGATTTATAGTCAGTGGTGCCTCCAGTCCAGAGATTTTTTTTTTTGGGGGGGGGGGCGACGTCGGCTCTTAGGGATATATATATATATATATATATATGAAACAAATTTTAATCCTTTTAAATAATCCTAACATGCTTTTTCCAAATTCTTTTATCTTATTGCAACAGAATACATCCCCTTAACCTTGGATTGCGACCTAAATTCAACCAATATAAATCTATTTTCCCCTAAAGCTGTTGCACGCGCGTACTATTATATAAGCATTATATAACGGGCATCGCGAGGCCATCACCTCATATGACGCGACTTAATCACGTGTCCATTTCTGACAAATCAGAAGTTTGATAGATCCGTACGCGGGCTAGAATTGCGCGCTTTCAGTAGCTTTTTGTGTCCTGCCACGGAAGGGAAACGTGTAATTTTAGGGCGCGCTGTGTCCCCTTTGTCTTGGGATGATCCAACAAGTTCTGGACTTAATATGGTCTGATTGTATTGTGAAAGCTTCAAACATGCCCAAATGTTTTCATCATAGTTGCATACAGTGTTTTTCGACACCGTGAAGTTTTCAAATAAAATCATATTGAAAATGTGGCTGACTCCTCGCCGTTCTGGATGTGAATTAAAAGTGCCTGCGTACACTCGACGACCATTTCTATTGCCTAGTGCTCCGTCACGAATAACACCCGAAAATATCACGAGTTCACAGTCCTAAAGTGCATTGCCACCGTAAAATCATTACATATATATATATACACTGCTGGCCACCCAAATTGCAACACCAAGAAAGACAAGAGATATCACAACAAAATTTATTTTGTAGATAACATGTTGACCAATTATCAAATGATTAAATTTATAGACTTCTGTGAAGTGTGGTTCCTGCCAAAATCAGTAGCTACAGTAGCCGCCATTGTTGGAGATCACCGCTGCCACACGCCTCGGCATTGATTCAAAGAGACTTTGGATGAGTTCTTGGGGTACAGCAGACCAAGCAGCTTCCACACGTTGCTAAAGTTGATCTGCTGTGGCAGCTGGGGAAGGAATCTGGGTCAATCGTTGAGCAACCATGGACCACATATTTTCTATCGGCGAAAGATCCGGAGAGCGAGGCGGCCAGGGAAGCAATTCAATCTGGCGATCAACGAAGAACCGTTGGACAATGCGTGCCACGTGTGGTCGGGCATTATCCTGTTGAAATATGGCTGTGGTCAAGCCCTGAAGGTAAGGAAGGACAACTGGCTCCAACACCTCGGAGATGTAGCGCTGGCTGTTTAAAGTACCGGCTTTGAGTACTAGAGGTGTGCGAGAGTGATATCCAATACCGCCCCGTACCATAATACCCGGTGCAGGACCAGTGTGGCGGTGCATAACGCAGCTGTTCAGCATCCTCTCTTCACGGTGTCTCCAGACTCGAATGCGACCATCGTGGTGTTGCAGACAGAAGCGTGACTCGTCAGTAAAGACAATTTCATTCCATTCTGCCGTCCACATCCTTCTGTCATCGCACCATTGGCGGTGGAGACGTCTGTGGTTCTTTGTCAAGGGTAGACAAAGCAATCGACGTCTTGCGGACAGACCACTCTGCTGTAAACGGCGTCGAATGGTACGCGCAGACACTGGATGATGCGTTACAGACTGCATGTGCTGTGCTATGGTTCGTGATGTGACTGAGCTATCCGTCACTGCCATGCACACAAATTGCCTGTCATCACGTAAGTGGTGCGCTGAGGTGGATGCGATCGAACACGCCGGTCCGTCGTACCCTCCTGCATCCAACGATCACATATCCGCATTATAGTTGTTTGGTTTCGTCCAACACGACTACCGATTTACCTGAAAGATAATCCACAATCTCGGTAGGCCACTATCCTTCCTCTGTCGAACTCGGATACTTGATCAAAAGATGATCGCTATTTTCGACGAGGCATAATTGATCGTTTTTGGAAAAAAACCACAAGAAAAACACAATCGTCGAACTTGAAATTGTCGAAATCTCCAAGCCTTAAATAGCGCTTTGAAGTGGTGCCACAGGCGCGCGTGATGTGCGTCTGCGCTGAAATTCTAATCATTTGCATATCTCACCTCCGCTAATGCATGTTGTAAATTTCATGTTATTTGCCTGTTTCCTTCAGGGAGTTGCATTTACAGTGGCCAGCAGTGTATATATATATATATATATATATATATATATATATATATATATATATATATATATATATATATATATATATAAATTCATTTTGTATTTAGTCTACGATTATATAAGTTTAGGCTATGAAAAAAATACGTCAGGCTTTTTTTGGGGGGGCTTGGGGGGGGAATTGCCCCTACTGTCCACCCCCCTGGGAGCCGCCTTTGTTTATAGTGGTTATTGTAAAACTTCAGTACATATTCAATAAAGAATAAGAAAATATCACCGACATTAACAATTCTATGCATTATTGTAAAATTATAAAATGTTTAAGGAATGAAAATGACAAACCTATTGGAATTTTGTGTAGATTACGCGCACATGAAACGCTATTAAAGGCTGCTGTGTACTAACTCAATTGGATTCACTCACCTCAATGTTAACCTATGGAGAAAATGTGTCTACTATTTACAGCTACATAAATGCTTATAATCCAATAAAAATGGTATATTCAGTAAGCCAGAATTTGTTTTTATACCTTGCAACATGATTCATTTTTTTAAATTCTTCCACGAAAGGAATTGAGGAGCATTTAAAACACACTGTACACGATTTTTCCCCAAATAATTTGAATTTTAAAATATTTCGATTTAAAAAAAACGTAAAATGTCCCAAGGTGTAAAATGTTTTCTCTATTACGGAATGATTCTCTATTACGGTACAATTAAAAGATATCTTTTATTTCAAGTCGGCAATCCTAGGACACGTTTTCTCCATAGGTAAACACTAAGCTGAGCACAAGTGTTCCGTGATTGTTGTGTGAACGTCGTCGACGAAGAAACGACGTTACAGTTGAGAAATTCAATTAGTAACCTTTTATCTCGACGACCGACGTATGACAGTTGATGAAATTAGTAAACAAAAAACAAGATAAGACATGAAAGTGTGCACACCATCATAATGAATGAGTTGAAATTTTGAAAAATCACTCCAAGATGGGTTACTCGAATATTTAATGCAGCTGAAATGGCAGTAGGAGTTAAAATACTCCAGAGACATATTAATAAATAGGAAGCTGAAGGTCGTGCTTTTTCAGTGCGATTTATAAGGTGCTATAAATCTTGGGTTCTTCATTACATCTCTGATACAAAGAAGTTCAGTATGGCGAAGGACTGGAAGAGCGAAACAACTCCATTAAAAGCGGTAATTTAATACACATTTTGACTGCAATTCACAGTATAAACAAAATAATACATTAAAAAAATTACAAGGTTTAATATTTTTTCTTTATTCTAAAACAAAATGCGATAAATGTCCACAATTTAAAAACTAATGTTCAAAAAGTTTTTACCTTGCATTTAACAACTATTACTGGTTATGTTTTAATTCGCAACATCTACACTGCTGGCCACTACAAATGCAACACCCTGAAGGAAACATGCAAATAACATGAAATTTACAACATGCATTAGCGGAGGTGAGATATGCAAATGATTAGAATTTCAGCGCAGACGCACATCACGCGCGCCTGTGGCGCCACTTCAAAGTGCTATTTAAGGCTTCGAGATTTCGACGATTTCAAGTTCGGCAATTGTGTTTTTCTTGTGGTTTTTCAAAAAAAAACGATCAATTATGCCTCGTTGAAAACACCGATCATCTTTTGATCAAGTATCCGAGTTCGACAGAGGAAGGATAGTGGCCTACCGAGATTGTGGATTATCTTTCAGGGAAATCGGTAGTCGTGTTGAACGAAACCAAACAACTGTAATGCGGATATGTGATCGTTGGATGCAGGAGGGTACGACGGACCGGCGTGTTCGATCGCATCCACCTCAGCGCACCACTTCACGTGATGACAGGCAAATAGTGCGCATGGCAGTGACGGATCGCTCAGTCACATCACGAACCATAGCACATGCAGTCTACAGTCTGCACCTCATCTGTCTGCACATGCAGTCTGTAACTCATCATCCAGTGTCTGCGCGTACCATTCGACGAAGTTTACAGCAGAGTGGTCTGTCCGCAAGACGTCCATTGCTTTGTCTACCCTTGACGCAGAACCACAGACGTCTCCGCCGC
This sequence comes from Dolomedes plantarius, assembly GCA_907164885.2. Taxonomy (NCBI): domain Eukaryota; kingdom Metazoa; phylum Arthropoda; class Arachnida; order Araneae; family Dolomedidae; genus Dolomedes; species Dolomedes plantarius. The sequence continues at coordinate 5,722,713 of OU015502.1, forward strand.
CAATGGTGCGATGACAGAAGGATGTGGACGGCAGAATGGAATGAAATTGTCTTTAAGGAAGAGTCACGCTTCTGTCTGCAACACCACGATGGTCGCATTCGAGTCTGGAGACACCGTGAAGAGAGGATGCTGAACAGCTGCGTTATGCACCGCCACACTGGTCCTGCACCGGGTATTATGGTATGGGGCGGTATTGGATATCACTCTCGCACACCTCTAGTACGCATTGCCGGTACTTTAAACAGCCAGCGCTACATCTCCGAGGTGTTGGAGCCAGTTGTCCTTCCTTACCTTCAGGGCTTGACCACAGCCATATTTAAACAGGATAATGCGCGACCACACGTGGCACGCATTGTCCAACGGTTCTTCGTTGATCGCCAGATTGAATTGCTTCCCTGGCCGCCTCGCTCTCCGGATCTTTCGCCGATAGAAAACAAGTGGTCCATGGTTGCTCAACGATTGACCCAGATTCCTTCCCCAGCTGCCACAGAAGATCAAGTTTGGCAACGTGTGGAAGCTGCTTAGTCTGCTGTACTCCAAGAACTCATCCAAAGTCTCTTTGAATCAATGCCGAGGCGTGTGGCAGCGGTGATCTCCAACAATGGCGGCTTCTGTTGCTACTGATTTTGGCAGGAACCACACTTCACAGAAGTCTATAAATTTAATCATTTGATACTTGGTCAACATGTTATCTACAAAATAAATTTTGTTGTGATATCTCTTGTCTTTCTTGGTGTTGCAATTTGGGTGGCCAGCAGTGTATTTTTCCTTAATGTAGTCATTGCGGGAATTTGAAACAAATGTGTATATATACGTTTTCATATGTACATATATGTTTTCATATACAGTGAAACTACTGTATGGAGGCCAGTAATGGTTCCAAAAAAAGTAGCCTTTTTTTTGGAGGGAGGATGGTTAACATTTTATTTATTTATTTACTTATTTTTTTTGGGGGGAGGGGGTTCTACGGAGTCATGAATCGGTTCTCATAAAAATATGTCCGTTTAGAGGGATTACAGCCAGGTAGCCGGCTATAGAAGTTTGACTATATATCCAAGCCATGTATAAATGTGTCAGATACCTTTTAAAAGTTAAGAGATACTATAAAGATATCCTTATTTTAAATCATCAGTAGAATATGAAACTTTTACTGTAAGTTAAACACACTTTCTTCTTTACAAATATGTCTCTTAATTTTTTCTAACTTAAAGATACGTTGTCTTAATTTTTTAAATATCAACCATGTTTAAAATATCATCACTTTATTTGTATGCCTGGCATATACTTTAAAAACCTGTAAATAAAATTACTTATATTTTACACTATAGGTAGAATTCATTGCTTTTCCTGTCTAATAAAAAATAAATGCCCTGGAAACGCCGGGTAAACATCTAGTTATTTATAAATTTTTGGTTCAATTGAGTGTTTAATCCAGAGGCGCTACACTCAATTTGACTAAATATATATTTTTTTTTGTGCTATGTACTACTGTGACAGTTACCAGTGTTCTGAACTAAAAGATTTACAGTACTTTGGAAAATCACTAAAATATATCAAAAATATTGAAAATACACTGATTTTTTTTAAGAGAATTAACTTTTTATAAGAACAGGTACCTATAGAATATTTCAGTTAACTTAACTTACCTTTTAGGATAAATAATATAACTTAGCTTTGAGGTCAAAACATATTAAGTAACAACGTAAGACGGGGTTCTTTGTGACTGCAGGGGTAACTTTGTGACACATAATCATTTTTTCGTATTTCGGATCTCGCGCCGTGTTTGTGATACTAGGCAGGCAAAGAACATTGCCAACAGGTTGTCCGACATACAGAGACACCTAGTGTCCGAAGCTTGGGCGCGCCATTTGTCTTCGCTGGCCAGTGTATTTTTCATATCTCTTGTCAAGTTATTGACTCAAACTTCGTAAACTATGTGTGCTCAAGGCTAACACCTTATACAACCAACTACAACAGGTAATTATTTATTATTTTCAATATGTTGGTTAGATTGAGGAGCAATATAACTTTTGTATAGTGATATTTCTTAGAGATACGAGAACATAATGTAAATATCGAAAGGTGACGGGGTTACATTGTGACACATTGATATTGTCACAAAATAAACCACAAATTTGACCCACCTCTTCCAACCATTCGATGTTGCACTTTTCCGTTCTCTAAAACAGTGGTACCCAACCCCCAAGACATTAAATTATTTCCATTTTATTTACTGTGGTGTATTTCTCTTGGGTTTGTGCAAATTTATACCTTTTCAACAGAATAAATCCTGCAACTATTTTAAATTAGTTTATTGTTTATTAAACATTTCTAGATTATGAATTAAAATTGCTCTCATAAAATTGAAAATAAATGCGCTTTCCTGAAAAAATGAAAAAAAAACGAAACAAGTAAATAAATAAAACGTGTTTTTTATTGAACAATAAATAAACGTAACGTCATTTATACATCAAAATTATAACATCAATTATTAAATCAAAACAATCAAAAATTTAAAAACAATCAACGTCATCCCTCAGCGGGTAGTGGTAAAATTATCAAACGTTGACCGGTCCGCGGCGATAGAAAAGTTGGGGAGCACTGCCCTAAAATACCACTGAAGGTAAATAAGTACTGACTATCTAGAAATAAAAACTACCCGAGGGAGTAGAATGTGCCGAAAGACAAATTTCCTCATCTTCTCAATGAAATGATGGCTGCCCTGGGCACGCGAGGTCTCTTTAATGTAAAAGGTATAGATAAAGATATCCAATATTTGTAATCTATATATATAAAACAGTTCCGTAACTGACTGACTGACATACAACTCACAGACCAAACCGCTGGACCTAAAGGGATGAAATTTTGCATGGCAATTCTTCTTATGGTGTAGGGGTGCGCTAAGAAAGATTTTTGAAAAATTTCTTAGATTTTTTAAATTAAATTTTTAAGTTGTTTTTGTAACTTTTTTTAAGTTTGCATTTAAAATAATAATTTGAGAGTTATAAAATTTATATCACGAGAAAGATCATAAGAATTCCTTTAAAACGAAATCTTTTTCGAATCTTTACCTTGATTTTCTGAGTTTTGGTGAATTTTTGAAGATTAATTTTTAGAATTTAATTTATTAAAGGCTGATCACGTTATTTCTTTTTCTGGTACTTTAAATAAATTTATCGTCGCGTTCATAACAACTAAATAGACAAAAATAATTTTTTTTTCTCTTTCTAATGCAGCAGACTATTGGATATTATCCAAAAAAATATTCCTTACGATTTTTTTCAATATATATATATTCACATCAATTGTATACATTGATCGTCGCATTTATTATAAATATATATATTTATTTATTTTTTTTGCATTAATTGCATACATTGACCGTTGTATTTAATTTGAATGTACTCCGTAGCGAAGCGAGGGTTTTCAGCATGTAGGTATATATTATAGTGTATCAAACTTTTGATAAGCGTTTTACTGTCCAACTTTGTGTCGATTAAATTTTCCTCTTGCACACACCTCTTGAAAACACAGATGTCACAAAGTAGCCCCCCTCGGAGGGGTAACTTTGTGACGCATTTTAACTTTAATTTCTCAATGGTAATTAAAGATTCGGGTTAGAGCAATACATTACTAAGTAAGGAAAGGATGTACCAATGTTTTGCAATTGTTCGCTTTGGGCTGCTTTTAAAACTAATCGGCTGGCACAGGAGAAATCTTAAAATCCCGCATAAAGTAACCCCATCATACGGTATATAAAATATTATTCCAACATTTCATTGAAATGTGTTGAAAACTTTTTAAAATTATTCGCTATTTCGTTTACAAAAGTAACTGAAAAATGAGTTTTCTAGAAAATGCAATTAAAGATGGCCTTTAGTTACCACTCTGGTTTATTAAATTGACCTCAATTTCTCATCCAATGATCGTACTAACCAAACTAAAGCAGATTTAGAATCCTATAAGATTGACCTTTGAAATAGAGCAATAAAAAAACAAATAAAAATTTTCAACAAAACAGGCAGATACCTTAGTGGGCAAATAACTTAAGTATCAAAACAAGTGTTAAGCATTAATTTAAGAATGTGATGTTAACACGGCTGCCTACGTTGAAAATGTCATTTTTGAATATTTTGGTCAATTTCATTTTTTTGCAAGAATCGTGTAATTCAGTCTTTTCTCTTTTCAAAACCGTTTTGATTTTCAATCTACAATTAGAAGCAGAGTTATAGCTATTTAAAAAAATATCGTCTGCAGCAAAATTGAAGGGACAAACAAGTTTAAATGCATGAATTATACTATTTTTTAGCTTAAATCTCTACCGTTATCATGATATCTCACATAATAATGTATACAATTTGAAATAAAATTCAGGAAATGTTTTAGATGCTATTGTTAATTAAATGGCAATAGTTGATGTATAATAAATAGATTTTTATTTGGGGCTGTTTTTATAGGGAAAGGAAAAGACGAATAGGGGAAAATGTTCATATTGGAACATAAAATTGTGTGCATTATTTTTGAGTTTTTAAATTTCTCTTAGATTGTGGGTCATTTTGAAGATAACCGTCATATGTATCATGTGTGAGAAGGAAATTAAAATAATAGCATTAGAATTTTGTGCAGAGTGATAGACGTTTTAGCTCAGTTTCATTAAATATTACTTCAAATTGACCAATTTATAAAAAAGTATGGTATTTACAGGTATTTTTTTGTTCTTTTTTTTAATTTTTGAAGTGCTATTTTACCGTAAAAGACCAAAAAAATCCTTTAAAAAATTGTTTTAAAAAAATTGGCTCCGAACGTAGGCAGTCACCTTAAAATAATAATTGACTCTTTATCACACTAAGAATTAAAATAAATATGGATTATTAAACTAAATGCTTTACTAAATATGAAGTATTTTTCTAAATACTATTTTTATTTGTCATTTATGCTAATGGACGATATAAGTACATAAATAGTCTAAATCCCTATTAAAAGTCATTTATCCCTATATAACATGGAAATATATAACATGGAAATATATAACATATATAACATGGGCCCTATATAACATATATATTTGTCCCTATATAACATGGAAAATTCACAAGCATATTTCAACAGCATAATATCCGCTACAAATCGGGTAACGGAGTTTAAAAATATTTACTCAGTTCACACTCGGCAGTTCATTAGAAATCATTTCCTAAACGTGAGGCGCCGCGTAAACGAAAATTCTACTCTTGTGCTCACCATTCTAAAGAATTGTAAAATGCACTGCGCCGTAAATTACCAAAGCAATCTCAGTCGGAACAAACTTTTGGAATTTATAAAGGGACAAGATTAATTCGCCATTCGCGCATTATGTCGCAACTATAACGTCGCGGGTGTGCTGTGTTTCTAATTCGTGCCGCGCGTGCACAGAGTTTACGGAAAATGACTCAAAACAAATTATTGAACATGCCAAAAAGGAGATACTTTAATCGACGGTTTTAAATAAGCAATATAATTTAAATGGTTGTAAGGTAGCAGAGGAAAATTGGATCGAATTGAATTGCCCGCTGAGAGCTAATAAGAGGAATCTCAACATGGAAAAGTTTAGATTTATTTCGAGTGAGGTTTTTGCTAATTAACCTACTCGTCACTAAAAATCTGAATTTTCTGGTATCCGACTACGATCGGAGCCCCTTTTTTGAAAAACTGTACTTGCGAAAATTTCTGTCTTATTTTTCGTAGGAATATAACACTTAAACTCCAAAATAGACATAAAAAATAGACATTGACTATGCAATTTTTTGCAAAATTGAGGAAACTGGGTCGAAATTTAGCAATTTTTCACAAAAATGGCTCTAGCTCTTGAAAAACATTATGCATATAACAAACTTTTTTGTCATATGTACCTAAGTACACTCAAAGTGTAATGACATCAGGGTTGCCAAATAAAAACACCGAAAATAAGGGACGGGTTTTCATAACTATACTACTGGGTAATATGGAATACCCCCAGAGAAAGGGTGTCCGGGAGTACTCCCCCGAAATTTTTAAAATTTTAACCTTTCAAATAGCCATTTTCAATGCATTTTTCGTTCAGTTTTGCACCTTACATAGAGTTTAGGTTAAGTAAACAATAATGTAATTACATAGAAAATTTGTAAATCAAAAACAATTTAAAGTTGGTTTAGGCATATAGTACAAAACTGATTTTTATTTTATTAGTTCAATACAACTAAGTAAGTGCCCTTATAAATTGTTAGTGACGTGTATGCAAAATTTGCAGTTTTATTACTGTACAATGTACATAATACAATGTGTTCAGGAAATCTTTGGGGCGACTTTTGAGTCATAAAAAAGTTTTCGAGTGAGCGTGTTCCCACAGTCCATTGAATTGTATGATATATTGTGCTTTACTGTGTTAAATACATCCGGATGTGAACAGGCCCTTGTATGCTCCCAACTCGTATACAATAAATTTCTCATTTCGGCGGAAAACGGGACTTTTGCCGTCCCGTTTCAAAGTTTCCCGGGACGCCGGACAAAATTTACAAATAAGGGACTCTCCCTTTAAAATCCAGGACATTTGGAAACATTGAATGACCTACAAGCTAATCGATGTCTCAAAATCTAAAAGAAAATACAGGTCATCATATGGAATTTGTATTTGTAAAATTTTAGTAATTTTCCATTAGATTTTTGATAAATGCAGCTATAAATCAACAAATGATATACCTAGATCCAAATCAGTAGTCCATTACATTCATAGTATTATGAAAAACATACATGAAAAATTTCATAGACATATCATAGATACATCACATTGATAAGATTTTGAGTTATCACAAGTTACAATTTTTTTTAAAAAGAAATAAAAACAATTTTGGAATTTTCGTCAAAATCAATGTTTTAAACGTAGTCGGTTACCTTAAAATGCAAGAATCTGTGCGTAGTAACGGTGCTCCATCTGTGTTAATACATTGTCCGTGGTTGCCAGTTGGACAAAGTAGAACACGTTAATTTCAGACCAGAAAGTATTAAACAGTTAATATTTTTAAAGTTGTAGTGCCTATTATCTATAATTAGGCAGTTTTTAAGGTTTGTTCCAATTTTCCGTGCATGAACTATGAAAAGAAGTCTTACTTATTTATATATATAAAATAGTTCCGTAACTGACTGACTGACATAACACACAGACCAAACCACAGGACCTAAAGGGCTGAAATTTTGCACTGAGATTCTTCTGACAGTTTAGGGGTGCACAAAGAAAGATTATTGAAAAATTCTACTTAGATTTTTCACACAATTAAATTTTTAAGTTGTTTTGATAACTTTTTAAAGTTTGCATGTAAAATAATAATCTGAGGGTTATACAATTTATATCACGAGAAATATAATAAAATTTCCTTTAAAATAAAATATTTTTTCGAATCTTTACCTCCATTTTCTGATTTTTGGTGAATTATTAAAAATTTATTTTTGGAATTTAATTTATTAAATGCTGATCACGGTATATCTTTTCTTTTTGCGATGGTTTAAATTAATTTTGCGTCACGTGCATAGCATAATACACGATTTTATTTCTTTCTAATGCGGCAGACAATTGGACATTATCCAAAAAATATAATAAAATACAGTAAAAGATATGTTCCTCAAACTGTACAACATTAACTGCACTATATTCTTTAGTATGTTCTATTAGATTTAATTTGAACATTTTCTTCTACATTGTTTTGTCTATATAAATATCCGTTATGATTTTTTTTATAAATATATTTTTTCTTATTTATTTCGTCAATTGTATACATTGACCATTGTATTTATATAAATAAATAAATAAATAATATATATATATATATATATATATATATATATATATATATATATATATATATATATATATATATATATATATATATATATATATATATATATATATATATATATACACAGGGCTAGATTTGAGGCGGAATGCACCGGAACGGCGTTCCGGTACCTCTCTTTATCAATAATTTAGAGTAACCCCCCCCCCCACACCCCGGAAGGTTATATATATATATTTTGCTTAACTGCATACATTGACCGTTGTATTTCATTTGAATGTACTGTGTAGCGAAGCACGGGTATTCAGCTAATTTATTATAAATTAAAAGCTTGTGTTACTTTGCATGAAGATGGCCAAGGTGACAGTGTTTACCACTTCGGAATACAGTACTGATTTATTTCCCGACAAGCACCCATTAATACCCTCGTGTCTACGCCTGGTATGGACATGTTAAATCTGTATGTCGGAAATTCTCTTTGTAGGATTTGTAGGGTTGGGAGAAGGTCATGTGCCCTCCCCTCCCCCATCATGTCGCCCCTGCAGAGGCTCAGTGTAAATTGAGTTCTCACTAGTGGGTGATGTTGGTTCAAATATACAGAGCTCGCATAAAAAATATGGCTTGAAGTAGCTTCTTATAAATGTTATACTTATAATTCGTTGATGAGTGGAAGAGTTCCACTTCTAACACATTTTATGCAATTTTCTGTAGACGACGTTTGGATTTCCTATTTGTTCCCAACAGTGTGAAAGAAAAATAAATTATTTAGAGAACAAAAATGTTTAGTGAAAATAGTATGCACACTTTTTTGTTGACAGGGCCCTAAGATCAAGAATAAAAAATATTCAAATATTTTTGAAGCACTATAAAATAAGTTGAATGTAGCACCGTAACTGGATTTCTCAATTTCAGATTAGTAGCATCTTCAAAATAATAAGAATCGTAAACTCCAGTTTTTGATCTCTGAACAAACAAAAGAATTTTCAAAATTAACTCTTTTTTTTTTTTTTTTAGTATCAAATTTATTTGCTGTCTATGCCCCAAGGAGTGTGGTGTGATCAGTTAAATAACTGTGTCGTGATTATTATAGAGTGTATTACAGATATTCCTATTGAGATTTGTTTTATGAAGTTTTCGCTACGAAAATGCTAAACGATAGCCTATACACAAAAAAATATTTTCCCAATATTTTTCATAGATGACATTAGGTGTATCACTTTAACATATCCTATGATTAGAGGTAAACTTAGCTCATATACATGCACTTACACAAAAACAGCCATGATATTAGAAAAAGGGATATGATGTATTGAAAACCTTTTTCTGAAAATTAATCATGGTTAAAAAATTATTACTTAATGAAACTTGTAGGAAATACGTAACAAAAACGCACACAACTCATCATTAAATCACCATTAACATCACTTGTTTTTTTATTAAAAATATTTAGAAGATGTGGGAAAATTTTAAAAACTTTAAAGAAATATTTCTTTTGATTTTTTGTCCTTTGTGTATGAATCTAAAACTTAAAATTTACAAACATTGAAATATAACTTCAGTATTACATGTTACTGTTAATCAAGTACAGCAGATACACAAAGAAGTGAAAACTGTTGATCAAGATATATGCCTCCCTGATTCTTTTTCGACATATATCTTACAAAAGATTTTAAATCGATAATGAAAAATTATAAATTCTTAATCATCATATACTTTATGTAAAGTTATTTACACGTATCTCAGTAAATAACTTTACATAAATGGTTTACGTATCTTTACTGCAAAGCCATACGTCACGAAGCTTTGTCTTTAATTCAACGTACCAAAATCTATGTGCTTTACATTTACTTATGGAATAATTTCAGTTCCTTTAAAAGTAGAAACAGATTTGTTTTTGGAAAATAGAAAAAAATCTAAACAAATGTTTTTTTTAACTTCGGTTTACTAGTTTAAAGCATTTTTAAGTACGTACTTTATGGTATGTTAATTATTGACTTTAGATTACTAAGGCAATTATTTAAAATTGCTCACTTCCATCTGTCGAATTAACTGTATGTAGGTTCGCAAAAAAGATTCTTAACACTATTCACCTTTACTATATATGTAAAATATGAAGTTAAAAGTTAAAAAAATTACTTTTAAGTAAAAGGAAAAATATAATTACCCATATAACTACTAAACTTTTTCATAATAACTAAAAAAATTATGTTTGGTGACGGTTTATTTCATTGCAGAAAATAATTATGTTTTTCTAAGTTATCTTTTTTATAAATAAACATAAATATTAATATTACTATTATGATAATAGTTAAAATGTTGGTGAGTCTCTTCATGCCATTATGGTTTGTGCTCAGAAATATTGTAAATTTAGCAAAAATACTGTGATGTGTGTACTTAAACCTGCACTGGTCCCAGATGCCAATAGCCCTTTGTTTACATTTTGAATATTGATGATTGCTATGAATGCCCAGCAGATGTCAGTGCCTCCGAAGTGTTTATGTATGAGTCTCAGAAAACAAACAAAAATTCCCGCAGTTGCAATTATTCTTTTATAGTAGATGGTTATATACCTAAACACCCGACTGGCTTTTCACCTAATTTGTAAAAATTGATAATAAAAACACATTTTGTTAAAATTTGCTTTATTTCTATTTATATTATTGTAAAAAAACTTAAAGAAATTCTTTTTTTTCTCATTTGCTTTATTTTATTGTTAAAAGTGCATATAAAATTACATTAAATGTTTGATTGGCTTTTAATTTACATCCATCATGTCTTTCTTATACATACTGTTATAGTAAATATTTATTTTTATAAATACACTGCTGGCCACCCAAATTCTAACACCAAGAAAGACAAGAGATATCACAACAAAATTTATTTTGTAGATAACATGTTGACCAAGTATCAAATGATTAAATTTATAGACTTTTGTGAAGTGTGGTTCCTGCCAAAATCAGTAGCCAGAGTAGCCGCCATTGTTGGAGATCACCGCTGCCACACGCCTCGGCATTGATTCAAAGAGACTTTGGATGAGTTCTTGGGGTACAGCAGACCAAGCAGCTTCTACACGTTGCCAAAGTTGATCTGCTGTGGTAGCTGGGGATGGAATCTGGGTCAATCGTAGAGCAATCATGGACCACATGTTTTCTATCGGCGAAAGATCCGGAGAGCGAGGCGGCCAGGGAAGCAATTCAATCTGGCGATTGACGAAGAACCGTTGGACAATGCGTGCCACGTGTGGTCGCGCATTATCCGGTTGAAATATGGCTGTGGGCAAGCCCTGAAGGTAAGGAAGGACAACTGGCTCCAACACCTCGGAGATGTAGCGCTGGCTGTTTAAAGTACCGGCAATGCGTACTAGAGGTGTGCGAGAGTGATATCCAATACCGCCCCATACCATAATACCCGGTGCAGGACCAGTGTGGCGGTGCATAACGCAGCTGTTCAGCATCCTCTCCTCACAGTGTCTCCAGACTCGAATGCGACCATCGTGGTGTTGCAGAAAGAAGCGTGACTCGTCAGTAAATACAATTTCATTCCATTCTGCCGTCCACATCCTTCTGTCATCTCACCATTGGCGGCGGAGACGTCTGTGGTTCTGCGTCAAGGGTAGACAAAGCAATGGACGTCTTGCGGACAGACCACTCTGCTGTAAACGGCGTCGAATGGTACGCGCAGACACTGGATGATGCGTTACAGACTGCATGTGCTGTGCTATGGTTCGTGATGTGACTGAGCGATCCGTCACTGCCATGCGCACAATTTGCCTGTCATCAAGTGAAGTGGTGCGCTGAGGTGGATGCGATCGAACACGCCGGTCCGTCGTACCCTCCTGCATCCAACGATCACATATTCGCATTACAGTTGTTTGGTTCCGTCCAACAGGGTTACCGATTTCCCTGAAAGATAATCCACAATCTCGGTAGGCCACTATCCTTCCTCTGTCGAACTCGGATACTTGATCAAAAGATGATCGCTGTTTTCGACGAGGCATAATTGATCGTTTTTTTGAAAAAACCACAAGAAAAACACAATTGCTGAACTTGAAATCGTCGAAATCTCCAAGCCTTAAATAGCGCTTTGAAGTGGTGCCACAGGCGTGCGTGATGTGCGTCTGCGCTGAAATTCTAATCATTTGCATATCTCACCTCCGCTAATGCATGTTGTAAATTTCATGTTATTTGCATGTTTCCTTCAGGGAGTTGCATTTACAGTGGCCAGCAGTGTAGTATAACTAAAACCTAAATAAGATCTAAATTAGACATAAATAAGACCTAATAAGGCCTAAATACCTAATAAGGTTATTATGTAAAACCTAAACAAGGTCGTGGCGTCTAGGAGACGCCACGAGACCCAGCCTGCATTTTTAAATGCACGACCAGGGCAGGGTTACGAAAGTTATAGAGAAATGGTTGCAGAATAATCTTCAATAAGATCATCATAGTTAAAATAAATAATTTTACAAATCCTTTATTTTATCAAGCCAACATTCTATTAAAGAGCCTACAATCAACAAACTCAAAATATTATTAAATTATTAATTCTACGAACGCTGCATTTATCCACTTAACAGAATTGCAAGCATTCAAATGCCACACTAGTTAAAAATGTTCCAAGAAAAGTCCCATTTGCATTATAATCTGAATTAATTTCATGAATACAGCACTAAATGCAGTACCCTGTTTTTCACTCCATTATAGAAAAATAAATAATATTCATATTCAAGTGACAGCCAAAGAAGAAGAATGCATTTCGAAAATAATCACATCTGCATTTCAATCTAAATTAAATCCCAAATTAGCAATAAAACCGGTTTTCTGGCTCTATTTATTAGCAAAGAAAGCTGGCGCGATGTAGCTTTTAAACGAATGACTTTGCAGAATAATAAGGTTTAATTTGTTGTTGGAAATAAAAGGTATGTTTTATCTGTAATGAAATAGAATGTGAATGTGAAATATAAACCTCTTGTTGCAGAGATCGTAAATTTATTTACAAATTATGCATGAGATGGGAAAAAGGAAATTCCATAATTTTAATTATGTATTGCACATCGAGATTTCGCATTTAGAAGGTAAATATAATATCATTTTCTATTATTTATCATCATTTGTATGAATATATAATATTGTCAGAAATTGCTAATAAAACTGAATCCAAGATATCTCAAGGAATAGGTTAAAATAATAATGTAAAAGTGTAACCTAAATTTTAATATATATATATATATATATATATATATATATATATATATATAATGTATGTCAGATCTAGGGGCTTTAACTATATTTAATTAAGTAAATTAGCTCCAGAAAGTACTTAAATAGTCAATAAATTAGTAATTAGCGGGATAGGGAAAGAAAGATTCAACAGATGGCGATGCTTGTCTACCCGGGTTAAGAGCATAACCTTGAAGGAATCGGATGAGGATATGCGGCAACACACGAGCGTACTCAATGGTCACTCGCAAACGGCAACAGGACATTAACGGTAACCGCCGGCGAAGCTGACTAATGGGAAGCAAGCCCGCGCTCAGCACATTGTCCAACAGACTTTTTCAAACGCAGTCTCTTACTAGCTCTCATCTGTGTTGGTGTATTGTACATATGTCTCAGTTCTATATGAGAAATTTAGCTCGTAATTATCCTTATAATAGTTGCCGTGTTCTGTAGTCGACTCTGTCCGTAACGCGTCCGGAGCGACCACCTCATATCCATCCATTTGGCATCCATTTTGTTTTATGAGTTAGGCTTAACAAGTTAAAAGTAAAGTTCAAAAAGATTATTTGCCAACTAAACCCAAATAATTGTAATTAAAACAACGTAATATCGACACAAATCAACTTTATTTCGATCAATTTTATTTCAAAATTATCTCTTCATTAGAGAATTATCTCTTTTCCGCCACCTTTCGCGTTATCATAGTGTTACTCAGAACTTGAAAATGTAAACACAAGTGAGTCATTCATTCACCGTGATTCGTTAATTTAAGAAAAATTGAATCAGAATTTTTTCACAGTAAAACAGGTTTTCATTATTTTAACCATATATAATATATATATTTTAATATATACTATATATTTTAATACATAATATATAATATATATTACAATACAGTATTACAATTTAATATTACAATAATGTCGAATTTAGTTGCAAACTTGACGCATGCGCAGTGATATGTTCCAAACTGTACGTCACAAAAGTTGCTGTAATAGTAAGCTAGCCGGTTCAAAAGGCCAAATCTTCAGTATACAGATTTTTTGCATTTACAACACATGGAATTCTATATATTCCACATCTAATACGTGTTTGGAAATGATTCAATAAGTTTGTATGATTTTTAATCAGAATTTCTTTAGTTTATATATATTATTTTTCCTTAATATATATATATATATATATATATACATATATTTATATATTTATACATATATATATATATATATAACAATATATAATATATGTACATTAAATTGAAATACACATGCAAAAATTTTTTGCACATGAATAATTTGTATGATATTTTAATCTGATTTTCTTTATATATTTTATTTTTGCTTAACCCGGCGTTACTCGCGCCAATCGTACGGACATGATTACTCGCGCCGGGCCTGCGAGGCCCGTTTAAAATAGTTATATTTTATGCAGGTAATTAAACACCATATTAAGCATGTACTAAAAACATAATTTAAGACAATGTTTAGGGCATTTTTTTTAATCAATATATGTATAGAATTAAAAAAACTTACCAAATTTTATGTACAATTGATACATGTAAAAACAGAATGCTCTCCGCAGACATTTCTTTCGCATTTTGGACAACTTATCTTAGATTTTCGGTCCTTTGAACTTGGGCAAATATAACACCTTTTTCTCTCAACAACTTTCTGTTTTTTAGCAGCAGGTTCTTGGCTGTTGGAAGCTAGTTTTTCTTGCAAATGTCGAGGGAGACATGATACAGTGCACCTCTCCGCTGTGTGTTCTTTCAACAATTCTATAGCAAGATCTCTCAAAAATTGACTACGCTTCTTGTACTGTGAGGATGGGTGTTTTGAGCATTGGAGTAACACTCGAGCATTGATTGCAGCAGTGTTTAGTAGTGTGAAGAACAGAACCATCGGCCATCTTTTGCTGATTCTTGCAGTTGAATAAGCTGCAGACATTTCGTCCACCGCATCAACAGCTCCTTTTGTCAAATTATAAAATGTTATTATTTCAGGCTTTTTTGCCTCACCTGTTGCTTGATCAATAGCGTTGTCACCATGCATTGTGGATAAGAGGTTAACAAATTTGTTTTTTTTAGGAACATACGACACTAAAGTCATGTCTTTTTGGTATGCAAACAATGATGAATACACCATATGATTTTTACTGTTGACAAATTCTTTGGGTAGTTCCCTCTTGTTCTTTCTTATGGTACCCACTAGAGTAATTTTTTTCTGAAGAAGATATTTTGCGAGTTCACAACTTGTATACCAGTTGTAGACTGTTACATTTCTCCCAGAATTTAAGTTTTCTGTTAATCTCTTTACGACTTCAACTGATGAATTATTTACATGATACGGACCTTGGGGCTGGGTACCTGTATAAACTTCTAAATTCCATGTAAAAAAAGTTCTTGCATCAACAAGAGCAAAAATCTTTATCCCATACCTAGCTGGCTTTTTTGGCATGTACTGTCGAAATGAACAGCGTCCTCGAAATGGTTCGAGTTTTTCGTCAATCGTAACATAGGATCCAGGTGTGTAAAACTTCTGACAATTATGCACAAATGAGTCAAATACATACCTTATTGGGGCAAGTTTGTCCAATTCTTTTCTCATTTGCCTGTTTGTAATATCATCAAATCTTATGCATCTCATAAGAAACAAAAAACGAATATGGAACATGGTCCTATGAAATATTTCTATTCCCATTCCATCCGTGCGCCATAAATCTCTCACATGCACATGGGATGATTTGTGTATACCACATAAATATAATAATCCAATAAAAGCTTTAATTTCGGAGAGTTTTTTTTTTTTGGCATCACGTTCTCTCTGAAATTTGTCTTTGATACTGTCAATGTATATATTTGTACAACTGACGATCGTATTCAAGATGTTTTCATCCAGTAATAAACTCAAAGACTCATGAGGGGAAGTTACGTTTTTTGCCTCTCCAATATTGCCAGGTACCTTTGAAATAATATTTCGCGATAAAGTTCGAACATTTTGACGAAACATTGTTTTCTTCCATATTGTTTTTCCATCTTTTCCAATAAAACAATCAACTGAATTAGAATCAGTAGCGTCCTCTTCCTCAGACTCGATTTCTTCTTCAGACGATGTATTATGCTCACTAAACCTTTCATCGCAATTAGAAATTGCATCATCATCTTCGTTTATAGATTCGTCATCAGTCGATACTTCATCTAACAAAGTACGCAATCGCTCCATTTCTTCATCATACGTTAGTTTGCGAGCCATATTGTGCTACGAACTCAATACACTTTAGACTGGAAATGAGCAGCACGTTTACTCGCGCCGGGCCTGTAGTCCAGTCAAATTGTGTTTTTCGGAGGAAAATTTTGGGGTAGTTTTGATTTCTTCCATTTAATATGTTTTTTGGCGTGCTGAATCCGAATCTGAGGTTTGTTAACAAAATTTCGTGACGCAACATTGAAGAAAATGCAAAAAAATTTAAAAATTTTCATTTTTTGGCGGTTTTTTGCTTATAACTCGGAAACTATCAACTTTTCGTATATAACCCCATTTATCAAAATTAAAGTACATAAAATTTCCTACAAATTTCACTATTTAGGTTTTTTCTCCGACGGACCGTTTGGGCTCAAGCGCTATTTGAAAATTGGCGTATTTCGGCTGTCTCCACAAAAACCCACTTTTCCACTCCAAAATTCTAATTTATTATTAATGGCTGTCAATTAGTGAATTCCTCCCAGTTCTCTGCACATACATTATTTAGATCATATATGTAGAGGTACAGGTAATTTTTTCAAAAATAAAATACTGTTCAAGTTATTTAAAGAAGTCCGAAATTGTACAAATTAGTTGTAATTGTTACAAAAAAGTTGAAATTCCAAAGAAAAATCTTGAAAAATTATTACATTTTATTATATTGTATTACAATACATATGATCATATATTACATTATTATATGAGCCGTTGTCGTTTAAAGGGTCCTGGCTGAGGTTCTTCGAAGGCGGCGAGTCCTGGCACAGGTTCGGGTTGTTCTGTCGTCAGAGTCAGGGCTTGTTCATCTGAAAAATGAAAGAGGTGGTGAGAAAACAACAACCTGTGATCATATCTTAAGGAGAGATGAGTGATTACGAAATAGATTGTGAGATTAGACATACCTTCCGCATCATGTAAGCTTATTTCTTCAGTCTGTTCTTCAGTCTGTACCCATGACGTGAAAGGTGCTGTATCCGTCGATTGTATGTACATTTAAATCAGCATTATCGTACACCTGCTGTGAAAAGCATGGCTGGTTAACTTTCAGCGGATCGCTGCTGACAGCTGATGCTTCCAGGCGGACAGCCTCTGTGTAAGTCGAACAAAATCCCAATGAGGAAACCACATCGACTAATTTCCTTGAGCCGTACTTCTTGTACAGAAACACTGCCAACCCTACGAGGACTGGTGAAACGAATGATCTGGGCCTCACTGCTGCTACAAGACTATGAGCCAGTGCTGTGTTCTTCTTCTTCCACATATCATAGTCTCCACGTTTTTTGTTTAGTACAACTGTTTCCATAAATGTACGGAGACTTTCAGGAATGAGTTCCTCATTTCCTTCCAAAAATTTATCAGGTGAGGGGTACTGTTCTGTCTCATAAACCTGCCTCCGGATATCCTCAACAACAATTGCAGCAGCCGTCTTAATAATCCGGAGTCTTTCCTCTTGTTCATTTTTTAACGCCTGCTGGTACCAAGCATCATTTAAAATTTTATACCCTGTGTTTTTGAAACACACTACCAGCTTCTTGTTTGGAGAAAAGGTCATTATATCGCTTCCATATTTGAGTAGATGAGCTTTAACTGTCTTTATATCAGGACGATAATCACCCTTGATTTGGTCCACCAACTCGTCTAGCGTAAACTGACATTCTCCATCACTATTCTGAAGATAAGTGTAGACATATTCCATTGCTGCTTCAACATGATTGGCGAATGGACCCCTTTTTCCCTTCTCTTGAATTTTTGGGCGATTGTACAATTTTCTCATGCATAAACTATGATACTGACAATCAGAAACCACCAAGTCTGAGACAGGCAAAAGACGTTTGATTATGGCTTGTCCATACTCATCACCACGTTCTTCTGCCCTTTTTATGATAGTTTCCTTGACTTTCAAAATTCGAACCTGATACACAATATTACGATTGGTTTTCTTTTTTCTTTGTTGTTCTATAAAGTCAGGTGTTATGACGAGGCCACACATAAAACAATGAGTTTTGAAATTGCAATGCGCTTCAGTAGAACGTCTTTTGACTTGCTCTCTACCCTGCACCGTCTTCTTCAAATGAGCTGCAATCATTCTTTTATTAATGTAGTTTGTACGACATCGCTCATGAACATCAACTGCAGATTTTTCACGTAGCTGAACATGCTCACCATCCTTCCTCTTCTTGCTTGACTCGATAAACGTTTTCAAACCTCTTTGCCGCACCGTTATCACCTTCTCTACGTTATTATCCAGCACTTCATCACAAATAAAACACACATTTGAAGCCATTTTTAACACTACGCGTAAATATAACTTTTGAATCGTGTTGTCGTTGGATTCTAACACTGAACTACTTACTTCCTTCGCACTGCCACTGGTAGGAATCGGATGACCGGTGTTTTTATTTTTTATTTTTTTTTTTTTTTTGGGGGGGGGAGGGGAGGAAACCTCGTGAACAATATGAAGGGACTTGAGACTGGGTCAACACCCCCTATATCGGATATAGGGGGTGTTGATTGGGTACGCATGTACACGGTGACGTAGTTGGCCTTGAATCGTCTGTGAAGGAATCGAATGGAAGGAAAGAGGGCTTTTAAACCAAACGGGGCAGTTATAAAACCATTTGGTGAGGCTCGCCGAGAATAAATAACATGAAAAGACGTGCAAGACGGAATTATATTTGCACAGAATTTAAATACAATGTGATTTTGAAAATCCTACATTGTATTGGAATGAGGAATTAAATGACAGCCTTTAATGATAAGTTTTGGAGTGTAAAAAGTGGGTTTTTGCGGAGCCAGCCGAAATACGCCAATTTTCAAATAGCGCTTGAGCCCAAACGGTCCGTCGGAGAAAAAAACCTAAATGATGAAATTTGTAGGAAATTTTATGTACTTTAATTTTGATAAATAGGGTTATATACGAAAAGTTGATAGTTTCCGAGTTATAAGCAAAAAAACGCCAAAAAATGAAAATTTTCACCTTTTTTTGCATTTTTTTCAATGTTGCGTCACGAAATTTTGTTAACAAACCTCAGATTCGGATTCAGCACCCCAAAAAACATATATAATGGAAGAAATCAAAACTACCCCAAAATTTTCCCCCGAGGGCCCCTTTTGAGCACAAATTGACTGGACTACTGAGCGACCCGCTAAATGGCAATTCCTCCAAACAAAATAAATCAAACTTCCGGAAAAGTCTCCTTTGTGTCGAAGGTCACCCTGAACTCAGCTAGACTGGGTGTGGTCCATTTCACTATTAAGGGGTAGGATTTATAGACCTTAAACAAACTGATCGGGCCTCGGAGGCCCGGCGCGAGTAACGGCGGGTTAATATATTTATACATAGCCTATTTATACATATATATAGTATAAGATATAATATATGTACATTAAATTGAAATACACATGCAAAATTTTTTGCATGTGAATAATTTGCATGATATTTTAATCTGATTTTCTTTATATATGTTATTTTTGCTTAATATATTTATACATAGCCTATATATACATATATATAGCATAATATATAATATATGTACATTAAATTGAAATACACGTGCAAAAATGTTTTGCACGTGAATAATTTGCATGATATTTTAATCTGACTTTCTTTATATATTTTATTTTTGCTTAATATATTTATACATAGCCTATTTATACATATATATAGCATAACATATAATATATGTACATTAAATTGAAATACACGTGCAAAAATTTTTTGCACGTGAATAATTTGCATGATATTTTAATCTGATTTTCTTTATATATTTTATTTTTTTTAATATATTTATACATAGCCTATTTATACATATATATAGCATAATATATAATATATGTACATTAAATTGAAATACACGTGCAAAAATATTTTGCACGTGAATAATTTGCATGATATTTTAATCTGATTTTCTTTATATATTGTATTTTTGCTTAATATATTTATACTTAGCCTATTTATACATATATATAGCATAAGATATAATATATGTACATTAAATTGAAATACACATGCAAAAATTATTTGCACGTGAAAAATTTGCATGATATTTTAATCTGATTTTATTTATATATTTTATTTTTGTTTAATATATTTATACATAGCCTATTTATACATATATATAGCATAATACATGATTATATAAAATATTTATATTACATTGAAATAGATGGAATTAGCAGTATTGTTTCTAAATATCTGGCTGCATTAGTTAGACTGTACAAGTCGGATTTTAAAATCAGCTGCAAGCATGCTTTTTTTTCCAAGAACGTTTTTTTTAATTATAAACTTCAATATTTTTTAAAAAAACCTCACTGTAATAATTTTCAGTAGAGCATTCTATTGCGATAATAGTGTATCTTTTAAGGTGACTGCCTACGTTGAAAATGTCATTTTTTGACTATTTTGGTCAATTTTATTTTTTCCAGGAATCGTGCAATTCAATCTTTTCTCTTTTCAAAACCGTTTTGATTTTCATTCTACATCAATTAGAAGCAGAGTTATAGCTATTTTAAAAAATGTCTGCTACAAAATTGAAGTGGCAAACAACTTGAACTGAGTTTTTCTCAGAATTATGTTTTTAGCACAAATCTTTACCGTTATCATGATATTTCACACAATAATACATATAATTTGATTAAATTTTCGGGAAATGTTTTAGATGCTATTGTTAATGAAATGACGCTCAATAATTGATGCATAATAATAAATAGTTAAATAGTTTTTGTTTGGGCAGCAGCATGTGCCACTTTCTCGAATTATATTACTTTATTTTTCAGATCTAATAAAAAAAGTATTAAAAAATTTCACTTTCAAATTAGAAAACAATTTAAAATTAACAAATCAGACAGCAAACATTCAAGTAAATTTAAATGTTTTAAATTGCAACACATCAGGTTGCAAAACAGTAATATTCTGTAAAAATTTCTTATATTTTAACAAGGCTATGAATCTTTTTTTTATTGGAACTGTTCAATTACATACTATCAAGTTTTGACAGGTACTATCTACGGTATGTACTGTATAGTAGTGTGTTTTTCAGAGCGAATACCTAACATAACGGCAAAACTTTCTTAAATTTTTAAAAGTCTGTAATTTTCCGATACTTTTCACGTTTTCATAGCGTTTCAATTAAATTAATAACAAGTATTCATTTTATATATTCGGGACATGAAAATGTAAACATGAAGTTAGTCATTCATTCATCTTTATATTAATATATATATATATATATATATATATATATATATATATATATATATATATATATATATATATTTTAACCATACTAGCCGCTGCGGGACCAGCATGGTCACTTTTAGTTTTAAATTTCCTTTTGCAAAACAACGCAACTGAAAGTGACATATGTAAGGGATGTTACAATTACCTGTCATCATAAATATATGTTGTTAAGGGGTATTCTCTATTAAGCTGTTTCTAAAACATCGTGATCAAAAAATGTGAATTTCCATTACCTTAGAACAGAGTTAAAGATAAAACTGAGAAAGCCCACATGAATGATTTTAAAAATTACATCCCTCTTTGTATGTACTATTTTTCAAAATTAAGATATCTATACTTTATCATTACAACAAATAAGAAATTGCAGGGGGGAAATTTGAAATATAGTGTTGATTACATCACTCTCTGTATAAATTACTGTTAACAATTCAGATATCTACACTTAATCATATTAAATAATAAATTGCTGGGAAAATTTCTTCATTTATAAAATGGAGCAAAAATTCAGCAATTTTTCAAAATTAAGATATCTACACTTTACCATTACAAGAAATAAGAAATTGTTGGGGGGGAATTTTAAATACAGTGTTGATTACATCACACTCTGTATGTATTACTGTTCACAATTCAGATATCTACACTTAATCATATTAAATAATAAATTATTGGGAAAATGTCCTCACTTATAAAATGGAGCAAAAATTCAGCAAGTACTAAAATATAGTGTGGATTTCAACTATGATATTCATAAAACTTCTTGATATACAGATTTGAGTATTTCAAAAGTAGGAGATACTAAAGCGACAGAATCAAAAGAATGGATTCTAGATAAACCTACATACAACTGTCCATGGTTAAACACTGGATTTGATAGGTCTAAACATGTATTGTCAAAAGATCAGCGGTTGTAACTTATGCCGCCACTACGCACACGCGGTTTTAAATTGCGGACAGCCGCTGTTTACATCCGGTAGTTGCAGCCGTTGCCATTCGAAGTGTAGAAATATCGTAGATTTTTGTGTCGCATACCTACGCGTTTTATATATAGGGATTATTTTAACCAGATATTACAATAATATCAAATTTTGTATTTTCGGAAAATTGCAAACTCGGCGCATGGATAGTGATATGTTCAAAAATGTCTGTACGGTAGCGTGCTTTTCAAAGCGAATACCTAATATAACCGCAAAATATTCTTACATTTTTTTGAAGTGTTTTATTGAATATTTCTAAATTACCAGCACACGTGGCTTTCATATGAATTTCTAATATTTTAATAAGGTTGTGAACCCTTTTTTTATTGGAATGTTTACTTAATAACCGTCAAGTTTTGACGGGTACCATCTAGTGAATAAATAATTCTTATGTTACTAGGTGTTGAGCGTGTCTCACTTCAAACTTTTGTAGGTTTATTCCTCGAAATACAAATCGGTGTGGCCGTCGACGTAGTGACTGTTGTCAATCACCGAAGATACTATGTCAACAAAGGTACAGGCAGGAAGAGCGTGACGCTGAGTCACCGATAATGGGATGTTGACCAGAGCCCGCGTAATTGAAACGCGCTAAAGGAACAAAGGCAGATTAAGGTTGTTCGCCGCGTGATATGGTGGAGTGTCGTGGGCTGAGAGATGAAGGAAATAGCGGATTGGATTGAGCTATAATTAATGTTAATAAAGAAATTCCTTAATTGTTTTATTTAAGTTAATTATTGTTAATTTAAGTAGTAGTTATTTCCACCGGCCTATTGATGATGACTGCCATTTAGAGTAATTTGTTTACAAAAAAAGTTATGTGGTGTAAGAACCACGTCATATATATATAGCCATTTTTCCCATGGTTATAGAATGTTTTTTCTTCTATTTGTGTATTTGCTTAAAGGAACTGCTTAGAAAACAAATTTCAGTGGGTCTTCAAAACCATTTTGAGAAGAAATTTGAAATTATTTACCTATCTACACTACTGTTTGAATTATACCGCCAGCACAATTTAAAACTCACAAATAGTTCGTTTATAAGGCATTTTCCTTTCAATTATGCTTTGGCATGTGTGTGTATAATGTAGTAAGTTGGAGAGGTATATAAGCGCAAATAAAGGGAACTAAATCAAGTTTGAACACCGATGTTTAAAAAATTTCAGTGAAGAAGCAGTCAAGGTATGGAGACGTATTTACGTGACATGGATTTTGGCAAGACTGGGAAACAATATGGAGGTTCAGTAATCTGCCTTTAAATCAAGATCTCTGGTCAAGGCCACAAAAAAGACGATTACATCAGAGTTCTGGTGTATCACTTAAAATTTTTAGAATACTAGAGAGAAAAAATTTCCGAGCTCGCGAAAGATCCTATGATAGACAACATAACTTTTTTCTCTTACTCATCGCTAGTTCGCTATCAGGAAAATACTACATCATTCGATCTGACCATTTCTGATAGTGGTGTGTTCTAAAGCATCGAAGATGTCCAGTTCCCCATAAATATCAAATATAAATAGTAGTCTTCGAAACACTAATATAAAAATACTAGCTGAAATCACGCACGTCGCTACGGAGTACATTCAAATAAAATACGACCGTCAATGTATGCAATAAATGTCAAATTAATATATATGTGTGTGTGTGTGTGTGTGTGTGTGTGTGTGTGTCTAAAATATGGAGGGGGGGGGATCGCGCGACCTTAAAACGGGACATTAGCTAGTAGAATATAGGATTAACAATTTATAAGTCTGGGAGTTCAAATAAGCGGCATAAGGCATTGCAGTGAAAATAGAATTAGTGGGTTCGACTTGTTTCGATTACCGAAGAACCGCAGAACCACACGGGAGAATTTTTAGATAGACGTATAGCCTTGCAGGTTGGCGCTAAGAAAATGCTTAGTTTAGCAAAAAAGATCATCCGATGATGACGAAATGAATAAGTAATGAGCGTCGGTAGCGTACTATTAAAACTTAGGGACAAAGGATTTATTTCAGAGCCATAGATAACTAGGGAATGGAAAGGACGTGTGCAGTAGGCGCACAGATTTAAATTGGGTGGGGTTCTTAATTAATGTTGATTGAGCTGAGATTCTTAAAGAAATTTAATAAATATGTTTGGGAACATCAATTGGACTATTTTATGGCTTTGTGTCGACATAACACGGTTTGGTGGAAATATTTAGAGGATAAGCGTCACCACCGGTTCACCGACTGCATCATGATACAAAAGAGGTTCGGATTTATATTAAATAGTATGGGAGAAGAAACCAAGTCCGACATATATATATATATATATATATATATATATATATATATATATATATATATATATATATATAAATAATAAATACATCGATCAATGTATACAATTGATGTAAAAAAAATAGATTTATAAAAAAATCGCAAAGGGATATTTTTATAAACAAAATAATGTAGAAGAAAATATTCAAATTGAATCTAATAGAACATACTAAAGAATATAGTACAGTGAATATAGTACAGTTTGAGGAACATATCTTTTACTGTATTTTAATATTTTTTTGGATAATGTCCAATCGTCTGCCGCATTAGCAAGAAAATTTTTTTTTAAAGAAATCACGTGATCAACATTTAAAAAATTGAATTCTAAAAATTAATCTTTAAAAGTTCACCAAAAATCAGAAATTGGAGGCAAAGATTCGAAAAAGATTTCATTTTAAAGGAATTTGTATGTTCTTTCTCGTGATATAAATTTTATAACCCTCAAATTAATATTTTAAATGCAAACTTGATAAAATATACAAAAAACAGCTTAAAGATTTAATTTAAAAAAATCTAAACATAATTTTTCAAAAACCTTTCTTAGTGCACCCCTACACTATAAGAAGAATCGCCATGCAAAATTTCAGCCCTTTACATCCAGCGCTTTGGTCTGTGCGTTGTATGCCAGTCAGTGAGTGAGTCAGTTACGGAACTGTTTTAATAGCGATTTTCCCCCGTGGTTATAGAATGATTTGTTTTTCTATTTGTGTCTTTGCTTAAAGGAAACGTTTAGAAAACATTACAAGACGTTAGTCTAGTAAACTCTTTTGACAGTAGGAATAAATTTACATATAGAATTATTTCTCAGTTTTCTTTATCAATACTTTCCCTGCACCGCATCTGTACTTAAATTTTGCTAAACGCGGAATGCATATTTTAACTATTTTCCACCTTAAAAAAGGATATACTTGAAATTCTCTGGAAGATATTCTGGTGAAAAATTGCACAGCTTCCCTTTGACACAATTCTCTAAAACAGTCTCCATGATTTTTGATTTAGAGGAAATAATATAAAAGTATTGTCTTTATAGCAAGAATTAGTCTAAAAAATTTTATTACCTTTTGAAGAGACTAAAGATTTTAAAAATAAATTATTTTGAGTCCCTACCACAATTTATTTTCAAAACTTTCTTGTACAGAAATACTGAGAAAAAAACATGTCGCTGTTGTTGCTTATGCCCTCAATACCGAAAGCCAACACGCTACCACTCAGCTACCTCTGGCCATATTAAAAATGCAAATAGATATCTATTGTTTAATATTTGTATTTAAAATTAAACGTGGTCTACTTTTAATTTTTTTAATATAAAATTTTAAATTATTTAAAGTTTTTTTATATACACCCTCATAAAAATTGATTATATAAGATTTTACTTTAAAAGGATATATTCTTCAACTAAATATACATATTCTGAAATAAAAACCTAAGGGGTCATACGATTGTTAAAAGTCGAAAAAGTATAAAAGTTGTGTCACATTTGACATTCTATATCTTGAAAAGTATAAGATTTAAAATCTTAATTATTTTTTGTGTTAATAGAACAATGTTTGATTTATGAATATATACCTGTTTCTTGTTTGATAGTTAAAAATAATTTGTGTTAGATAGTTATAAATAATAAGCAGTTTGCTTTGGATAAAAGTGATATCAAAGCTAACGCACATAAATACTCCAAAAAAAAAAAGTTAGTTTAAGACAAAATTTCTGCTTTTAACACATACTGCTGAAACTAAAGTTTAATTTGAACCTAAATTTGTATTTATTTAAGGTATATATCTATTTTTACTATGAAACTGAACATAGGGCATTTTTTTCTTAATAAATTAAATTTTATCTATGAATGAAATATGCATTCTCTAGAGATCTGTAAACAACTTTAGGTTCAGTTTCAAGCAAATGATAATATATACCATCTGTGAAAATTTCATGCAAAAATATGAAATAGTTCTAGAGATAACAAGTGCGTTATGTGAAAAAAACACATTTTGAGATATATCACTATGAAGTATTGCCCTTTAAATCTGTTTACAGTAAACATCTGACACTTTTTTATTCATAACTTCCTTAATTATGGGAATTTTTTCAAGCATATTGTCTTAAAATACTCATAAAAGATTGATCTTTCATATATATTTTTTTTCAAAAAATCAATTTTTTTGACGGTTTAACAGTCGTATGACCCCTTATAATGTAAGCAAATTACAATTTTCTTATCCCGGATTCCTTTATGCCATATCTCTATCGAAACTTTATTCCTACTGCATACTTAGTGAGAAAAATGTAGATTCATTAATGATCTGCATTGCATGCAATGCGAATAAAAAATACATACATAACACATGGATAGATACAAAAGAATATTTCATAAGATCTCTGTTTTATATTGTACTCGTTGAATAAAGCATTACGTTCATTTAGAGGCGAACCTTTGAAAATCTTATCCAAAACTTCCTCTTTAGATCCAGCGAGCTTTATTATTCCGAAGCGAAAGTTGCAGCGTAAATGCTACGTAAAATATTCTCTAGCAAGTTTTGACTGATCTATTTCAAATAAAAGTTCGGGATAAATTAGCACCCATTCTTCTGTTTCAAGTTGAAAGGAATCGCTGAGCAGGCATTTTCATAAATTATGAAGATAATCTCAGACGGAAGTGCCTTTGGAATATATAAAGGACTCTATTAATTCTGCAAACATTATGATGAAAGTTTTGGATGTCTTTCGATTGTCTTTGCTGAAATTCTAGATCTTTGTAAGAAGGCATTTTGTAGACGTTGCAGAATTTACTACGGTTCTTGGCTGAATAAGGTATTTAACTTCGGGGAGGGGGGGGGGGTTATGTATGGGATGTGGTTGTTTTGTTTAACGGTATAGAAAGCAAGACTGAAATTTAAAAGCTACGTATGGATCGAATTGCCTTATGAAATGATTGGGGCAGTTCAGTGTTGGATTATTATTATTCGGAATTCAGAGAGATGTAAACAAAGTTTTTAATCTGCAGATAAGAGAAGAGGAATGATACTGTAAAATTCACTACTAATCTTTATCTAGGGCAGTGGTGCTCAAAATGTTGGTCGTCAAAATATATATCAACCGCATAACCCCATATCTAATGTTAATAAAATTTTATTTAAAATATTTTTTTTGATGAAAGCCTTATTCGTTCAAATATGATGCTCTGTAGGGGGACTTTTCTTTTGTATATAATAAATATTACAAATCTTACCGTAACTACGATATTAAATTATCGTCTTTCGCAACTTTGGCGATAAGCTTAAGACCGTCCGCACACGGAGCGACTCAAAGGAAACTCAACTGGCTAGCGACTGAAATTGCTTATCGGTTGCAAACTCGTGGTGCGGCTCCGCACACGGACCGACTCAAAAGTGATTCAAATCAATAGTTTGCGACCTGTCATGGAAGGAAGAACATCATTATTCCGGGCATTATTTTTAGTTAAATTATTATCAGAAATTAATTTATTTTAAAAAATAGTCACAATAGATTGTCTATGATCAATCGTTTAAAAATGGACTGTATATATGGGCGCACATATTCCATACAACAAAAAACGTTAGAATTTCATTTCATCGCTAGGCAGAAGTCACGTGACTCGTGTACATCATTTGGCAGCTTGCCAAAAGAGCGGCTGTAACATAGATTGTGTAATAACACGCATAACGCAAGAGAAACTGGAGACTGAAGTTGCTAGCGACTGGACACGTTGAGTTGCCTGCGACTGATCACAAACGCGTTGCTGACGGGTTTGTAACCAGTTGCGCCGTGTGCTTGGCTCCATTCAATTACATAGGTTACGACTCATCACGGACTGGTTTGTGATTGGAGTCGGTTATCAGTTTCTTTTGAGTTGCTCCGTGTGCGGACGGCCTTAGAGTTTACGTAGCGATGATTTCCGAAACATCCTATCTTCGTACACGTGCGTATCGTTCACTTTAACTTCACTCATGTTCTTTGTACTGTTATCTTTGTTATTTTTAAGTTAACCGGTAACTGTACTGTATGACGTCATTCGTGATCGAATTAATTGACATTGTTTCCCTTGTTTACGCCACCCTTTTACATTTGCATTTTTCCATTAAATAAAGTGTTTTCAGGAAGAAAGCACCCTGCCTTATGTGAAACATTCTTATTTATACTGCGTGACAGGAACAGTTGTATGTGCTTAGGTTCGCTGTGTTTGGTGCAGCGAACCTAAGCACATACAACTGTTCCTGTAGCCGTAGGTGTGGTTGCTGTTGTAAGATTTTCAGCTGTTTTATTTTATTATAATGTTTTAACTTATTATTTACATGTTTTCATTAACTCGCTGTATGGTTTGTTTGTGTGTTTTTCCAGTTCAAATCTTGCAATCGATTTTTAACTAACTTCCCGACTAGCTAGACACTTGAAACTTTTAGAATAGCTGAGAACACGATGACAATGCATTCTTTTGATACTTTTAGCCCTCTTTAAGCAGTTTTGAATTCATTTTCAGTTAATTTTGGTTCTGTAGACCGATGCAGCCATCTATCGACCGGGACGGGAACGAAAAGTTAAACGCAAGTTAACTTCCAATTAACTTCATTTTCTTTCAATTGGATGGGATGATTCATCAAAAAAAAATTTTAAAGTATTTATTAATACATAGAATTGTCAAGTTTATATGATTCAACAGAAAATTTAAAAACACGGTATATGAAATTTTTTTATCTTGCAATTATTTTTGCAATAAACCGTCAAATACATTTAAATCAAGTCCTGCTTATTTATGGTCTTTCAACGGTGAAACACACCGCACTCTGCATTCGGAAGTTATTTCCGAGATAATAATAACAAACTATATGAGGGAGTAAATTTTAGTATAGTCATATCTCGATACTCGTTTGCTTCGGTACCGGTCGAATTCGGCACTCGTCGCATTTCGACGCGAAAAAAAAAATCTTCGCTACTCGAAGTTTGCTTGATACTCGTCCCACATGCTTAAACATGTATGGAGAAAAACGGCGGCCCCTCATCCTGTCTCTCTGGACAAAAAAAAAAATTGAATTAAGAAATTTTGTTCAAAAGCATCATCTCGGCAAAGCTCTAGCAAGCCGAAATGTGGACTTGTTTAATGATCAAGCAATGTCTTACTTCAAAAACGTAGGCACAAGGAAGTTTCAGTTGATAAGTTTGTAGTATAACTTCC
>OU015502.1:5765163-5785163 GCA_907164885.2 Dolomedes plantarius
TTAGCAACGAATCCAGATTCAATCTCGGCCGTGATGACAATCGTGTTTGTGTGTGGAGAGCCCGTGGTGAACGCTTCAATCCTGCCTTTGCTGTAAAGCGACACATCGCTCCCACAGCTAGTGTGATGGTATGGGGTGCCATTGCCTACAATACACGGTCATCCCTAGTATTGTTCCGTGGCACCATGACAGCCCAGCGGTATGTTCATGAAATCCTGCAACCACATGTGTTGCCACTCATGCAACGGCTCCCAGGAGCCATTTTTCGACAAGACAATGTTCGGCCTCTTACGGCAAGGGTGTCACAGGACTGTCTCCTCACTGTTACTACCCTTCCTTGGCCTGCCCGATCCCCATATTTGTCTCCAATCGAGCATATCTGGGATCATTTGGGACGACGAGTTGGGCATCCCACGAGTTTGAACG
This sequence comes from Dolomedes plantarius, assembly GCA_907164885.2. NCBI lineage: Eukaryota > Metazoa > Arthropoda > Arachnida > Araneae > Dolomedidae > Dolomedes > Dolomedes plantarius. The sequence goes on from OU015502.1 coordinate 5,765,590, forward strand.
AACTAGAGGCAAGGTTACAGCAAATATGGAACGAAATGTCTCAAGACATCATACAGAACTTGTATGACTCAATGCCCGATCGTATCGCATCGTGCATTCGCGCTAGAGGGGGTCCAACGGAGTATTAACTCCTCAGTTCTTTTGCCTTTTTCTCTGAAATAAATTATCCTTTTTCTTTGATTTTCTTATCATTTACTTATATCAAAGTAGTCATTGCGTATGTAAAATTTCGTTTCATTTTGACGACTCCTTGGTGCGCTAATTTTTTTGTCCATGAGTATATATATATATATATATATATATATATATATATATATATATATATATATATATATATATATCAGACATTATTATATTTCAAATATTAAATTTAGATTAAAAGAGGGAAAATGCACCAAAAAGTTGTTTAAATCAACAAGGCGTAATTCCAGAAATGGTTCACAGCTGTTACAACTATCCAACGATATCAATTTCAATTGGACGGATATAAAACATCCAAACACTCAGAAGTCATAAATTGTGCTTTCTTTCTAAAATAAAATGGTCTCTTACTTTAACACCATAATCCAGGATCAAACATATGGAGTCTGCAGTGTTATTTTCAGATTTTTATTTCGAATTCATAACAGAAGATTCTCGACGCTTGAAAATGTATGTTTCGTTCAAAAATTCAGAATTATAGAGTAAAATAAGACATGGAATTGAGGTTTACATAGCAAAAATATTGTTTTTGAAGGTTTCATTTCAGTTAAGAATAATTTAGCATTCGTTTTGCTCCAACGCAACTAAACTAGTTTTGTAACAGAATTCGTAAGTTTTACTTTCCAGGTAAAGTTACTGATCATCACATAAGAATCATATCATGAACCTTCTTATCTAACGCGAAAAAAAATTAACACGCGCAAAAATATTAATAAAAAATGTATTATCATATTTACTAAATTTGAACCGTCTATAATACAATAAACTTTGAATATGTTTATCTAGAAATCTATAGATCCTTATTTGTAAACTTGTAGTATCCTGAACATTAGAATATACAGAGTACCAGAACTGATACAAAATAAAACAAATTCGTTTCACTTGCACCAGGGCCGTGCTTAGGGGTGGACGAATTGGGCAACCGCCCAGGGCCGCTAAAAATTTAGTGCCGCCATTTTTATTCCTCATCGCAACACTTTTCTAAATGTTACGGGGTTTTTAAGAAATCTCTCATTTTTCATGGTTTCTATTATTCAACTTATAAAAAAAGATATGTTTCTTTCTACGATTCTTTCAAAAAATCGAATCTTAACAGACAAACTACCCTTTTGGTTTTTAGTATCGAAACGTAATGCATTAAAAGTAATAATTAGTAAAATCAGTAGTGGATGCATTTTGTTTGGGGGGGAGGGGGGATAGGGGTTGTCGTACAAAATCCATTAGTCAGTACGTAGAGAAATGTGATTGCCAGTAAATGTGTTTCGCCCAGGGCCACTAAAACTCTAAGCACGCCCCTTGACTTGCACATTAAGTTGCCGAGTAAAAAGGATATTGTATTTATGCTATAAACCGTAAAGAGCAAGAATCCATTAGAAAAGAGAATTTAACTTCATCACTGCCATCTATCAGCTTAAGATGGAATCCTGTTGACAGAAAAAATGATTTTTTGAAAACTTCGGTAATTCGACATGGTCAGATGTCTAAAACTTGATACTAAACATACAAACATCAATTTTTACTTATGTATAATAAGTGAAATTAAGTATCAATCTCAGTAATATTTTCATTCTTAACAATGATTATAAGTAATTATTTATAGCTGCTATTTTTAAAAAATAACCTTCTGAAAAGGTCTAAAAAAAAGCATATTATGTAACTACAAATATTTCCTATCATATAAACTATATTTATTATATTTTTCCTGATAGCAAGCAGCATAAAAAGCAAGAAAAGTTTTCTAGTATCATTTAAAATAGCAAACCCAAAAAGTTTATCATCAAAAGATCTTATTTTACATCACACATCATATAGCATATAACTTCTCATATCTATGTAAAATAATCATTTTTGAACTACACGAAAATTTATATATTTATTTAAATCATGTTAGAAATAATTCCTAATTGTTATGGACATTAGTTTGGATTCCTTTAAACATATTGTTGTCTCCCCTTTATACTTTTGGTCGGAAATGTGCACTGTCGTATGAACCTGTGTGACCATCCGTTTTTGCGTGTCCGTGCGAATCCAAAAAGGAGACTTATTTAATAATAAAACAATACTTTATTTGGGTAGCGTTAGAGCTTGACCGCTCTGTTTCGTGCCATTTCTACATCTGCCGCTTTTTCACAATCCAAGCACTCACATCGCCATCTCTTGGTGAGCAAATAGCTTTAACAATATTGCTGTTGTTGTATCTAATCCCTCCTGCTCTGGATGCGCTACACCTGGTCCATGAACCCAAAAGACCTCGGGAGTCCATTAACAGGCGAGGAACGGTAATAAAGTCCTCCCTAGATAAATTTATGCAAGTTAGGATTTGGCCAGGAGTGGCCTGCCCAGTATTACACTTTTTACAAGCGGGGAAAAGTTTCGTCGACCAAATTTTAGGCACCTCAAGTGGCCACTTGTAAACCTAGAGATTGCAGTCAGTTCAGTTCTATGATCCTTGATGACATGAGCTCTATCACGGCAGACACCAAAGTACTACTCATGGACCGAGGGAGATCTCCAAATACAATGGATAAAAGCTTTCCTTACGGAATAAATCTCCAGATAAGTAAGAGCTGAAGAAGTTAGTAAACCTTCAGTGGTACATTCCTATGCTAGGGTGTTAGCCATCTTATTGCCCTTAAAAGGGAACGGTGGACGTTAAAATTCCTTTTTTTGCTTTTTATCATACAGATATGAAATTTTATACATATATGCATTTCTCCATGAGTATATAGAATACCTTAAAAAAACTTTCCAATATTATTTTAATTTTAAAAGTTTTTAAAAATTTGAAACTTATAAACAAAAATTTAAAATGCTCCTTGCGACTTAATTTTTGAGATACTTCCTCGATTTTTCAATCTAATCACTTAAAACTATATTATGGACAAATCGGGGTATCAGTTATTTGATATCTTGAATAGTTAAGTTTTGAGAGTTTTTTTTCTGAATTCCATCCCGATTTTCATCAAAATTTTGCCTTATGATAAGTTATAAATCAAATTTAATTACCTTAATGAAAGCGAATTGTAAAATGCATACGCAGTTTCTTTGTAAATAGTATGAAGATTATTCCATATCAGTTTCACGAATTTTGAACAAAAATTAAGTCGCGTGGAGCATTTAAAGAAATCTAAAAACCTTGAAAAGTATGTTTTGAGAAAAACAGATTTAAAGTTTATTACTACACTTACCTTTGTTATTTCGTAGAAGCTTCAAAAATGATTTTTCACTTGAAAAAAAAATATTTTGGAACTATTATCCTACAGAAATATAGTTTTTTTTTTTTTTTTTTTTTTTCTAACATAAACACAATTAATATAACAATAAAAGAGATTTGCTCAAATAAATGTCATGGTGCCCTTAAAACCTATATGTTTTAGATCAACAAACCGGTAATAAGTGATCTAATAAACTCTAAAACAACAAAAAATTTTGCATTCTTCAACTGAAAGATTAAATTCAATTAGTTGGGATTATTAATAAACTATTCATAGCAGTCCAAACTGGCCTGTGTTCTAATAAATTATAAATTAGGAAAAAATAATCTCACTTTCTTCTTTTGAAATATTTAATTCAATTTAATTATCTTAATTTAATTAACACTTTGTTTTTTTACAAGATACGAATAAAAAAACATTCCAACGAAAGGTAGTAAATAATCCAGTGCAAAATATCCTATCCACGCGTATTGGCTGTCTTCAAAATAAAACAAATTACAAAAAAAAATGAAAAAAATATATTGAAGCAGTATTATAAAAACGCAGTGGCAATATGCATTCCTTACAACTCTTTCTTTTCCCCGAAAGGGGTAGTTTAACTTTATCGCTACTTTACACAAGCACTGGTGTCTTGGAGTTGACTACTAGCTTAAACATCTCACGTGATTCCACTGCGCCCTACGCATTCAAAAGCGACGTGAATATATTCCTCTGAAAAGCGTCAAATTCACTAAGAATACAAATCAAGTGCGGCTAGGCTTGAGTACTATAAATAAAAGGAGATGGAAAATGCTATTTTTCATTCTTGCATCTGCTATTCGACAGTTTTTTTTTATATTATTTCTTAAACTCTACGTTTATGATTTCGTTTAAAGATTGCCGTTTACAATACTTCATTTGTAGAGAAAATAAATTCTGCTCCTGTTCTATGTACAGAATTTCTAAAAAGAGAAAGTGTGGGGAATCGATACGATGCCGAAAATTTCGGTATAAAGCTTTTATTTTGTATTCTATTGCTTTTTCTTAAGATTTCTAAAATTTAGTCGTATTAATGCTTCGCATTAATACTACATAAAAACCTATGATAATCGTATATCATTTGCTCATATATATATATATATATATAATATTTTAAGAAGTTGTAGCTACAGTAAATTCCTGATTATCCAGGTGGGCTGATAAGCTCTCGTTTTGCATACCATCTCATAATGCTTCAAAAGCCCTCACAAGTATACCAATATTTAACATTTTTCTAAAAAACTGTGATAATCCGAAATGCCTATCAAAATCGTATATCATTCAATAAAATGTATAATTTTATAAATGTCTTATGTAGCCCAACATACATTTTAATATTAAAAGTAATCGGACCGAATTTCCAGGATAAGGTACAATGCAGTTGCAGTTTGGAGCTACTGTAAGGACTTAGCCTAAAATGAGACTGGCAGCCTTTTATATTAACCATCATATTTATTTAATGTCTTTGTTAAATGAGGCAGCTGTACACTGTACAAAATGATATTAAATTTACAAAAATAATTGGGTTGGTGATGTCATTTTGATGAAAGGCTCGATTCTCGTTCTCACAAGGCAGGCGACCGTCTAGGGACCTTCTCAGCAGATCGCCTATCACCTCCGATAAAAAAAAAATCGACAACTGATTCCTACCGCCTGGTTGTAGAGGCCATCACCTTAGTATTCCCTTCTGGGGATCTGTAATAACAAAGGTAAGTGTAGTTTATTACTACACTTACCTTTGTTATTTCGTAGAAGCTTCAAAAATGATTTTTCTCTTCAAAAAAAAAAAAACTATTTTGGTACTATTATCCTACAGAAATATAGCTTTTTTTAAAATTTTTATTTTTTTATTTTTTTTACAGAAACACAATCAATATAACAATAAAAGAGATTTTCTCAAATAAATGTCATGGTGCCCTTAAAACCTATATGTATTAGATCAACAAACCGGTAATAAGTGATCTAATAAACTCTAAAAAAACAAAAAAAATTAGCATTCTTCATCTGAAAGATTTAATTCAATTAGTTCGGATTATTAATAAACTATTCATAGCAGTCCACCAAACTGGGCTGTGTTCTAATAAATTATAAATTAGGAAAAAATAATCTCCCTTTCTTCTTTTGAAATATTTAGTTCAATTTAATTATCTTAATTTAATTCACACTTTGTTTTTTGCAAGATACGAATAAAAAAACATTCCAACGAAAGGTAGTAAATAATCCAGTGCAAAATATCCTATCCACGCGTATTGGCTGTCTTCAAAATAAAGCAAATGACAAAAATAAATGAAAAAAATATATTGAAGCAGTATTATAAAAACGCAGTGGCAATATGCATTCCTTACAACTCTTTCTTTTCCCCGAAAGGGATAGTTTAACTTTATCGCTACTTTACACAAGCACTGGTGTCTTGGAGTTGACTACTAGCTTAAACATCTCACGTGATTCCACTGCGCCCTACGCATTCAAAAGCGACGTGAATATATTCCTCTGAAAAGCGTTAAATTCACTAAGAATACAAATCAAGTGCGGCTAGGCTTGAGTACTATAAATAAAAGGAGATGGAAAATGCTATTTTTCATTCTTGCATCTGCTATACGACAGGTTTTTTTTTATATTATTTCTTAAACTCTACGTTTATGATTTCGTTTAAAGATTGCCGTTTACAATACTTCATTTGTAGAGAAAATAAATTCTGCTCCTGTTCTATGTACAGAATTTCTAAAAAGAGAAAGTGTGGGGAATCGATACGATGCCGAAAATTTCGGTATAAAGCTTTTATTTTGTATTCTATTGCTTTTTCTTAAGATTTCTAAAATTAGTTCGTATTAATGCTTCGCATTAATACGACATAAAAACCTATGATAATTGTATATCATTTGCTCATATATATATATATATATATAATATTTTAAGAAGTTGTAGCTACAGTAAATTCCTGATTATCCAGGTGGGCTGATAAGCTCTCGTTTTGCATACCATCTCATAATGCTTCAAAAGCCCTCACAAGTATACCAATATTTAACATTTTTCTAAAAAACTGTGATAATCCGAAATGCCTATCAAAATCGTATATCATTCAATAAAATGTATAATTTTATAAATGTCTTATGTAGCCCAACATACATTTTAATATTAAAAGTAATCGGACCGAATTTCCAGGATAAGGTACAATGCAGTTGCAGTTTGGAGCTACTGTAAGGACTTAGCCTAAAATGAGACTGGCAGCCTTTTATATTAACCATCATATTTATTTAATGTCTTTGTTAAATGAGGCAGCTGTACACTGTACAAAATGATATTAAATTTACAAAAATAATTGGGTTGGTGATGTCATTTTGATGAAAGGCTCGATTCTCGTTCTCACAAGGCAGGCGACCGTCTAGGGACCTTCTCAGCAGATCGCCTATCACCTCCGATAAAAAAAAAATCGACAACTGACTCCTACCGCCTGGTTGTAGAGGCCATCACCTTAGTATTCCCTTCTGGGGATCTGTAGGTTACGCCCCTTTTGTTACCGCTTGTTGCTTCCACGTGCCTCGAAGACTCTAACGAGTCGGCACTAGCTTTATTATCAGGACTTCATTGTCAGCGAGGAGAAACGTTTCAAAGGATGTTTTTTTCCCCAGAATTGATCATAAGAGTCTATGTCTCGGCTTTTGTGGCACTAAACGGAAGGTCACCGTTCGGCACTGATGAAACAGTTTAGTTTACACAGAGGTGTCCCTTGGAATTCTCCCGTGGGAACAGTCAAGTCATTACACTACTTTAAATTCCTTATTACCCAGGTGGGCTGACAAACTCTCGTTTTGCAAACTATACCAACGCTTAAAAAGATCTCACATGTACACCGCTATGTTATATTTTTCTAAAAATATGTGATAATCCTAAAAACCTATGAAAATAATATACAAGAATGAAATGCATAATTTTTTAAACGTATTTATGTAGTCTCATACAAATTAATATCAAAAGTTATCGCACCCAATTTCCAGGAAAAATGACAGGAATATCCTAATTAAGCGCTACATAAAATTCCTGATTATCCAGGTGGGATTATAAGCTCTCGTTTGGCAAACCATCATATCCTCACACGTATACCAATATTTAACACATTTTCAGAAAAATATGATAATCTAAAATGACTATAAAAATCGCATATCATTGAATAAAATGTACAATTTTATAAATGTCTTATGTAGCCCATCGTACATTTTAATATCAAAAGTAATCGGACCTAATTTCAAGGATAAGGTACAATGAAGTTGCATTTCGGAGCTTCGTTAAATTCCTCATTATCCAGGTGGGCTGACAAACTCTCGTTTTGCAAACTATAACAATGTTTAAGGGGACAATGGACCTTTAAACTTGGTTTTTTTAATAATCAATATTTTACTGTGGATACAAAAGGAGAATATTTAACATTCTTTTCTAGTACATTGAGGACACTTAGTATTCACAAATAAATATTTTGTAAGAATAAGATCTGTTTTTCAAAGTTCTTCAAAAATCCTAGAATTTTCCAAAATGATCAATGCGCATTTATTCCCTCCTGATTTCTTCCAAATTTCTCAAGATTATTTATTGAAGTGTTTGCCACAAAAATCTGCATAATTCTTTAAAATCACATTTTTTTCAAATTTAAAGACCATAAAATAAAGTGAAAACATGCAAAAATATAAAACATAACAGGCAGAATAGGAAAAAGAAATATTTAAAACTTTAGATTCATACTTAAAAAAAAATAAATGCACAATTATATTTATTCATATAAATTAATCTTATAATAAACAATTTAAGGTTTTTAACTGATATGGAATTCGCATGGAGCATTTTGAAAAATGTTAGCATTTTTGAATTTTTTTTTTTTTAAACAGGCATTATTCGGCCAAAAATTCCTTATTTTGAATTCTGGGAATCTTAATGTAGTAATAAAGAAAATTCTCTTTTTCATATACAGTTAAAAATTTTAAATTAAAAGCAAAACAGGTTGAACGTCCCCTGTCCCCATATATAGCTCTCACACGTATACAATTATATTTTTCTAAAAATCTGTGATAATCCTAAAAACCTATGAAAATCGTATATCACTGAATAAAATGGATAATTTTTTAAACGTATTTATGTAGTTGCACGTGCATTTTAATATCAAATGTAATCGCAGCCAATTTCCAGGAAAAATGACTAGACAATCATAATTAAGAGATGCATTAAATTCCTGACTATCCAGGTGGGCTGATCTCGTTTTGCAAACCGTAACATCTATCTGTATATTTAAGTTGCTAAGCTGACTTTTTGGGCAGTCCGTGGGAGAAAACTACTGCATCAATATACTTCCTTTTGGTCGTAAATGAAAGATTGTAATCTGTAGATTTGTCAAATTTGGTTTTTGTAACTGCAATTTTTATTAATGAGCTATAATTTACAGTTAAAATTTGATTTCTGCGCATGCTCAGTGGCATGTTTCAATCTGGCTTTAGAAACTCACTGTTTCTGCGCGTGCTCAGTGACATGTTTCAATGCCGAGGAGTCTCTCTAGATCTCTCACTGCCATTTTTATGATAATTATGTTTGTGAAATATAAGATTAAACCTGATGGAAATTGTTTATTTCGCACTGTTTAATTAGCGATAATTTACAATTAAAAATTTGCTCTCTGCGCATGCTCAGTGACATTTTTAAATCTGGCTCTAGATACTCACTAAGAACGAGGCCACTTAAACATTCATTTGTTTCTGCGCATTATTATGATTTTCAACAATGATATGTTGAGTATAATTTGTGTATTAGTACATTTATTTACTATCTAGCCGTCATGTTTTGACGGGTACCAACTAGTATATATATAAGTTGCTAAGCCGACTTTTTGGGCAGTCCGTGAGAGAAAACTACTGCATCTATTTACTTCATTTTGGTCTTAAACGAAGGACTGTAATCTGTAGATTTGTCAAATTTGGTTTTTGTAACCGCAATTTCTATTATTCAGCGATAATTTAGAATTAAAAATTGATTTCTGCGCATGCTCAGTGGTATGTTTAAATCTGTCTTTAGAAACTCACTGTTTCTGCGTATGCTCAGTGACATGTTTTAATGATAGTCTCTCTAAATCTCACTCTGCCATTTTTATTTTTATGATAATTATGTTTGTGAAATATAAGATTAAACCTCATGGAAATTGTTTATTTCGTGCTGTTTAATTAGCGATAATTTACAGTTAAAAAAATTGCTTTTCGCGCATGCTCAGTGACATTTTTAACTCTGGCTTTAGAGTCTCACTAAGCACAAGGCCGCTTAAACCCATTAATTCGTTTCTGTGCATTATTATGATTTTCAACATTTGACAATGATGTGCTGAGTATAATTTGTGTATTACTACATTTATTTACTATCTAGCCGTCATGTTTTGACCGGTATCAACTAGTATGGCTTAAATAATTACAAGTTAAAAAGAACTTTTTATATACCACATTTTTAATTTTTTTGTTGATTCATATAAACTAGACAATTCTATGTATTAATAAATACTTTTTTATGTATTAATAATTTTTTTTTATAAATTATGCCATCAACTTTGAAGAAAATGATCAAATGCGTAATGAAGAAAACAATTGTACAAAAATTTTGAAACAGCAAAATTAACTGAAAATGAATTCAATGCTGCTTAAAGATGGCTAAAATTATTAAAAGAATGCATTGTCATCGTGTTCTGAGCTATTCTAAAAGTTTCAAATGTCTAGCTAGTCGGGAAGTTAGTTAAGAACCGATCGCAAGATTTGTACTGGACAAACACACAAACAAGAAAGAGTTAATAAAAACATGGTAAAAAGCCCTCAGACGTATACAGTTAATTTATGTTTTCTAAAAATCTGATAATCCTAAAAACCTATGAAAATCTTCTGTATTTCAATAAAATGTATCTATGTAGTCGAATATATGTTTTAATATCAGAGGTAATCACACTAAATTTGAAGGAAAAATCACAGGTCAATCATAATTAAGAGCTACATTAAATTCCTGACTATCCAGGTGGGTGACGACTTTCGTTTTGCAAATCATAACATAATGCTTGAAAAGCCCTCAGATGCATAATGTTATTTTATATATTTTACTAAAAATCATAGGACTGGCGAAAACAATATTTATTCAGGGAACTTTGATGTATTGCGTAGCCTCTGACATTCTTCTCGGTTTTCTTTATTTTGTTTCTGTGGCGAGCACAAACGCAGGAAGTCAGGGCCAGAGTGAAAAAGATTGATGATAACTATGTGCACAACAAGTCGATTTTTGATCTGTGATTGATAATATTTGCTTGGACAAACTTTCCTTATATTTTACCGACTTGCGATGGATGATATTAATGGTTTTTGGTCTACAGAAGCTATTTATTTTCCTGTTAATCTTAAGGGGACAAGAGACCTCGAAACTTGTTTTTTAAATTTTCAATATTTTACTCTACACATAAAATTAGAATAATAAATATTCTTTTCTAGCACATTGAGGACACTTAAATTTTACAAATAAGCATTTTGTAAGAATAAGACCTGTTTTTCAAAAAGTTCATCAGAAATGTTAGGAATTTTTCAAAGTGCTCCATGCACATTTATTTTCTCCCGATTTCTTTCAAATTTCTCAAGATTGTTTATTGAAGTATTTGTCACAAAACTGTGCATAATTCTTTAAAACCAAATATTTTTCAAATTTAAAGACCATGAAATAAAGTAAAAAACATAAAAAAATAACATGCAGATAAAAAATAATTACTTATGGCTTTAGATTCATACAAAATAAAAAGCAATGCATAATTATGTTTATGTACGGTACACTTATATTAAAAAAATAAATGTTTTTAAAGGATTTGGAATTCACATGAGGCATTTTGAAAAATGCTAGAATCTTTGAAAAAAATTTGAAAAACAGGCATTGTTTTCCCCCAAAAGAATCTTAAATTTGAATTCCAAGGATCTTCAATTGTACTAAAAATAAACACAAATTATTATCATTTTGTAAATAGAGTTAAAAATTGAAAATTGAAAAATTCGTGATTTAGGGTCCCTTGCCCCCTTAAGTTTGAATTGCAGGGTAGCATATGATTTTATAAATATCTTTAACGTTTTTGACTTAAAATCATTTTCACTTAAGTTATCCGACTTGGCTCGGAGCCTTTTTTTTCCAAAAACTTTAATTTCAAAAATTTTTGGTATATTTTTGGAGGGAATATAGCCCAAAATAAGAAAAATTATGATAAATTAGTCCAAAACTAGGCAACTTTTTACAAACTTGTAGACTTTGGGTCGAAATGTGGCAAATTACTACATAAACGCCTCTAGTTCTGAAAAATATTTTATTCATATAACATTAATTTCTCTGTCACATGCAATTTAAGCCCTCCTGAATGCAATGAGCTAAAAACTCATCGACATCACGAAATCTAAAGAAACAAACAAAATAAAATAGGTCATTATATACTATTTCATGTAAAATTTTAGATATTTTTCATGAATTTTTTTATAAATGCAGCTATAAAACAATAAATAATGTACCTAGAGACTAATCCGTACTTCATTACATACTTAGTACAGGTAATCCTCCTATAACTCGGTAGATAGATTCCTATAAATGCCGTGTTGTGTGAAACCGTGTTATATGAGACCCAGAGACAGTTCAAAATAGGGGGTTACGTTCTGAAAACTTATTAAAAACAAACTTTTTCCATATAAGGAACTTAATTTTTATTAAAAATATAAATGTATGTATAAAACAAAACGAAAAGAAACAAAAAAATTATTTTCCTTCAATACAACCTTAGTTTATTAAATTTCGTCCTCCTCACTGCGCAGTACAATCAAACGAGAACACTTTTTCGATTGAACGATATCACCTTCACTTTCAGAACCTTTTTCTTCATTTAGATCTTTTACACCTTCTATCCTCTTTAAAAAATCTGTAATTTCGGTTTATTTGCTGGTTCTTACAAGGTCATTGTAAATTCACTGTATGGAGATAGAGAAAATTCTGCAGCTCCCTTTTGAATTTTCGGCTTCTTTCAGCGGAAGTGTCTGCATTCAGGAAAAATGATTCAAGATTTTAAGCTACGCTTAGGCCTTCTTGTAATTTTATAGAGTTATAAATGAATAAATTATAATTTGTTTACACATTTTCATGTAAAGCCACTGTAGTTAATTATTCCTTCCCTTCATTATTTTAAGGTAATTTAGTTTTTAAATGTGTTAAACAGACCATTCTGTTTTGGAATGAGCTGTACTAGAATTCATCAACTGCCTCTTTAACTAAAGTATTTTTCCCCACAATTTCGCAAAGACTAAATAACAGGCATTTCTTCAATGATTTTCACGTAACAAAATTTCTCACTGGCCACGGCAATTTCAATTGCTATCTCAAGAAATTTGGATTATCGGACACTGATCTGTGCTCCTTTAGCGTGGCCGGGGTTCAAAATGTCGAACACTTGCATTTTGACTCCTCCAAGCTTACTGAAGGGAGAAGGGATTTTATTGAGGAATTGGATTCCTGTAACATTAGGTTTCCTCCTCCGATTCATGTTTTGGTCTACCACAAATTGGCTTTTTTCTCATTCTGTAAATTTAGTGCCTTTGCTGCTTCAGATTTTAATTAGTCTTGTTTCTAATTAGTTTGTTTTTTTCAGTTGTTTTTTTCATTGTTTTTATTTGTTGTTTCTACTTCTGTAAGCCTTGTGCGGTACTTTGTGGTGCACAAGGACTGCCTTATTAATTAATAATAATAACAAAAAATGTGTTAAACAAAAATCATGTTATCTAGTGCTATAGAAGTACAGTGTTGCACAAAGGTTTTCCCAATTTATCTTATCGTTTTACAGCGAAACCGTGTTGTAAGATGCCATGCTGTAGGAGGGGTATCTGTACTATAAAAACATACCTGGCATTTTTCATAGGCGTATCATGGTTATTTTTTGAGTTATAACAGTAGTCGTATACATTTTTGGTCAAAAATAAGTTCTTCAAGTATACACAATTAACACACAAGTATCCACAATTGAAAGTTTTCACTTGTATTGAAATGTACAGCTGCTGCTCTGTTTAAATCCCTCTCGTTTTATATCTAATGATCGTACAGAATAAATAACCGCAGATATAGAAACACTTAATCTTTAAGGATTAGGAATAAAGAATCCGGAATTTTTATCAAAATCGATGTAGTTATATACTATAAGCCTACAACAGACACTATGTTGGTAATAAAACGTAGAATTTGACCTTAGATGTTTTACTACCATTGACTATCAGATAATCTCAATCCGATTCAACAAGCAGGAAATATTGTTCGTATATCTGTTTAATTAATAAATACCTGTGTTATTGATTAAATCGATTCTGTAAATCGAAATCCATTCAGAAATTAAATCTGCTAAAGAAATTAAGTCATGTCTACAGAAGCAATCTAATTCCTTGTTAATCTTAAGTTTGAATTTCTGGATAGCATGGTATTTTTTAAATATCTTACTGATTTTTGACTTAAGCAATTTCACTTAAGCCTACAACAGACACTATGTTCGTATTATAACATAGAATGTGACTTTAAGGGTTTTATTGCAAATGATCATAAGATAATCTTAAACTGGGATAGTGGCGACCCAGTGGTACAGCGCAATGGTTTTCGGTGCTGAGGGTGCTCGGATCGAATCCTGGCGTCGCGCCACGAAACATGCCTCCGTTCGTGTCGTCCCTTCATAGAGGGTAATGCTGTCCGCCTATATGGTTCCCCCAGAATAAAATGGGCAGTAAAATTGCGGCGTAGTATAGGCGAATGTTTGACAAGTGCCTCCGCATTGGAATATACACTGCTGGCCACCCAAATTGCAACACCAAGAAAGACAAGAGATATCACAACAAAATTTATTTTGTAGATAACATGTTGACCAAGTATCAAATGATTAAATTTATAGACTTCTGTGAAGTGTGGTTCCTGCCAAAATCAGTAGCCAGAGTAGCCGCCATTGTTGGAGATCACCGCTGCCACACGCCTCGGCATTAATTCAAAGAGACTTTGGATGAGTTCTTGGGGTACAGCAGACCAAGCAGCTTCCACACGTTGCCAAAGTTGATCTGCTGTGGCAGCTGGGGATGGAATCTGGGTCAATCGTAGAGCAACCATGGACCACATGGTTTCTATCGGCGAAAGATCCGGAGAGCGAGGCGTCCAGGGAAGCAATTCAATCTGGCGATTGACGAAGAACCGTTGGACAATGCGTGCCACGTGTGGTCGCGCATTATCCTGTTGAAATATGGCTGTGGGCAAGCCCTGAAGGTAAGGAATGACAATTGGCTCCGACACCTCGGAGATGTAGCGCTGGCTGTTTAAAGTACCGGCAATGCGTACTAGAGGTGTGCGAGAGTGATATCCAATACCGCCCCATACCATAATTACCGGTGCAGGACCAGTGTGGCGGTGCATAACGCAGCTGTTCAGCATTCTCTCTTCACGGTGTCTCCAGACTCGAATGCGACCATTGTGGTGTTGCAGACAGTAAAGACAATTTCATTCCATTCTGCCGTCCACATCCTTCTGTCATCTCACCATTGGCGGCAGAGACGTCTGTGGTTCTGCGTCAAGGGTAGACAAAGCAATGGACGTCTTGCGGACAGACCACTCTGCTGTAAACGGCGACGAATGGTACGCGCATACACTGGATGATGCGTTACAGACTGCATGTGCTGTGCTATGGTTCGTGATGTGACTGAGCGATCCGTCACTGCCATGCGCACAATTTGCCTGTCATCACGTGAGGTGGTGCGCTGAGGTGGATGCGATCGAACACGCCGGTCCGTCGTGCCCTCCTGCATCCAACGATCACATATCCGCATTACAGTTGTTTGGTTTCGTCCAACACGACTACCGATCTCCCTGAAAGATAAACCACAATCTCGGTAGGCCACTATTCTTCCTCTGTGGAACTCGGATACTTGATCAAAAGATAATCGCTGTTTTCTACGAGGCATAATTGATCGTTTTTTGAAAATCCACAAGAAAAACACAATTGCCGAACTTGAAATTGTCGACATCTCCAAGCCTTAAATAGAGCTTTGAAGTGGCGCCACAGGCGCGCGTGATGTGCGTCTGCGCTGAAATTCTAATCATTTGCATATCTCACCTCCGCTAATGCAGGTTGTAAATTTCATGTTATTTGCATGTTTCCTTCAGGGTGTTGCATTTACAATTGCCAGCAGTGTATAGATATAATCTCAAACTGATTCAACAAAAAGGAATTATTTATCATATATACGTTTCTTTGTAAATATCTGTAATTGATTTAATCGTTCCTGTAAACCGAAACTTTTCTGCTACAGAAATTAAATTTTGTCTACAAAAGCCATTTATTTTCTTGTTAATATTAAGTTTCAATTTCAGGGTAGCATGTGATTTTTTAAATATTTTATCCTTTTAGACTTAATAATTTTCACTTAAGCCTACAACAGACACTATGTTCGTATTACAATATAGAATGTTACTATACATGTTTCATTGTCATTGATCATCAGATAAACTCAATCCGATTCAACAAGCAGGAAATATTGTTCGTATATCTGTTTAGTTTATAAATACCTGTGTAATTGATTAAATCGATTCTGTAAATCGAATTCTATTCTGAAAATTAAATCTGCACTCCAAAGCAATGCGTATCGTTAATAGACATTCCATTGTTACCTAGGAGATAACATGAGCTTAACTTAACAGCAGAGATTAAGTTCACATTTTAGTGTACTATGTATTGTTGGAATTTAACGTCATCGACTTAGAAAATTTATTTCAATCAATTCGCTAAAACTAGTTGTACAAATTCAATTCTAACTTTGATACCGAAAATTCAGTTTTAACTTCGATTCATAATATAACGTTACGCGTTATGTAGGCGTCTATGTAATAATGTTAGCTTAATGTATTTCAAAGTAATAACTTCGTTTTACTCTGTACTAGATAACCGACAATTTTTACCGCCGATGATGTAGAACGTCGTTGATCACGTGAACTTCGACGAAATCGCTAGCTCGAAATCGCTAGCGACGAAATCGCTTCGAGAAAAGGCTAGCATTTATATTTAATAAATTGACGAATAAAATTATCGAGTGCATCTTGTATGCTTAATTTACTTGCAGAGTCACAAGTTTGATAAACTGTGACATAGAATTAAGGTATCTGCCTATCTTCGGAGCACTTTTTTCAAAAATATACAGTACTCATTCAATAAACAGGGTGTTTAAATAAGAATCATTATAGTCCGATTTAAAAAAATCATAACTATTAATCTTTTAATTGGTTTTGATCGAATAATATATAGGCAAAAAGAGGGAAATCTCGAGTTTCACGCAGTTGTCTACAAATAGCGCTTACGCTCTTCCTTCGCTCTCACTTCAGTGTTTGTAAACATGGCGACTGCACAACACAAATCATTTTATGTTCTACGCTTTGCGGAGTGTGAGTCCATAACAACTGTTCAGCGTGATTTTCGTCGACAAAACCCTGGTAGATTGAAGTTGCTACCTCTTAGAGCATTAGGCGATGATATAAACAATTCCAAGACACGGGTTGTCTGTGTACGCACAACAGCCGTGGAAGCAGCGTATGCTTCCCAAGCATGCTTGGTCCGAATTTTATCGACCCGCTCAAGGGATGAAAGGCTGACTCGACCTTGCCCTGTAGCAGGATCGAACCCTGGACCTGTGGTTTGGCAGCTTGAAGCTTTTAATTACTACGCCACCGGGCGTTATAGTCGTTAATATTAACCCTTACGTCGGCTCATCGGTCTAGGAGACCGCTGTTGCACCTGTTAAGAAGGGTGGGGTGATCAGACTGTTGAGGGTTTGTGAGTTCTTCAGTCGGGTCCTGACCTCCAAATACAACACATCGGACATTTTTGCCCTCTCGTATTTTGTCGGTAAAGTAAATCTTTGTAAAATATAGTCGGTCTTTTGGACAGATGAGCCTTGAACTGATTTAAATTTTTGCCGGTCTGTATGAGCGATAAGCCTTGAACCGTACTAATTATTTGTCAGTCTGCATGCATTCTATTTCCAAGATCTTTGTTTAATTGTTGTAGCTAGCATGGCTGAAAGAATTCTTTCTGTCTCACAACGAACCAGACATCTTGTCTCTCTAGCACTATCACAGATTAAGGAATCGGATTCTGAAATTTCTGTTGAATAATCTATTTTTTATTTACCCTTTTCAAGAACGAGAGGTGGCAGTAGTTTTGAAATTATGACTTATAACTGCGAAAAAATTATAAAAATAGGAAAATAGCTTAATTTTATAGCGTGGTGGTGTGTGAGATCGATGAGCTGGGAAACAGTATAAAGACAGATGAGCCAACGTAAGGGTTAAATACAGGGAATAATTGTGTCTATATTTGATTTTGGATATGTGTAAGGAGCATGTCATACTTAATAACGTTCCCAGAAAAATATACTAAAGTAATTCACATTTGCATATCGATGCATAAAGACGTGGTACATGCAAACAATTTTAGCAGCAAAAGATACGAGGTGCATCCATAAAGTAACTGATTGAGTAAACAAAAATAGGAAGTTTCTGAAAGATTTGTATTGCTAAATGTTAAAACGTATATTTCACTACTTTTCTACTTAGTAGCCATATTTATTACGGTTTCTTTTATGAGACTAGCTTTCGTATTTCTTCGCAGAGAAATTCACCGCCAAACCATTCAGCCACTCCTTCCCTAACTCTTTTGCATATTGAACAATCTGTAGACTCAGATCGGCCAAAAATATCTTCAGGTGAAGAAACAAATGGTATGAGACTAGCTTTCGTATTCCTTGGCGGAGAAATTCACCGCTAAACTATTCAGTCACTCATTCACAAACTCTTTTGCATATTGACCAATCTGTAGACTCTGATCGGCCAAAAATATCTTCAGGTGAAGAAACAAATGGTATGAGACTAGCTTTCGTATTCCTTGGCGGAGAAATTCCCCGCTAAACTATTCAGCCACACATTCACAAACTCTTTTGCATATTGATCAATCTGCAGACTCTGATCGGCCAAAAATATCTTCAGGTGAAGAAACAAATGGTATTAACCACCACGCAAGCTCGGAAAATGCTATTTGTTTCTATGATATTTGTTTAAACTTAACTCTTAGAACACATTTTTCTATATATTTACCACTGTGGGAGTTGAAAGGTAGGTAAATACTCCTCGTATATACTTTAGGGAATAAAAGCTTCATTTAAAAGTATATTTTAATTTATAGTTTTTTACAATGTATGTGATACTCGTTTTCATAGATAGGATCAATTAAGTTACATTCATAAAAGCAATCCAATAAAAGATTTTAGCGAATGCTGTTAACAGTATTTTCTCTACATCGATTAAATTACATTTGATTAATCTAAAGAAATAAATTAGGATTTAACTTGTATTATGTGACTAAAAACGTTGTAAAGTATTCAGCGATTTACATTACTGATTAAATTGTCCTTTCTCTAAATAATAACAGATTCAAAATTCCTCCTGTAATAATATGTAGACATCTAGAATCATCCTTTTATAACCTTCCTGAAGTGGAAATTAACCCAACATTTTATTGCAGCTTGCCATTTAAAAAAATTACTTATTAAGTCGTTATTACTTAAATGAGCAGTAATCTTACTTACACATTCATTTGAAAGATTAAATTCAGTTTTCCTTTCGATGTTCTAAATTGGGGTCGGAAATATTTAATTGCGTCATCACTTTAAATTATTCATGAAATTAATGTCACATCTTAATAATGAGACTGATATCACCCACTTCATCGCTCTTGACCTTGCGACACACAAGATTAAATTGTCTTGCAAATGCTTGATCTGAAAGTAGTTATTGTGTTTACCTCAGAATGATGCATGTCACATTAGACAATTCACCAACATCAGTTTTAAAATTTCAAGATTAAATAATTTCTTATTCCATTGTTGTTCAAAAATCCTTTTGATTACACACTTAGCCATTGATATTGCTAATCAACTATAATTATTGCTAATCAATCAATTAATCTATATATATAAAACAGTTCCGTAGCTGACTCACTGACTGACTCACTGACATACAACGCACAGACCAAACTGCTGGACGTAAAGGGCTGAAATT
>OU015502.1:5787663-5797663 GCA_907164885.2 Dolomedes plantarius
TTTCAATCTCTTTAGATATCTTAAGTCCATACTTTTTAGATCAGTGGTTCCCAATTGGTGGTCCGCGAGAGCCTCGGGAGTGGTCCGGTACCTCACATAAAAAAATGTGCCAAATAGATAGGTATTTTGAAAGCAATGTTCGCTGATCTAGATGAGCCGACTATAACCGATGACTATCAGGTGTTGAATTAAAATTTCTTTAAAGTGTAACATATTTTTTTTATTATTAGAATATGATACGATAGAATATGAGTACGTTGATGAAAGGTGAAGGGATACGTGAGTACTGTATCCCTTCTGTCTGAGGGTTATTCTATATTCCCAGGAGGTTCCTTCCCCTCAAGTTGGAGGGTGGTGGTCTGCACATGATTCAATGTCTGGCTTAGTGGTTCGCAGAATTCTACGGGTTGGGAACCATTGATTTAGATAAATAATACGCTAACAATGAAGTACTCATCTGGTGAAATGCATGCAAAAAACACAAAAATAATCTGACATGAAGGGAAGTCATCACCTTTATATCTTCAAAAAAAAAATCGAATTTCCTTTTTTTTTTTGCATTTTTGAAATATTTGAACATTTCTAAATTATTTAAAACAAACCGCATTAATGTATTCCAATTATTAGAACATTCTACACTATAAAATGTAACTAGTAGTTCCGATGTAAACATAACCAGTGTGGGAACTTTAAAAACTTTTATTCGTAATGATGATTTTCCTGCTTTCGCGCACTGTATAAAGGAAACTACTGCAGATATTTCTTACAAATTTTCAGGGTAAGTGATGATGTTACCTAAAATGTACTCCTAGTTTTTTCTTAAAAAATTTTACTAAGAATTTATAGAATTTGACTTCTAATTTTATTGTAAACTTTTTGTTTTTGCATTTAACATTTTTTTTTCACTTTTAGAATATTTATACATTTCTAAATAATTTAAAACAGACAGCGTTAAAATATTTCAGTTAGAACTTTCAACACTATAAAACGAAAGAATTAGTAAATATAAGTAAAAATATATAAACCAACAGAGCTAAATAAATATAAGAAGAACACAGACAAAAAACAAAACAGAAGTCAAGCACTCTGGGCATCCACGCATCAGAGGCAAGATTCTGTAGTATTGCCGGAACTGAACCATAAAAAGACATAGAGGTATCCGACTGGTCTCGTCATCAGGGAGCCTGACCATATCCGTTACATCAAGGGGAACTTTCTGAATAGGATGCAGGTAAGACCAAAAGACATCCCAAGGCCCCGAGATCCCCATGGAAACATTTAGTCAAAAGAAAATGAAAAGACAAGCACACCTTACAGTAAGGGCTCAACGCATCGTACATGCAAGCACACAAGTAATCCTAATGTAAAGACAAAGATGCATACATACCCTAATTCCGTAAGTGACGGTTATGGTGAAACAGCAGCCAATTCTACCCTAGTAGTTACGTCACTGTAACAATACTACAGCACCACGCCCCATTAAAGTTTAAAGACATGAAAACATAAACCCTATCCTAAACATCTTAAAAAATACCCGAGTCTAAATGCCATTTTTTTAAAACTTTTAAATTGCCGAAATTTAGTACTGCCGAAATTTACTACTGCAGATATTGCTTACAAATATTTAGGGTAAGTGATGATGTTACATAAAATATACTCCTAGTTTTTTTTTAATTTTTTTTTTTTATTTTACTAAGAATTTATAGAATTTGACTTCTAATTTTATGGTAAACTTTTTTTTATTTAACTTTTATTTTTCATTTTTAGAATATTTAAACATTTCTAAATCATATAAAACAGACAGCGTTAAAGTATTCCAGTTAGAACATTCAACACTATAAGATAAAAGAAGTAGTAGTTCCGATGTAAACATAACCAGCGTGGGAACTTTAAAAGCTTTTTTCTCGTAATGATGATTTTCATGCTTGCACCCACTGTGTAAATGGAACTAATCCAGATACTGATTACAAATTTTCAGAGTAAGTGATGATTCTACCTAAAATATGCACCTAGTTTTTTCTTAAAACTTAGTATTTTACCAAGAATTCATAGCATTTGACTTCTAATTTTAAGTGCTTTTTCAGCTTTTCAAAATCTGATTGATCTGGATTAAATACTCTTTCGTGTTGTAAAATTTAAATAGGTGTTGAATTATACCTAGTGTTTTTACATCACAAAAATACAAAAACTGATATTCAAAACTTATGAGTGTTGTTTTAAGTCTACGCGAGGTGTAACAGTATAAATTTGGAATTATGAAAATGCACTAACTTCTTGATATATAAATAAAATTCTTATTTACTTGTAATAAAAATAATTCAAAGAACATAATTTACAAAGTTTAGAGAAGTAATACTGAAAATTTCATGTATAAAGGAAAATAACAAAAAAAGTTATAAAAGTTCGAAAAACCAGCAATAACATTGGATTTTGTACTTGTGTAGAGGTGATCACTCCCCTGAATGCAAGAATGTGATTACCGAAACATAACAATGAACATGATAAACTTACGTTCACAAAAATATATTTCCGTGTTCGTTCAATTCCGAATTTTCTCTCTTCTTCTTATGCATCAAAAGTCCATAATTTTTTTTTCAAATGCATTTACTATGAAGAATGTGAAAGTCAAAATAAAAGCAAAAGCACAACGATAGCATGACAAGAATACAGGAAAGCAAGTCAGAAACAAAGCTGTAAACGATGGGCAACGAACTCCAAATCAATCCGAGGTATTTATCGAAATGAAATCGATTCCACCACGCGGTACAAACTATTTTGAAATTATCCGCGAGTAAACACAAATAGATCGATTTCCACAGAAAATATGACATTCCGATCATGTTTTCCAGTGATCAATAAAGTATCCGTCAGGTACTGATATTCGGAAGATATGAAATTCTCATTCAAAATATTATGCATATTTTTTATCGATAACTTTGTTCTTAGGAACATGTGACGGAAAACAAAAACCTTTATGATTTAATTTCGAGTCTTGATGCAAACGTCTTAGGGCCTGTTCACATAGGAGTCCGTTGCGTTGCGTTAAGGAAAAGATGACGTTGAAACGAAAATAAACTAATCATAGGCGTTAAAAATTTCATTGCAAATCGTTTGGAGGCATATGATTGGTTTATTTTCGACTCAACGTCATCTTTTCCTTAACGCAACGCAACGGACTCCTATGTAAACAGGCCCTTACTCCTCCCATTTCAACAAAAGTTTGATATCGGCCGAAATTATTAAAACAGTTTCCAAAAATTTCAAAGCATTAGCTTATACTATATATATATATATACACTCAAGTCCATAAATTAAGGATAATTCAAAATCCCACGTATATCGAACTCTAAAGTTAAAATTTCACCTGTAGAATTATCACAAAAAATCTTCAAGAATAATATGCAAATTACAGAAAGCCACCAGATGACGCCGATAGTACGTCACAATGACGAGAGTATAAGAGAGAGGTATATAAGGAATGGTGACAAAGACATAAAATTTTTTACAAGCGTTCTTTAAGCCGCTCAGTGCCATAACTGAATAGTTATGAAACAAAGGACGCATGTGGATGATTTTTTACGTGGTAGAATTATCGACCACCTGGAATGTGGGCGTACTCAGAAAGAAGTATCCGAGGAACATGGAATTGCCCAAAGTGTCATCTCTAGGCTTTGGAAACGATTCCAAAATGATGGAATTATCAGCAGACGTTACAGTACAGATCGCTCCCGAGTTACAACGCCAAATGAAGTCCGGTATTTGGCAGTAACTGCCAAAAGAAGCAGACGGAGCACAGCATCCGACCTGTCTCGTCAGCTATATTCTGCCACGTGTACCACAGTTTCAAGGCAAACCGTGTACAGACGTTTGGGAAATATTGGTCTACATGCTCGCAGACCTGTCAGATGTATTCTGCTCAAGTGAACTCACTGTCGTCAGCGATTAGCCTGGAGTAGAGAACATGTAATGTGGACATCGTTACAGTGGGCTTGTGTGATGGTTTCCGACGAGTCCAGGTTTAGCTTGCAGTCTGATTCACGTCGGACTTTCATATGCAGAACGCGAGGTACCCGTTACCACCAAGACAACATCATTGAACGACGCCGTTACGGTGGTGCAGAATTGCTCGTTTGGGGTGGAATTATACTGGGCTTCAGAACAGATCTGTACGTTGAAATCGGAACCATGAACGGCCACATTTATCAGGACATCATTCTGGAACAATATTTACGTTTTTTAGGGGTGCCATGGGCACGGAATTCGTGTTTATGGTTGACAACGCCTGTTCTCCCCGAGCAAACATCGTAAACGAATGCCTTCAATCTGAGGATATCACCCGTATGGAATGACCAGCATTCTCACCTCACTTGAATCCGATAGAGCATGTGTGGGGCATGCTTGGCCGACGAGTTGCAGCACATCAACCACCTCCTACATGTGTACCGGAACTTGGGAGAGCATTGCTTGCTGAGTGGAGTAATCTTCTCCAAGATCAGCATGATAATTTGATACTCAGCATGCCTATGCGTTGTGCGGACTGTATTTCATCGGATGGGAGACATACAATGTATTAACCATCGTACCAACCATATAATACTAATTTTTTGTAAAGGAGATATTTTTTTGCAATTGCTCCAGGGAGCAAAAATCGAAATTTTTGTGAATGGTATCATACATACACCATCTTTTTTGTCCTTTATCTGTTATTTAATGAATGCGCTTTATGAATAAGTCACCTTTGTTTCGATTCTGAACCTTTATTTCCGGAGCTGGCATTATCCTTAATTTATGGACATGAGTGTATATGACATGCGTCTTATTGCCCCGTAGCTCCCACTTAACTTTTCCTTTGATTAATTTCTTAATTAGCAATCAATGACCGTAGGCCTGTGGTAAATCAATACGATTAAGTTACCTCTAAGAGATTTATTAACTATCATTACTTAATTTCGATTCAATCCGTGCCAAGTTATCATCGTCTCTGCTCGCGACGCTACCCACGTCTAGCAATTTACAAATCTAAACTCTATATGATAAAAAACACTTTGTTTAAATTTTCTAGAAACCTGTATGACGAAAGCATCGAAGATTAGGCTGGGATGGAGAAAACCTGTCAATCAAATCGGTGCTCCATTCATTGAATTACCCTTTTTTGATCTGTTGCGTTTTTCGACGTTACTTTAACAATTGTGAAAAACAATGACGTTTAAGCGCCACGAAAATAAACTATCCTGAAGTTATCTTAACCATTATCTTAACCATTTTTCTCTCTTTAATTAATGCTTAACGTACACACTCACACACACACACACACACACACACACACACACACATATATATATATATATATATATATATATATATATATATATGACACGTTGGTTCCCGCATAGCTTTTTCCCTAAATTACTATTCTAAATAGCAGTCAACAAACATAGGCCTTTGGCAAAGAAAGACTATTACATTACATCTAAGAACTTAATTAACTAACATTAATCAAAAATCAATTCAATCCGCGCCAAGTTTCATCATCTCTCAGCTCGCGACGCAACCACGTCAAGTGGCGGACAGCTCTAATCTCTATCTGCTGAAATCCTTTGTTTTAACCTCCCCAGAAAGCGTATAGAATATTTTTATGACGCGGCACCGAAGATGAGGCTGGGGTGTGGTTATTCCGTCAACCAGTTTTGATTCTATTTTTAAACTCCATGCTGGAATTTCCCCGTTTTTGACTCTGTTTCGCGTTTCGAGTTACTTTAAGAATTGTGAAAATCAGTGACGTTTGACGCCATGAAATTAATCTACCTTAAAGTCCTCTTCAATTATCTTAGCTATTCTCCTCTCTCTAATTAATGCTTAACACACACACACACACACACACACACACACACACACATATATATATATATATATATATATATATATATTCGAGAAATTTGGTTTTCTTAGAAAGATCGTTTAAAAACTTTTTTAAGGGTTGCTATTACGACATTCCTGGAGCGTTCCAATTAGTGAAGAAAAAGTATTCGAAATTAAAATATGAAATAAAAGTCCGATACAAGTCGAAATACAAGTCCGATAGTAAATAATTTAAAATTTTCACGATGTTTCTAAATGCTTTATAAATTTTAAAAGATATCGAGAACCAAATGTATCCATAAATAGTTTTATTTTGATTCACTTACAAAGATTTTTACTTTACAAAGATTTTGAATTAATTACTACGTGTAATACCATTCTTTCTGTGATTTATTTTTCAATACTAGTGATCTTTTGAGTGTTAATTAACTGTACAATCGGCTTTGAATCATTATATTAGCAATCCTATGCTCGATAATAGATTTTAACTACAGTGCAATTTCCTTGTAATGAGTGCGACATAACGAAAACCACATCGTTAAATTAAAGCTGTCATTTTAGCTTAAAGGACACTAATTAAACTTAATTAGTCTGATATGGATTGTAAGTTAACGAAATATACATTCTGTTGATTTTAGAGTTACAATTCACCAGGAATATTCATAAAGGAATGAGATTGCATCGGTCATTAGCACACACCAGTTACGTTTCTGTTACGATGTTGGTGTTTGTAAACGCCCCCCCCCCCTGGCCGGAAGTACTCCACTACAGGTTCATACAAGCTACCAGGCTGAGAAGTATGGCTCCGATTTATAATAGCACCTCAAGGACCGATGTCCGATTTAGCCAGTTGATACTTGAATTTTGCCCGGGCATCTTCAGGGGTGGATCGTACTCTCTCCCACCCTCTCTGACCTCATAGCGTGATTTTCCGGTATACAGATTTAATGTGCCCTTATCCAGTCTAGACACGTAGGTATTTAATAGTGCTTGTCAGGATTCTATCCGAGCACCCTCAGAAACTAAAGCCGACGCTCTACCTCTAGGCTACCTCGGATGTTCAGTCCGTATATATAAAACAGTTCTGTAACTGACTGAGTGACTGACTGAATGATTGACTGACTGGCATACAACGCACAGATCAAACCGCTGGACCTAAAGGGCTGAATTTTTGCATGGCGATTCTTCTTATAGTGTAGGGGTGCACTAAGAAATAATTTTAAAAATTAAATTTTTAGGCTGTTTTAGTAACTTTTTTTAAGTTTGCATTTTTAAAAAAAATTGATGGTTATCAAACTTATATCACGAGGAAGATCATAAAAATTCCTTTAAAATGAAGTCTTTTTTGAATCTTTACCTCCATTTTCTGGTTTATGGTGAATTTTTAAAGATTAATTTTTAGAATTTAATTTATTAAATGCTGATCACGTGATGTCCTTTTCTGGTTCTTTAAATAAATTTATCGTCACGTGCATAACAACTAAATAGACAATATATGCTCCTCAAACTGTGCTATATTAACTGTACTATATTCTTTAGTATGTCCTATTAGATTTAGTAGGAATATTTTCTTCTACATTATTTTGTCTATAAAAATATCCCTTACGATTTATATATATATATATATATATATATGTAATGAAATAAGATCAGATTACAGAACTATTAGAAAAAGAAATTTATTTCCGAGTGGCTAAACAGACATCTGATCTAATGGAAAGCCAACACCCGAGTGATTCCCGGGGTTTGAGTATAGAGGTATCTGCGGTTGAAGAATTTGCTGACCAAAGATGTTTTTTGCAAGCTGCATCAGTTGTGCAGGACGATTACCTTATTTGGGCATAGAAAAGTAGTCGTACAGTTTCGTGGCTTGCCCAGGAATTGCTGACGCTATGAAAAATATTCCTGGGTTCTTGAAAACAGAATTTGGTAATGCGATCTTAAGCATGGGAAGGGAAGAAAATTTACAGGGGATCAACTTAAATTTTATATCTTTCATATCCCCCCATTTTAAAAACGTTGTCTACCCGGTTGGAGGCTCTCATACATAACATAAAAATAAACTACAAAATATTACAAGTATACAGAATATAACAGAAGATTACAAAAATATCTGGCAAAGTCCACAATGGTTCCTTCAGATAGCAGGTCCATGCGGTTTCCCTACTATCCTTCATCTTATTTGCTTCGTATGCACTTAACCATAATTACAGTATAAGTTCAAAATATGACTGGTATTCAATATATAAGACGATAACATAAATTCTATGATTGCATGATATATTATCTTGATATATTTGATATGAATAAAACACAATATAAATATTTACACTACCTGGAAACTATCTCTTAACACTGTCCACATATTGTATTATTAGTTCTCACATTATATTATATTAATACTGACATTGTTTGTATCACTATCAAAATTCACTGTATTATATTTTTTAACTTCCTTGAGTACTCTCATATTCATTACAATTCTCTATTCGTGCAAAATTACAATATTATAAATTTTTACATTCATTCCATATCAATATCTCTTCTTTTTCTTCAAAGTACTTTTACATTAATAAAACAACTTCATTACATCAAAATTCGTTTCAATAGCAATACACATTTTATACCTTAAACATACCTTACTTCTGACAAACAAATCACATTTCTCTCAAACAACCGTGTATCCTCACGTTTGCTGGGGAATGCTGACTCTGAAGTTGGAAAGGAGGTTAAAACAGATTCCTCCCACCACTTCAAAAGAAAATTTTTGTGGATGATCAAATGCAGGTAGATGGATTCAGTTTCTCAACTGTAGTTGCACTCAAAGAAAAACCCCAAAAACCAAAAATAAATTTTTTCCGAATGAAAAAAAAAGTTTCGAGTTGTGTGGCCATCACAACCAGACAATTTTATTAAAAAAAATTAGAAAAATAAAAACAAAACAAGAACAACTCAACTGAGGAAAAGAATGCATCATGACATTAAATTAAATATTATAAAATTCAAAATTCACCTTGTTAATTACAAAATTCAAAATAAACTTCACATGATCAGTCTATACCATTTTTAGTTGTCCTTAAAAAGTAGTTGTAGATTCGGAGACTCACAATATTGGCAGTCCATTGATGGGAGTCCATCAGTATCCTCTGGTTTCTGTTCGCTTGGGTTTTTAATATCATTTAACTGAAAATTCTCTCTAGGACGGAAAAATCGAAGGCGAGTAGAATGTACAATCTCAGTGGGAGTTTTATAAAGAGCATTGGGTTTATCAATTTCAAAAAGAACATCTGAACATTTTTTTAGAATAGTATAAGGGCCTGAATACGGTGGGGCAAGTTTTCGGGTATTTGGATATTGAAATTCTTCATATAAAACTAAATCTCCGACTTTAAATATAACTTGTTGAAATCTTCTGTCATATCTTATTTTATTCGACTGATAATATTGTCTAGTTCTTTCTTGTGCAATTTTTCTAGCTTCTTCTATAGGAGGGTATATCTCATTATCTTGGAAAGAAATTTTATAAGGCAATTCGCCATACATTAAATAAATTGGGGGAAATCCAGTTACCGAATGAGGGGTATTATTATATTCTTGGGTGACAGAGTCTAAGATTTTTGTCCATGGCACATTACTAGGGCTATTACTAACTTTACATTTTAATCTAGTTACTATGGTTTGGTTAACTCTCTCGACCTTTCCGTTCGTCTGCGGTCTATGAGCAGATGTCAAGAGCTGTGTAACATTATTATGTCTGAGAAAATGTTTAAACTTTGATGAGGTAAAGGCGGAATTCCTATCACTTAAAATTTTCTCGGGTACATGATTTTGAAAAATAGAATTCAAACAATTTATATAGGTTTCCGTGGTGGCACTTTTAGAGGGAAATGTCCAGATGTACCTAGTGGCATGATCAACTACAATGTGTAAATATTTCTTAGTAGAATTATAATAACTTAAACCACCTACAGTATCAATTGATAATAGTTCAAAAAGTTTTTCACACAGAGGAAGAGATTGCATAAAACCATATTTTTTCTGATGAGACTTCTTGTTTACTTGACAAGTTTCACAATGTTTAACATAATTTCCAACATCATTAATTATCTTAGTCCAATAATATTGAGGTGAAATAATTCTT
>OU015502.1:5802663-6052663 GCA_907164885.2 Dolomedes plantarius
ATCAGTTGTGCAGGACGATTATCTTATTTGGGCATAGAAAAGTAGTCGTACAGTTTCGTGGCTTGCCCAGGAATTGCTGACGCTATGAAAAATATTCCTGGGTTCTTGAAAACAGAATTTGGTAATGCGATCTTAAGGATGGGAAGGGAAGAAAATTTACAGGGGATCAACTTAAATTTTATATCTTTCATATATATATATATATATATATATAAATATATATATATATATATATATATATATATATATATATATATATATATATATATATATATATATATATATATATATATATATATATATATATATATATTGGCATTAATTACATACATTGACCGTTGTATTTAATTTGGATGTACTCCGTAGCGAAGTGCGGGTTTTCAGCTAGTTACATTATAACAACTCATTGTGAAAAAATATATTACTGTATATAACTAAAGTGATCTTGTTTTAGAAAAGGCGATTATTCCTAATACGTGTGATACCTGTTAGGAGCCCTATTCCTACAAAACCCTGTTCCTACAAATCGGAGATTACATACGAAGGAAAAAGTTTTAGAACTAGGATAATGGTTTCGAACGGTATGTAACTATGGTCCAGCAAGCGATTAGCGATATGGGACAAGCATTCAAGAGATACCAATTTTAGTCTTCACTATGGAATAAGTGAAATTCAGTTTTCATTTATTTTATCTAATTATTGCATTTAATTTTTGTCTCTCTAGTTTTGAGATTTCTCTTAAGAACTACCCCGTCAATTTATAAACTGCCAAGTAATTTACGAAATTTCTGTGGTTCAGTGGCGGATTTCAGTTTACATTACCTTTTCTGGGAAAAATTCGTTCGACACTCGTTGCTTCTTGAACCATTTGTCGCCGGCACATGATCTGTAGTTTAGTTGAGTGGAGTGGCAACGCCGATTTTTGGCTTCGAGATAAACACAGTTGAGCGTCGAAAGCCACAACGTGCAGACGTGTGCCTCGGTTCTAGATTCACGATCGCCCCGCCTTCTGATTTGAGTATATTACATGTTTATTTGTGATTCATGTGCGTCCGTCTACGTGTGTAATAAAATGTATTAAAAGGATTACTAAGGACTCACCATTCGAAGCTCTCCCACGAACTATTTTAGATATCGAAATTTGAGTGGATAGAACACCATTTAACTTCAAGTACCGTGGTACCACTGCATGCATTTTTCTGGTATGTATATGCATGTATATGCATAAAGTTATCAAATAAAAACATCGGTTTATAAATGTGCATGTACGGCATCGCTTTAAAGTCAAAATGTCAGCGGCAATGAGATATATATCATATGACGAAGTAGGAATATGAGCTATCACGCTGCACTAGTACAGATGATGTAGAGTAAGCTGTCATAGAATAGAGGTTAAAAATGCCGGATCTGACTGACTTGCAGAACGATATCGCTACTGTTAGTGCAAAAGGTCGTATGTAAAAAAATTGTGAATTTTACAGAAGAGCATGAAAACTGATAAAAACATACATAAAATAAAAACATACTTCTTCAGATTAAGCCTTAACTTATAATACACTCATGTCCATAAATTAAAGAGAATTCAGAATCGCACGGAAATCGAACTCTAAAGCAAAAATTTCACCTATAGAATTATCACATACATCTTCAAGAATAATATGGAAATTACAGGAAGCCACCAGATGACGCCGATAGTACGTCACAATGACGAGCGTGTAAGAAAGGGGTATATAAGGAATGGTGGCAAAGAAGAAAAATTGTTCACAAGCGTTCTGTAAGCCGCTAAGTGCCATAACCGAATAGTTGTGACACAGAGGACGCATGTGGATGATTTTTTACGTGATAGAATTATCGGCCGCCTGGAATATGGGCGTACTCAGATGGAAGTATCCGAGGACCTTGGAATTGCCCAAGGTTTCATCTCTAGGCTTTGGTAACGATACCAAGACAATAGAAATGTCAATAGACCTTACAATACAGGGTCGCCTCCGAGTTGCAACGCCGAATGAAGACCGGTATTTAGCAGTAACTGCCAAAAGAATCAGACGGAGCACAGCATCCGACCTGTCTCGGCAGCCACGGGTACCACAGTTTCAAGGCAAACCGTGTAAAGACGTTTGGGAAATATTGGTCTATATGATCGCAGGCCTGTCCGATGTGTTCCGATCACGGTAACTCACTGTCGGCAGCGATTAGCCTGGAGTAGAGAACATACAATGTGGCCATCGTCACAGTGGGCTTCTGTGATGTTTTCCTATGAGTCCAGGTTTAGCTTGCAGTCTGATTCAGGTCGGACATTCATATGGAGAACACCAGGTACCCGTTACAAGACATCAATGAGCAACACCGTTACGGTGGTGTAGGATTGCTTGTTTGGGGTGGAAATATACTGGGCTCCAGAACGTAACCCATCGTAAACGAATGCCTTCAATCTGAGGATATCACCTGTACAGAATGGCCTGCATTCTCACCTGACTTGAATCCGATAGAGCATGTGTGGGACATGCTTGGCCGACGAGTTGCAGCCCGTCAATCACCTCCTATATGTGTTCCGAACTTGGGAGAGCATTGCTTGCTGAGTGGAGTAATCTTCTCCAAGATCAGCTCGATAATTTCATACTCAGCATGCCTAGGCGTTGTACGGACTGTATTTCATCTCATGGGAGACATACAATGTATTAACCATCATACCAACCATGTAATATTAAGTTTTTGTAAAGGAGATATTTTTACAATTGCTGCAGGGGGCAAAAATCGTAGTTTTTATGAATGGTATGATACATACACCATCTTTTTTTTTCTTTATATTTTGTTTAATAAATGGTGTTTATGAATAAGTCATGTTTGTTTTGTTTCTGAACCTTTATTTGCCGGAGCCTGGCATTATCCTTAATTTATTTTTTTTATGAATGGTATCATACATACGCCATCTTTGTTTGTTCTTTATATTTTGTTTAATAAATCGTCTTTATGAATAAGTCATGTTTGTTTTGTTTCTGAACCTTTATTTGCCGGAGCTGGCATTATCCTTAATTTATGGACTTGAGTGTAAATCAGCTGATAACATGCTGCATTTCTGTAGCAGTTGCAGACTAGAGAATGACACCTTTAGCCCAAATAAATAAACATTGAACATTTTTACATAGGACCTTTTGTACTAACAGTAGCAATATGTTAATTGACGTGGAACTTGCATCTGTTTCCGTAACTAAAAGGGCAGGTATAGTCAGTGTATCACGAAGAAAGGTATCAAAAAATTTTACACGCTACAGAAATGAATAGGCTGCCGTGTCTATATGCAAAAGGTGTAAACTCCACATGAGGATGTCAGCGAGAAAAGGCAGAACTGCGCACAAGTTATCCGACAAAAATACAGATATTTACAGCAAATATCATCAGGCACGGACAGGAGTTCCCATGACAGTATACAAGTTATAACATTTCCATTGGAAGTAACATAAATCACGTATTTTTATTTGTTATGCAATCCAGCAGCTAGTCATTACCGACAACAATTCGAGGAAACGTGTCGGGTAGATAATACCAGGAGCATAAATAATTACAAGGTAAAAAGAACTTTTTATATACCATGCTTTTAAATTTTGTGTTGAATCATATAAACTTGACAGTTCTATGTATTAATAAATACTTTTTAAAAATTTTTTTGATGAATTATCCCATCAACTTGAAAGAAAATGAAGGAAGTTAATTTGCGCTTAACTTTTCGTTTCCGTCCCGGTCGATAGATGGCTGCACCAGTGTACAAAATAAAATTAACTCAAGATGAATTCTAACCTGCTTACAGATGGATAAGTATTAAAATAATGCATTGTCATCGTGTTCTGAGCTATTCTGAAAGCTTCAAATGTCTAGCTAGTCGGGAAGTTAGTAAAAAATAGATTGCAAGATTTGTACTGGACAAACACAAACACAAACAAGAAAACGAGTTAATAAAAACATGGTAAAAATGGAGTTGAAGGGATTGGCATCCTCTCTGTTAGTCGGAGGTATCAAACTTCACATAGTTTCCTGCCACTGGTAAAATATACGTTTGGGGAACGGCTTCATGACGAATTGGTGCACATTGTCAAGCGTGGTGGTAGACCTTGTCGCGGGATCATGATATTTTTTATGTTGAAAATGCGATGAAGAGTCAATAACGCAGTATGCAGGAACAGAATAACTCGTAAATAGAATAAAAAGGCAGTTGATAAGATGGAGAAACGGGAGAGAAGCAATAATAGCGATTAGGAAATGGTTATACCGTGTAGCGGGAAACCAAAGATGTTTTGACCGCTAACAAGAAGGGATTGAGATTTTAAGGAAGAGGGGGTGGACCACACGTGCAAGAGGTCAAAGGTCACACCAGAAGTTAATGAAGTTGGAGATGGGGAGCGTAAGCATTAGGTAGCGTGTGAAAGCAAGATGACAATAGGAAGGTATACATTTAAAATACGCCCCTAAGAAAGGATTGGCAGAGTCAATCATATACACCCAACCCGCTGATGAAGGGCAAAGAAACAGAAGAATATACCAATAAGATCCCTAAGGGAGGGAGGGCATTAATGAAGAGGAAGACGGATTTCTAAGAGAGACAAGGGCGATATATATGTATATATAGATAGATTTTTTATTTTATTTTCAATGGCAAAGGAAAATGACAAAATCTTACAAGTTAACAAGATTAACAAGGAACAAGAAATAAAAAAAGGAACTGTAAGAGAAAAAAGTCAATGTCCCATCAGCAGATGTCGTGCTCTCCAATATCGCTTTACCTCGGAGTCTCCACGCAGAGCCGATCATCCCAACAAATGGTTCCTGTCCATGATTCGCTTAGATTGACGCTGCATGCCGAAAAGTTGTAGATCTTTTAGCCGTAAAAAACTTTGTCCGGGGTGCACCACGTGGAGGTAGATCTACATTCGCACGCCTATATAGATAGATAGATAGAGAGATAGATAGAGAGATAGAGAGAAACAGAGAGAATTAGAGATTAGGAATGAGATATAGAGAGGGCCAGACTAAGTTGAGAAGCGCCAGAGATGTTGACCGCTGGAAGGAGCAAGTGAGTCTCAGAATATGGACGCTATGAAAACATAACAAAGAATCGCACCACCCAGAGCTCCGCTGCTTCGGCTGAGGAGTTCGAAGCCAAAGAGCCCATCTTCTAGCCCATCTTAAGTCCGGAGCCCCGCCGCCAAAGAATCCAGTAATCCATACCGTGTAGAATCCCGAGAGTCACCCGATGACCAGACGACCAGCCAATCGTCCGGAGGAAAACTACCTTTTCGTGTGTTCCGTGCTAGCGTACCATCGAAGGCGTTATAGTGAGACAAAAACTAACCCAAGGTATAGGGACTCTGTATTCTCTATACAGTCAGTTGAATGATATAGATAGAAAATTAGGAGTTAACTGGATGTAAGGAGGGAGTAGCGAATTATTGTATTTTCAGGTATAAGTTACGTAAAACATTCTGGTCATGCATGTGGGCGAATCTTTTTTCGTTCCAAATTTCACAAATAGCCTCTCCACCAAATTTTATTTTTCAGTAAAGAACCTTTTTAATGTGTAGAGAAAAGTAAGAAACTGCAGATTTATCTTATAAGTCCACTTGTAACATTAGAATTGCATTCATACTCATTTTCTTACTATTTACTTCTAGATACAAATTTAACGCATAAGGTATCTAACAAATAAATGAGCACTTTACAATATTCCGTTAAGTACATTACTACCGATAAACGTGAAAACATTTTTTGAAAAATTTTAATTCCTAATTATTGCTTACAGCGAGATGATAACATAATTAAGCAGTACTCGATAAAACAACTTTCTTACTCATTAAGTGCGTATTGAATAAGACAGCTGTCAAAATGTTCTGCTGTTTTAAAATAAGTTTTACTGGAAACAGAGAGAATAATAAATTAACGTGTATGGCATTCATTTTAAGATGTTGTTTTGAAAAAAATTCAGTTTTATATGATATTAGCATTTTTCAACCCAACCCAAAGGAGTTACAAAGGAGTAATTATAAACATGCAACATGGAACTTGATTTTTAAGTTTATCTCCATTTATAACTTGATTCTTGAATTTTCGCCATTTATAACTTGATTTTAGTCTTCTAGGGTTTTTTTCCCAAGGAAATCTGAAATCTTTTGAGAGAATTCGGGAAAAATATGTTCTGTAATTTTTTATTTAAGTTTTCGCTTATGGAAATGATTAATGTTAAATAAGTAATTTTAAGAAATAACAAAGTAAAAAAAGTAAACCCGTGTATGTGATTATTTTGTTCTAATTCATATTACTTAAGACAAGTTAAAATTATGTACTTGTATGTGTCCTTTTTCATTTGATTGTGAGTTGTATGCATTTTGTACACCATTTAAGGGAACGGTGACGTTAAAATTTATTTATTTTTTACTGTTTATCATAAAGCTAGGAATTTTTGAACATATATATATATTTCACCATAAGTATATAGAATTACTTAAAAGAAATGTATCATCTTATTATAATTTTAAGATTTTTTAAAAATTTATAAAAAATTTTTAATGCTCCTTGAGACATCATTTTTGAGATATTTCCTCTATTTTGCATTATAATCACTTAAAACTGTATAAAAAACAAATCTGGGTATCAATTAATTCAAGCCTTGAATAGTTAAGTTTTGAAAGATTATTTTTCTAAATTCCATCCCGATTTTCACCAAAATGTTCCCTTTTAATAAGTTATAAACCAAAATTAATTACCTTAATGAAGTCGAATTGTAAATTGCATTCCCCGTTTATTTTTAAACAGTATCAGGATTCTGCCTTATCGATTTCATGAATTTTGAAAAAAAAAATTAAATCACATGCAGCATTTGAAAAATCTGTTTTGAGGAAAACCGAATTTAAAGTTTATCACTACACTTACACTTTATTGCTTACTTAATAGAAGCTTCATAAATAATTTTTTTCTTGAAAAAAACTATTTTGGTACTATTATGTACGGAAATATATACAGTGGCTCCCAAAAGTGTTCGTATTCTTACGATTTTCAATGAAATAGGGGTGTATCCATTGATTAAAATGAATATTACAGAATGGGTATTTAATAATAAGATATATAATCTATTCTTAACAAAACTACATGAAATATTTTGAAAACATAGTAAAACTTTATTTTTATGAAACCAATAATCCAAAAGTAACAAAAACTTTATCTCACAAAAGACATCGTACACTTGTATAAAATCTCTACATATTAGTAAATATTCTAATTTTTCGTTAAATTAATATTTAGTACGATATCCTTTAGTATCCAAAACCGCTTTTAAACGTCCAGTACGGCTTTACACCTCAGAAGAGTACTGAGGATGCTTTGTTACGTTTAAGTGAGATTGTTTAGAGAGGTAAAAAGAAAAATTTGCACACAATCTTGGTTTTTCTGGATATAAAAGGCGCTTTCGACAATGCTTGGTGGCCTTGCATTCTCAACCTTCTTAAAAAAGCGGAACTACCACTGAATATTTTTTCACTGGCTGCTGACTTTTTAAAGGACAGAGTAGCCAAATTGAGGCTGGGCTAATCTTCCACTATCCATCGGCTTGAGAGGGGTTGCCCTCAAGGCTCAGTTTCTGGACCTGCCTTTTGGAATTTTATTATTAACGATCTCCTCATAAAACTTAATAAACTTGCATGTTGTGATACTATTGCTTTTGCGGATGACCTCCTATTTTGTTTCCAGGGTAGGGATCTTCCTGCGACTTTCCTTTGTTCTCAAGAAACCTTGAACCTTGCTACCAAATGGTCAAAAGATTTTAAATTGGAATTTAACTCTGCTAAAACAAAAGTCATGTTTATTGAAAAACGCAATGTTCTTTATGACGCATTCCAGCTGTTTCTCGGCGGAACTCCCTTGGCTGTGGTAGGGCAATTTAAATATCTTGGGGTTCTTCTTGACTGCAAGTTTTCTTGGAAAAAACACCTATCTTACATTTCAGAGAAGTGGGACAAATTGCAACGTGGTTTATGTCGCACTGCACGTAATACGTACGGCATCAGGTTTGATGTCCATTCGCTCATTTATAAGCAAGGCATTGAACCTTTTATTTTGTACGGCTCTAGAGCTTGGGGTATGGCGCTCAAGAAGAAGATTAATTGTAAATATCTCCTACGCATTCAAAGACGTATTCTCTTGCGAGTCATATGTGGATATCGCACCTTAAGCTATGAATCTGTTTATGCAATTTCTGGTTTTCCTCCGATCGACAATGCCATTCTTCATAATATCGCCTTTAGAGAAAATTTCTCTACTTCTTCTACTTCTGGTTACGATTATGTTTTACCTCCATCTGATCTTCCTCATCCCACGGAGAGAAAGGCTATCAATGTTATTAATTATTGCAACAAAGCTGCAGGTGATTTCCCTGTTACTTGCTATACTGATGGCAGTAAAATTGATGGCAAGGTTTGTTTCGCTTTTGTTGCCTTCAAGAATGGCATTGAATTCGAGCATTTTCAATTTAGAATTCGAGATGAATGCACTGTTTTTATAGCTGAACTTTTATGTTTAAACTTTGCCATTAAATGGATCATGAATCGAGATAGTGCTGACAAAGATTATCTCATTTGTACCGATTCACTTTCATCCTTGGAGACCTTAAAATGTATTTCTTCTGCCAATAGCATTATCGTCGAAATTCAAAGGCAACTCAAAACCCTTGAAAGTAAAAACGTCTCTGTTTTCTTTGCTTTTGTTCGTGGGCATACTGGTATCTTTGGTAACGAGCGAGCCGACTTCCTTGCCAAGTCCGCTACAAGGCGTGAAATTGACATTAGTGTCAATATTCCCAAATCTTTTTTTAAGAAGGTCATGTTTGAGAGTATGGTGGAGTCATGGAACCAAGAATACGTCAGCTCAAATAATGGTAGTTTAACCAAGAATTTTTTCCCGTCCATTAGAATGAGACTCTCTTGCCATCACTTCTTTGCTAACTACAAATTGACTCAGTTCCTCACAGGACATGGAAATTTTAAGAGCTTTTTGAGTAGATTCAAATTGTGTTCGGCGACCCCCTGTGATTGCAGCGTTGGTGGCGAGGAAAATGCTGAACATGTTCTGTTTTTGTGTTCGAAGTACCGCAGGGAGAGAAATATTTTTAAATTGGCTCTTAAGGACTTAAATATTAATTGGCCTCCCAATTTCTCTCTGCTCGTTTCTGGGAAGTGTGCTTTCGGCTTATTTTGTAAATTTATTGTAAATATTCGTAATTCTTCTTAGTTTCTTTTATTTGTTTTATTTTGTCTGTTTCTTATGTTTTCTTAGTGTTTTATACTTACCTCTGTAAGTCCCGTGTGATACTTTGTGGTACACGGGAATTTTATGTGTATTTTTTAATTAAAAAAAATAAAAAAAAAACGTCTGGGAAAAGATTGCTTTAATTCTTTTGTAATTTTTGCATCAATGTCCATCCATTCTTCCATCATAATTGTTTTATTTCGCTTTTCGTGTGAATGTCGTGTTTTCGTACTCGAACCTCCAGTTCTCTCCAAATATGTTCTATTGGGTTTAAATATGGTGATTGAGGTGGTGTTTTCAAAACTTGTTGACAATTATAGAGACACCAGATGCGAACGTTGAGAGCCGTGTGCTTAGAATCGTTATCTTGATAAAAAATAAAGTTGTTTTCAATACCCAAATTTTGAGCTGATAATTTTAAATTGTCTCTTAAAATATTTATAAAAACAGCATGATTCATTATGCCATCAATAAATACCAAACTTCCTAGTCCTGATGCTGACATGCACCCCCACACAAGGATACATCCACCGGCATACTTAACTGTTCCTACTAAGTTCTTGGGATTAAGTTCCTCATTTTTTCTTCTCCTTACAATTATACAGAGGATGTTCACACATATTTTAGACGATGTATATTGCATTCACAAAACTAAATTACATAAAATTCTCGTGTTTTAAATGTTCTATTTAACATCCCTTATTCTGAACTATCTTTCGACACCGTAATTTCCAGGATAATAATGCCCTTTGAAGTGTCAGAAGACGTATTCTATCCCATTCCTCCTGAACAGCTTTCCACAATCCTGTAAGGGTTTTAGGACGATGTTTGGATAATGCAGATTTTAAACGTCCGAAATGAAAAAATCCATACGTGATACATCGGGAGATTTAGTAGGGATATCAGTGAAGGGTATGGCCTTGATACCTGTTTTTTGTTCCATTTCTTTTAGGAAATTTAAAGTGGATTTTTATGTGTGACTGCTAGCTTTGTCCTGATGGAGTCTCACAGATTGATGGCACTGTGGGTAAAGCGATGGTATTTCATTCAAAAAAATTGGCGATAAAATATGTTCCTGATAGTATTTGGAGTTAATCTTGACATTTTTTTCCACTCTCTTTATTTTTAACTTGCCACTATAAGAAAAACCAGCAACAATCATGAATCTCTTAGAAAAACTTTCTTTCGATTCTTTGAACCATGTACTTAAATTCTTACACCCATGATTCATCTATTGTGACAATTGTTTTCCATTTTTCTTTGGATAAGTGTTTCCATATAGAATTCTGCAGCGTGTCCTGCGTTCAGCGATATGATTTGGAAGAAGACGATGCACATTGCGTTTTTTCGCTTTCTTAAGATTTAAATCAACGTTTATCAATTTGTTTACAGTGGACACCGAGCATTTTAATGATTTTGCAACTGTCCTTTGACTAGGGGGATTTTCTTTTAACATTAAACAACGTACCTTTGAAATAGTCGAAGATTTCCGTTTTTTCCTTGGATACTTGTTTGGAATTTTTGTCCCATTTGAGGCTCGAATTTGACGTTTTTTTTCCTTTCTTGTTGACGATATTACCTATCGACGCTTTAGATATCACAAAACCATGACTCTCACATCGCTTTTGGATAACGGAGTATGCATATTTCTCTTCGGAAAGAGCATATATGTAGCCTTAGAACCAATCCTTTGTTAAAAACGCCGTTTTGAATAAAAACAAAACTTTCAAGCCGCAGACGATAATTTTGACTTTTAAAAACATCGTACAATTGCAATTATTTCTTTTGCAGAAAACGATTTTTTATTACCGCTTACCAAAATCGTCTAAAAATTGTGCGAGCAGCCTCTGTACTCTCATCAGCACCAAAAATGTTCATCGGAAAATAAGACATTATTCCAATAGGTTTGGGGCTTATTTATCATTGATAGCGCGAAGGGAAGCCTAAACTTTCTGTTTTTCTCACTTACCAAAACTTTCTATGGTCAGAACGCCCATGTAATCCAACTGTTCTATGAACTCGTCAAAAAATTTCATGTAAAATTGAAGTAGAAATTGTTTCATTGAATTCTTCAGAAACTTTTACAACACGCAAACATGAATTTTTCACAAATTTTCTAATTATAAATCTCTGATCACGTTTTGTGAACTTTGACGGACGGCCTTTTCTTACCTTGTTTTCGATCCAATTTTCTTCTTGAAAGCGTTTTTTCATATACTGCAAAGTAGAATGGGATAAATTAAGTAATTTAGCAATATTCCGAACTGATTTACCACTACTATGTATATATAAAAATAATCAATTTTCGAATGCTGTTTGTTGTTTCTTTACGACTACGAGCCATTTTTAAATAATAAATAGAATATTACTGAGTAGGCAAGCAAAAATTAAAGCCAAACGATATTTTAAATGCCACCACTTTTCAAAAATAAAAATAAAGCGCCAGACGATAATTTTAATTATGAATTTTTCCGAAAATATTTCAGTGTATGATGACTTTGTGAAATAAAGTTTTTGTTACTTTTTGATTACTGGTTGCTTAAAACTAAAGTTTTACTAGGTTTTTAAAATATTTCATGTAGTTTTGTTAAGAATAGATTATAGATGTTATTATTAAATATCCATTCTGAAATATTCATTTTTAACTAATGGATTGACCCCTATTTCAATTAAATTCGTAAGTGTACGAACACTTTTGGGAGTCACTGTATATATATATATATATATATATATATATATATATATATATATATATATCCATTACACCCTTAAATTATACTCTGAAAGAAAAACCATCTCATATTTACATGGCTGGAGCTAGACTCAGCGTTGAAGGAATAAAACTTTGATGCAGTCTGGGCGAATCATTTATTAGACCGACAAAAATACATCCGTCCATTTCAGAAGACGGCTCGGAAGCTAGTATCACCTTTCAACATTAAACGCGAGAGGCTAAAAAACCATGTGATTATTTTTCAGGGTCAGCAGATATTGGGGCTCAAGATGCGAACCCACGCCTGAATTCTAACATGTACACGTGTAGAAATGCAAAGGCATACGATTTATGGGAAGTTCTGTTGCTAAGGGTTTTGTAGCTATAATTTAATGTTACTGGGGACTGGATTTAGTAAAAGGAATTTGAATGCTAGAATGGAGGGCCTAATATTTAATGTATTACAAATATGTATGTATGTATGTATGTATGTATGTATGTATAACACAATCAATATTACGATAAGAAAGATTTGCTCAGTTAAAGGTCAATGGTATCCTTGACAAATCTCTTCACGTAAATAGCTGAATTAAAATTTTCTTGTAGTTTTAAAA
Source organism: Dolomedes plantarius (assembly GCA_907164885.2). Taxonomy (NCBI): domain Eukaryota; kingdom Metazoa; phylum Arthropoda; class Arachnida; order Araneae; family Dolomedidae; genus Dolomedes; species Dolomedes plantarius. Next base: position 5,815,276 of record OU015502.1, read on the forward strand.
TTTTTTAAAACGAGATAAACATATGGATTTATTACGTTACATTACATTATACTATTTTATAGCGATATCTGAACAGAAATTTGTAGTCGCATTTGTTTAAAATTTGTGTTTCAAAACGCATAGTTTGCTATAAACGAACTCGTTTGTTTGCTTTAAAAAAAGAAAGTTTCTCCAACATATTATAAGTAATAATAACGATAGTCAAGCTAAGCTCTGTATAAAACTGAATACAAATTGGATTAGAAGTGTAACCAAATAATGCCAGGCATCTTATTTTCCTTTCCAATTTTGAGAATTAAATTTTTCAGTCCGTCTTAAACAACTCAAAATTCTTCAACAAGGGAAATTTCAACAGCAAGGTAACATATCTATGCTGCCCGGTATGTTGTTGTTGTTGCTTACGTCCCTTGACCGACAGCAACATCAGATCAAGTCGCGAAGGCTATGGGGCGATGAAGGTGCGGTTACTGTTTTGAATTAGCACCACAAAGAGTCCGACTTGGCTAAATGACCTGTCCCGTAATTTTGAACCTGGTCAAGTGACGAGACCGGAATTCTTGACCCCGCACCTCCAGAGGTACATTTGACAACTTGGAGGACATTGCAGCCACGCTTTATTTTACGTGTCCTGGTCACCATTAGTGAACACGATGGTGCGTTTGCAGCGACGGGCTTCGAACCAGGGACGTTCAGATCACTGGTCCGCTGCTCTTGCCAACTGGGCCACCGCGCCATGTGGTGTACGGTATAAAGGGGTTAAGTCAAGAACAGTGATTTAAATATACCGAGTTAATGACTTTTATACCGATCGCAGAACAATAACTTCGTCTTGAAGTTTTTGTACAAAGAAATGTACTTTTGTATACAAAATTGATAGACTTAAGCCTTTTATACAAGTCGAATTTTATTTTTATCAATAATAACAAATATCTATAAATCATTTTTTTATATAGTCCTTTATACCGGACACCATAGATATATTAGCACTTAATTCAACAGCACGAAGGCAACATACACAGCCGCACCAGCAATTAATTCAACAATAGCCATGTGACTTTCAGCATTAGTTTACTTTATTAAAGCCATGAAACATTCAACAACGACTTTAGAATAAGGATCATCTTCAACATATTTTGCCCAGAAAATTTGTACATTGCAGTGGATATAGAACGTGCTTTCATACCATATAGATCATAATTTAGTTGATTAGAGCAAAAATAGATTTTTATACTGCTATATATGTACAAATCCTATCGTGAATTGGCATCGAATTTTGTGTCTAAAGAAAATCCTGTTTACTAAAGAACCCTTGGGTTAGAACCTTTCTAAAGTGAACAACAAGGAATAATGTTGTCCACTAAGACTATAGGTTGGTCATCTAACAATAATTTTAGTGTGATAGGAATTAGGGATGTTGTTTACTAAATCTAGAAAAATTGTCTACTATTTACAGCCACATCAATGCTGATAATCCAATAAAAATGATATTTTCAGATAGCCTGAACTTTTCTGCACCTTTCAACAGGTTTCGTTTTATAAATTTCGTCCACCAAAGGAATTGATGAACGTGTAAAACACACTATACCAAAATGTTTTCCCGAATAATTTAAATTTAAAAATATTAGTTGCCTTTTTTTAAACACAAAATGTGCCAAGGTGTAAAATTTATTTCTCTATTACGGAATACATTTTTTTAAATCTTTCTATCCAAGTAGGCAATCCTTGGACACATTTTCTCCATAGGTCAACAATGAGGTGAGCGAATAAAATGGCGTTAGTACACAGCAGCCTTAAGATATAATAAAAGCATTGATTAAAGGAACGATATTTTCTCTAGAAATCAAAATAAAAGGGTACAATTTTTAAAACTGAGCATATTTTCGCAATACAGTCCCCCAATAGATATCTTAAAAAGATAGTTACTGACATGAATGTGTTTAAGGCGGGAAAAACTTTATTCTTCATGACCGAAAAAAGAAAAATTCTTATTCAAAAAGATTATCAAACCACGACGTCATTTTGTCGTCCCAGATGGCAACTATTCATATCGTTTTGAACACGTAAGAAAATAATTTTAAACTTTCCTCTTTTTTCGGAAGTTTTGTCTTTAAGAGATACTTATATTTCCTCTGGGACTCGAAAACTGATAATAAGATGAGAAAGTTTCGATCGAACCCCTCGCAAAGGAAAAAAAAATCTGGGGTTATTAATTCAATTAAAGATTGGAATAAAAATTAAAACTTTCCTATTCCTTAAGAGATGAGTTGAAGTGCATATCGCTTCTTCTTGGCGAAGATATAAAAACCTTATGTATATCATCGTGAAATCATCCCTTATTATCTCATCGTAAAGAGTCACGTCTTGATTTAATGATTATTTGAAATATTTGATATGGTCGGAGAGATTCACGTTTCCTTAATAGCTGATATCATAAATAAATAAATAGCGGCCTATTTACGTGGAATGCTGTGTGGGGTAATCTAGCATCGTTATTCATTAATATTTAAACTATTTAAACTTTAAAACCACTATTTTCCCGGAAGAAATTGAAAGACCTATTTTATCTAGAATTAATTAACAGAAATACTAATGTTGTGGGTTGTAAATAATGCATACATTCAAGATTTTACAAGGAGGGGTTTGCCGGAAGATGGCCGAATGGCTAGGGCATTGGCATTCGGTACCGGAGTCTGTGGGTTCGAATCCCACTCTTGGCATGGGCGTTTGTAGACTCTCGGAATCGGCTTTAAGCAGTAGGTCCCGGTCTAATTAGCCCTCGTATAGCATAGTTGACCGTAGCTCTCCTAAACTAACCAAACCAAGGAGGGATTTGGTAGACATGATCCTGCTTTTAACTGGTCATGACTGTTTCGCTAAACATCTGATTCGCTAGACATGATCCGGCTTTTAACTGCTCATGACTGTTTCGCTAAACATCTGATTCGCTATAAAATTCTATAGAGTCCTTTCTGCACTATTTGTGGTAAACCACAAGTTGTGGACATTCCCCACTTCCAGACCTGTGAGGTACTGTCGGCTTATGATTTCTGCAGCCGGTATTAGGAGGCAAGAGCTTTGCAATTGATAGGTTCTCGTTCCCTTCTTCATTTTACTTTTTTTTCTGCTTTGTTGTACCCTTTTTTACCATGTTTTTATTAACTCGGTTTCATTTTTCTTTGTTTGTTTGTGTGTGAGTGTGTTTATCCGGTACAAATCTTGCAATCGATTTTTAACTAACTTCCCGACTAGCTAGACATTTGAAACTTTTAGAATAGCTCAGAACACGATGATAATGCATTATTTTAATACTTTTAGCCATCTTTACGCAGAATTGAAATCATTTTCAATTAAGTTTGTTTTGTAGACTGGTGCAGCCATCTATTGACCGGAACGGGAACGAAAAGTTAAACGCAAGTTAATTTCCAATTACCTTCATTTTCTTTCAAGTTGATGGCATAATTCATCAAAAAAATTTTAAAAAAGTATTTATTAATACATAGAATTGTCAAGTTTATATGATTCAACAGAAAATTTAAAAACATGGTATATAAAAAGTTCTTTTTATCTTTTAAATATTACTTAAACTAGTTGGTACCCATCAAAACATGACGGCTAGAGTGTAAATAAATGTACTAATACACAAATTATACTTAACACATCATTGCCAGATGTTGAAAATCATAATAATGCGCAGAAACAAATTAATGTGTTTAAGCGGCAGAAACAAATTAATGTGTTTAGCTTAGCGAGTATCTAAAGCCAGATTTAAAAATGTCACTGAGCATGCTCAGAAAGCAATTTTTTAATTATAAATTATCGGTAATTAAACAGCGCGAAATAAACAGTTTCCATCAGGTTTTGTCTTATATTTCACAACCATAATTATCATAAAAATGAAAATGGCAGAGAGAGATACTGCTCGGAATAAGCGTGTTTTTTGTTAAAACATGTCACTGAACATGCGCAAAAACAGTGAGTTTGTAATGCCAGATTTAAACATGCCACTGAGCATGCGGAGAAATCAATTTTTAACTGCAAATTATCGCTATTTAATATAAATTGCGTTTACAAAAACAAATTTGACAAATCTAGAGATTGCAATATTTCGTTGAAGACCAAAATGAAGTAAATTGATAGAGTAGTTTTCTCTCACGAACTGCCCAAAAAGTTGGCTCAGCAACTTAAATATATAGATCTGATGTTCACTTCTTATCGTTATTTGTATCTGATGTTGGTTAGGATTCTACCAAAGCATGGGTTCTGCTTAAACTCGCATGACAGTGACGCCCCTGTGTTGTCGTTCCCTTATAGGGGACAATACTAGTTCACCAATATGGAACGCTCATAATGAAACAATCCACAAAAGCTGCCATGAAGAATCATATGGAATAATGTAGCAGGAAAAAAAATGTATACTGTACTAGAAAAAAACCCCATCAAATATGTCATGTTTGACGAGTTTATTTCTTTTTAACGTAGGATTACGTTCCTCCATAACGGTCATCCGGAAAGCAAAATTCCACTGTCCGTCATCGCGAGATGTAATTTTTGCAAATGCTTTCGCCAAACCCAGTCTCTATCGCTTGGGCAAACAGTAAACAGTTAAACAGTAAAGTACCACAATGCGTCATAATTTATATATATATATATATATATATATATATATATATATATATATATATATATATATATATATATATATATATATATATATATATATATATATTACCCCAGTCAAAATAGACCCGATTTTGACGAATGGCTAAAAAAAATATGAAAGTTTTGAAATTTGGTGGAGATGTTTGTTTAGGCATGCTAATGAACATACTAAAAGTCCCCACCGATTAGACTTGAGCTTTCGCCGCCATCTTGGAAAATGTGTACACTTTTTTGGTTTTTTGGAAATATCTTTAAAAATATTGCTTTTATAAAAAATAATTAAATACAAAAATTAAATAGCATTAAATTATGAACAAAAATCCTTCATAACATTTTTTTATATGTCTAACAGGAAAAAAAATAATTGACTTTGAAAAGAACGCACTATCACACCTGGGACGCGCAAGCGCGGTTCCCCATCGCGGTGTGGGGAAAAATTCCGCGCATGTGCATACCATAATTAGCGAAATTAGTTTTACACTAAATGGGAAGGTTTTTTGTATTTTTTCAAATAACTAGGGAAATATTAACTTTACGTAAAAAAAGTTTATTTCAAAAATTAAAAAACATTAAATTATGTGCAAAAATGATTTTATACATTTTTGTCGTAAACCTAACAGGAACGAAGATATTGACTATAAAATGCGCGTTGATAATGGAGTTAGTTTCTACAAAAAACAATGCACAAAAAACATATATTATATTTTTTTATAAGTCTAATACAAACAAAGATAATTGACTTTGGAAAGAGCGCACTATCACACCAGGGGCGCGCATTCGGTACCATCGCGATGGCTGAAAGACACGCACATGTGCATACCGTCAGGCGCCAAATCGGTCTTACCCTAGTATTTTCCTAGCCAGCTAATAGTTAGTCACCGTTCCGTGTGAGTCTGTGAACAATGGCTGATACGGAACTATGTTTTATATGTAAAAAATTAATGTCAAATGATGATTACTTGAATGTAGGAGAAAAGGGGATCGACGCTTTAAAGAGAGCTAGTGTCCAAAGAAAAGACAATAAGCATGAACAGTTGGAACATTTAAAATCTGTTTCGGTTCATTCGTTGTGTCGGAGAAATTACACCAGCCCAGGAAGTATAAAAGTTGATTTAAAAACAAATGCAGAAATTGCGTCAACATCCCAAAGTGAAGAGCGCGCGGTAAGTTTACGTTCTTTTTTACCTCAGTTCGATTTTCGAACAAAATGTTTCTTTTGTACGGCACTGATAGACGAATAATTCAAAGCAAGACAAAAGTAAAACCAACTGACAGGCAAAGAACTATATGCGAAGTTAGGAGTCTCGAAATGAAAAACAAAGTTCTTGAAGCTGCAGAGAATATACATGACCAGTGTGGAGAGGAAGTTTAGTGTCGTATAATAAACGTTGCTGATTTAGTTGCAGCTGATGCGATTTATCACCAAGATTGCTTCATGACTTTTATTCTACACACTGCACCAATCAGAAAGAGAGGGCGGCCTGAGTCGGATTACGTCTCAGCAGCTGTAGACGAAATATCCTTTTTCCTTGATAATAATGACGACTGTCAATTCTCACCACCCGAACTCAAATCTCAAATTCCAGACGACATCACTTTGAGAAATAAGTTGAAACAAATATACGGGGATGGCATTATTTTTGGTTCAAACTCCAAAACAGTTACTGTCATATATGTTTACGTAATACTGGAAAGCAAGTCTTATCAGACTCTTGGTACGACAAAAGGATACGAAATGATCGTGAGGAGCGTCTACGAATAGTACAAACTGCTGCAGCCATAATAAAAGAAGATATACAGACACCAGTTTATGACACTCATTTGCTACCCTCCAATTGATAACTTTTTCAGAGATGTGAAGAAGGGCATTCCAGAAAGCCTAAAATCTTTTTTGGAGCACTTGATTCTTCAAAAAAAGACTGCTCAGGCGGAAAAAAGTCACTTCAATAGCTCACGTCATTATATCAGCGCTAAGGCCACGGTCATTTATGTCTCCTCTGCTCAATGGTCTTGCTTTATTTTTGTACAAAAAGTTCTGTTCCAAGAATTTAATAACAATGCTCTCGAATTTGGGATTTTGTTCTTCTTACTATGAAGCCCAAACACTTGAGATGTCAGCCATAAATCATCCGCAACCCCAAATGCGCGAGGGATCATTCTGTCAATTCGTATTTGACAATGCAGATTTCAATGTGTCGACAATCGATGTCCTGAATACGTTTCATAGCATGGGGGGCATTGCTTGTTTTACTCCAGCGTCAGCAGTGGAACCCGGGTCGAAGATAAAAAAAATTAACCGAACTTACATCCGCATCGACCGTAGGCAAAATGGGAATCATTCCTCTGGAAACGTTTGAAAATTTTCGAGGGCATGGGTTAAAAACAATTACTATCGAACATTTGAATGTCTTAAATCCTTTAGAGGAAGATTTACCACTGCCTAATCCATCTGATATCTCCTGGATGTGTGCTAAGTGGTTAGGTTTTCCAGAGATACCTGAATGGAAATAATTTTTCCATTATACACTGCTGGCCACTGTAAATGCAACACCCTGAAGGAAACATGCAAATAACATGAAATTTACAACATGCATTAGCGGAGGTGAGATATGCAAATGATTAGAATTTCAGCGCAGACGCACATCAAGCGCCTGTGGCGCCACTTCAAAGCGCTATTTAAGGCTTGGAGATTTCGACGATTTCAAGTTCGGCAATTGTGTTTTTCTTGTGGTTTTTTCGAAAAACGATCAATTATGCCTCGTCGAAAACAGCGATCATCTTTTGATCATGTATCCGAGTTCGACAGAGGAAGGATAGTGGCCTACCGAGATTGTGGATTATCTTTCAGGGAAATCGGTAGTCGTGTTGGACGAAACCAAACAACTGTAATGCGGATATGTGATCGTTGGATGTAGGAGGGTGCGACGGACCGGCGTGTTAGATCGCATCCACCTCAGCGCACCACTTCACGTGATGACAGGCAAATTGTGCGCATGGCAGTGACGGATCGCTCAGTCACATCACAAACCATAGCACAGCACATGCAGTCTGTAACGCATCATCCAGTGTCTGCGCGTACCATTCGACGCCGTTTACAGCAGAGTGGTCTGTCCGCAAGACGTCCATTGCTTTGTCTACCCTTGACGCAGAACCACAGACGTCTCCGCCGCCAATGGTGCGATGACAGAAGGATGTGGACAGCAGAATGGAATGAAATTGTCTTTACTGACGAGTCACGCTTCTGTCTGCAACACCACGATGGTCGCATTTGAGTCTGGAGACACCGTGAAGAGAGGATGCTGAACAGTGCATACACTGGTACTGCACCGGGTATTATGGTATGGGGCGGTATTGGATATCACTCTCGCACACCTCGAGTACGTATTGCCGGTACTTTAAACAGCCAGCGCTACATCTCCGAGGTGTTGGAGCCAGTTGTCCTTCCTTACCTTCAGGGCTTGCCCACAGCCATATTTCAACAGGATAATGCGCGACCACACGTGGCACGCATTGTCCAACGGTTCTTCGTCAATCGCCTGATCGAATTGCTTCCCTGGCCGCCTCGCTCTCTGGATCTTTCGCCGATAGAAAACATGTGGTCCATGGTTGCTCTACGATTGACCCAGATTCCCTCCCCATCTGCCACAGCAGATCAACTTTGGCAACGTGTGGAAGCTGCTTGGTCTGCTGTACCCCAAGAACTCATCCAAAGTCTCTTTGAATCAATGCCGAGGCGTGTGGCATCGGTGATCTCCAACAATGGCGGCTACTCTGGCTACTGATTTTGGCAGGAACCACACTTCACAGAAGTCTATAAATTTAATCATTTGATACTTGGTCAACATGTTATCTACAAAATAAATTTTGTTGTGATATCTCTTGTCTTTCTTGGTCTTGCAATTTGGGTGGCCAGCAGTGTATAACCAGAAACCAGCCTTGTGAAAAGACCAAAGTAATACCCCTTCCTTTTGTTAATTCACCGCCAAGCAAGTATGACACCATTTTCACTGTGCTGAAATATGCTGTCCAGGAGTGTGTTAAAATGCACCAAAAGTCTTGCATACTCACGTTTGACCAACCACTGTATATTAAAGCTCGAGAGATAGTCGTAGCAACATCCAATCCATTATTATCAAGTTGTATTGTGAGGCTTGGTGGATTCCATCTTTTAATGTCATTCTTAGGCTGCATTGGGTACATAATGGCTGGAAGTGGGTTAAAAGAAATACTCACTTTGATTTAATCACCTACGTCAGTAGAAAAAATGTTGCTTGGCCATGCATACGCTAGGGCCGTCCGAGCTCATTTATTGACCCAAACAACTTTAGCAAAAATAATTTTTGACGGCATTGACATATCAGATTTCAAATGTAAAAATCTCCGTGAGTTGTTTCGAGATTTTGGTACTGAACCACCATCGCAAGAAACCTTAAACGCACACACTCAAATACGAGCCATCGAAATTAAAAGGATGAAGACTTTGGAGCACCTGAAAAAGAAAGGCCCAACTGCCTGTGGGGCTGGAAGCGTCAAGAGAAAATTCTTGTGCCCATCACAACTATGGATACATTAGCTCCCGATTCAGTTTTAAACATGGTGTTTTGCAACTGTAAGACTGACTGTGGAGTAAGATGCGGATGTCGGAAAGCAAGCATCAACTGCACAACGGCCTGCAATAATTGCAATGGGGTATGTCAGAATGGCATCAGCCCTGTTGATGATGACGATCGAATGAAAGAAGTTGATGAATGGGCCGATGCTAGCGGATCCATAGACGATCTATACATGCCTGTTGGGAGAATCCCGTACCGTAAAAAGCACGTAAATCCTGAAGTAGGTAAGCTTGAACAATTATTCGCAATGGAAATCTGATAGTGAATACCCCCAAGTTTACTACATTCATGTATAAAATTAATAATGTTTAATTATCTACATAGCTAAAAACATTACAGTCTATTTTCTTGTGTTTAAAGAATGCCGAAATGTGGGATAGGTTAGAAATTCAAAGAAGAGCGCCTGCAACGAGACTTTGAAGCTACCTTCATTATCAACGCGCATCTTAAATAGTCAATATCTTCGTTCCTGTTATGTGTACGACAAATATGTATAAAATCGTTTTTGTACATAATTTAATGTTTTTTAATTTTTGAAATAAACTTTTTTTACGTAAATTTAATATTTCCCTAGTTATTTGGAAAAATACAAAAACCCTTCCCATTTAGTGTAAAACTAATTTGGCTAATTATGGTATGCACATGCGCGGGTATTTCCCCCCACCCCGATGGGGAACCGCGCTTGCGCGTCCCAGGTGTGATAATGCGCTTTTTTCAAAGTCAATTATCTTTGTTCCTGTAAGATATATATAAAAATGTTATGAATGATTTTTGTTCATAATTTAATGCTCTTTGATTTTTGTATTTAATTATTTTTTATAAAAGCAATATTTTTAAAGATATTTTCAAAAAACCAAAAAAGTGTACACATTTTCCAAGATGGCGGCGAAAGCTCAAGTCTGATCGGTGGGGACTTTTAGTATGTTCATTAGCATGCCTAAACAAACATCTCCACCAATTTTTAAAACTTTCATATTTTTTTTAGCCATAAAACCTATTTTGACTGGGCTATATATATATATATATATATATATATATATATATATATATATATATATATATATATACAGTGCCGTAACTGGGCAGGAGCAACAGGGGCACCCGCCAAGGGCCCAAGATGATGTTTAAATTTATTTTTACGCGAGTTACAAAATGTTGCGTTTTCTCAACTTCTGTCCAAAGCGGTATAAAAATTTTAAAAAATATAAAAATTTAAAATTATAATCTTTTTTTATTTTTTTTAAATTTTTGAAACATTTCGCATGAAGAGGTACATTACACTTATTACATACAACAATTGTTTGACTTTTGCAGTGTTTACATTTTTTTGTTTATTTTCACTATTTTTAGTAATAATATTGCCCATACGGTCTTTCCGAGTTTCGTTGAGAATTAGATTATGAATTGAAGATGGTCTTCCAATATATGAAGTTTCAGGTAAAACAGAATTCATCTGCATTTCTTCAAGCCTTTTTATCAAAGATATAGATCTCTGAAACTCTAATAAACTTATTTTAGAATTCATTATATCCATGTAGTCTCCATTTATCTCATACAAAATGCTCCTTTTACTTAATATATTGCTTACTTTTACATTTATTAGAAAAAAAATGTCGGTTTCACCTGCAATGTCTTTAGGGGATTCGACATTTTCACATAAAATATTATTATCAATAGCTTCTTCATCCGTCAAATCATCCGGAACTGGTGGGATAGTGACGAATTACGGTTCCATCATTAGCTTCTGTTGAGGATAATTCTGAAATATCATCATCATCTAGCCCATGAAAATACTACAATGTCTCTCCCAATGTCGAAAATCGATTTCTTCTAGAGGAAAAACTTATCTGAAATGAAAAACATACCAATCTACTGCATAAAAACTAGGCCGCATATCAAAATCTTAAATAATACACATTGGACTAATGTTGCGTTTTCGCAACATTTTTAAAAATATGATTTGAGAAACATAAAAATAAAAATTATGTCTTACCTGTTGAAGTCATTTTGTTCTTTAGTATCCTGTAAACTCGGAACAAGCATCAAATCGCAAATTTAACATGTGCTACTATCTAAGTTTATTATTTGAAATTAGTCACTTTTTTCCCTTTCAAAACACCAGAAAAAAACAATTTTTTGCAAGTTCTAAAAGCTGGCAAATGTGGAAACAAAAATTTATTATGATCAATTAAAAGTAAAGAGAATAAAATAAAAATATTACTTCAGACGTACAAAACTTATAACATGCCTTTAAAAAATACAGAAATTAATGTTGCGGTTTTGCAACGACAGTCTTAAATGGGTTAATGCAAATTATTTCCCAGGGTACAGGAATGGCTAGTTACGGCACTGTATATACATACTTACATATATATATATATATATATATATATATATATATATATATATATATATATATATATATATACATATATACATACGTACATATATATAGATACATATATACATACGTACATATATATAGATACATTTATACATACGTACATATATATAGATACATATATACATACGTACATATATATAGATACATATATATAGATACATATATACATACGTACATATGTATAGATAGATATATACATACGTACATATATATAGATACATATATACATACTTACATATATGTAGATACATATATACATACGTACATATATATAGATACATATATGCATACGTACATATATATAGATACATATATACATACGTACATATATATAGATACATATATACATACGTACATATATATAAAGATGCATATATACTTAATATTTACGTACATATATACATAGAAACGAGGTAAGCAACGATAAGTAATCATACGTTAATAACCTGCGGTAGTTTCGTTAGAAGAAACTTCCCTGAATTTTGGACTATGTTTGTTTTTCCGTCATAAATACAGAGTGATCCAAATGTCAGTTTACCCCACAGTATACTCAAGAACTCGACAACAAACGACACTTCAATCTTGTAATTTACGGTGCATGGAGTTCATTTAATTCACTATACATCCATTTTGCAATAATTGCTCAAAGGGGCTCCCGAGCTTCTGTTTCCATCAACGTATGAGACGGCACATAATCGAGGAAAGACTTTGCAGCTTGTTATCTGGAATGATGTTTACTTCAATGCTAATGTTATTCTGTAGCTCTTCCATAGTGTGAGGGTAGTTGATTTATACCCGCTTCTTGCGGGGTTATTTTAAACAGACGACTAATGTCAACAATTCTCAAACCATCGAGGAGCTGAAGAATTGCTTTATGCTTCCTGATTTTTCACTCAATCCTTTCCAATTCTCATGCACCATAGTACTGATACCCTTCCAGCACAGGGAATCTTGTATCTCCAGGCTTTGACCCCAGCATCCAAACCACTAAAAATTAAACCGAAATTTTAAAAAAAGAAATCATAAAAAATGAACTAAAATAAGATCTTAAAAATTCATAAGAAAATTTAATAATCCTTATGCTTCTTACTTATTTCTCAATATTTTTTAAATATGCTTCCTTTAGTTTTAAAAAAAAACTGGGTGGTGTTTAAGAATCTATTTTTTACCGAATTATTTTTAAAGTATAGTTAAAGTCTTTCTTTATTAGTTACAAGGACATTTTTTGGTAACTTTTTCAGGCTTTCTTTAGATACGTCCGGTAAGTACTCCAGTATAAAGTATTTTAACTCTTTTTTAATGAATTAAAATAATATGAAACATTTTTGCAGTCATAAAAAGAATGTTATATTTTGAATGACGAAAATATGGTTTAAAAATCAAAAGTGTAAAAGAAAATTTTGCTTTTTACAAATACGTATTGAATTTACAAATTTATGAATACTTCAATTTTTTAACGAGGACAAAAAAAATTGAAATTCCAATCTTCATTTCAACTAAAGAAGGAAAGTATTTTTTTTCAAGATGTTACATAAAGAGAATATTTACTAGTTAATCGGGAAACCGAAACAAATTTCGATAATTTTATTTTATTTTTTATGAAGAGATTTTTTCATAATTCATAAATACTGAGATCAAAGGGGTACAAAAAAGATATTTTTATTATTCACAGAAATAAGAAAGTATTTTTGGAAATTTGTAAAATATATCTTTTGTTATCCGTTGTTTTAATCAATATATTATTATTCTTTTTTATGATATATATTAAAGGTATTAAAGCAATTTCAATATCTTTATGAAATAAGGAAAAATAGTTTTTTTAACAACTATTCTTTTTATCTGATTATATTCCTCTCATAATTATTTGGTTTATATTTTATTATTTAAAAAGTAAGAGTTTGGGAAATCTTCAAACCCTAAAGCTCCAAACCCCAAAGCCCTAAGAAATTCGGATTTCTATTTTTTTATTTATTTATTTATTTATTTATTTAATTTGACTTGTGCTAACATAAAGTCCGACAGAGTGCTCTATACTGTATGTTATAAAAATACAAGATATCTTCTATAATAAGTGGAAACCTTAAAAACTCATGTAATATTAGTAATATTATACATACATGCATATACATATATATATATATATATATATATATATATATATATATATAACATACAACACAAAAACCTTTTCTAATTTCCTAATTCCTTTCATTTTCCTTTAATATTAATTGGGCGTAAGCAAACTAATTTCATTTTCATTTTTCGTTTTATTATGAGTGACCTAAAAGCAACAGTAGGCAATTGATATATCATCCCTTAAACCTCTAGTCTCGTGTGAGCCAAACTTACATAACAAGCCACAAGGCCTGAGCCAAGAAATCTGCTCTTACCTATGGGTGCAGAGTGCAAGGGTCATGTGACAATGACCTCATGAAGATTATTTAAGCCACAGCAAGGTTTTGCCGGGGCTTTTCTCTCTGTCTTCGTGCTTGCTATGTAGCGTCCGTCCTGCGTCTGTTTCGTGGCGTGCCTATCCTCCGAAATTCAAGATGTGTGTCGTCTGCGAGTCTTGTGTCATCCTTACGTCTACTTCGCCCTTGTGAAGACGTGTGGACTATGTTTTCCTCGAGTATTTGTTCGTGCTCTCAACTCCTGACATTTATGCGTTAAAGTGATATTATAACCTGTATAACTCCATCGCCTGTGGCATTCCATCTCATTGTGCCCGGCAGTGTGCCCGGTGTTCCGGAATCAGTAATGTGCATGATGTTACATATATATATATATATACTAGCAGACCTTGTCCTGTTCAAACGTTGTAATTCTAGCTGAAGTACCCGGCAATGTCCGGGATTTTAAGAATGTTTGTTAACAAAAATCAATTTAAAAATTTACAAAGTATAAATAACATAGAAAAAATATATGTGAAATGTTATACACATCTCAGAATTTCAGTCTTTCATCATTGTAGTACTAAAATCTGAAAAGTAAAAATGTTAAATTCTCTAACGTTTGTTAACCATAATTAATTTAAAACTAAACACAGAATAAATAACATAGAATAAAAACCACGTGAAATCTTATACACATGAATAAAAGGAAAACCTAATGTCAAAATATATAAATTTATAATAAACTCCCCAGAATACAGCTAGATTTAGCCTTTCATCATTGGGGCAAAAATAAGAAGCTGAAATTACAGGTTTAGCAGTTATTTCCAATAGAACCATGATATGACTCCAGTGTCCCTCTTAAAAAATAAAGTGGTTGAATGAGGGCTGCAAACCATTTAACTCCTCTCCACATTTAACTTCTATAAACATCCTCTACATATTAATATTCCTTTTCTCTCCATAATAAACGCCTCAGAATTTTGGTAGATTCAGCCTCTCATCATAGTACCACTGAAAACTGAAACATCCTCTCCAGAAATATAAATTTATTAATTTCAATAATTAAACACATACAAATGTATAAATTACACAAAAGTTTTTTAACCAACATTTGAATAATTCGTAAATGAAAAAGCATATGAAAATAAAGATAATAAGAACTTCCGGAATCGAAATTGACTACCCTTAATTTTTAATTAATAAAAACCAGACATAATAGGAATAAAAACGATAGTTGTTTAAAACCATATGAAAATAAAGCTACTATAAAGATAATAATAAAAAAGCATAAGAAAATAATGCTCGCGCATGAAGTCAACGTTACAATATAAAGATAGTAATAATAATATAAACCACGTGCATAAAATATTTAGCTTTTCAAGCGAAATAAATTAATTTTTAGAAAAAATCTACTTTTAATCGACAAATTAAATATATTACACAAAATTTTGATTTTACCAACTTTCAACCCTAAAATTTACACCCTACTTCATTTAAATTGGGTGTAAATATAAAGTTTTTACAGCCAACTGAATGCCAGTTAAAATTGATTGTTGTTTAAAATGATATGAAAATTACGGTATTATAAAGATAATAATAAAAAAAGCATAGGAAAATAATGCGTGCACATGAAGTCAACGTTACGATATAAAGATAGTAATAAAAATCTGTATATATAAAACAGTTCAGTAACTGACTGACTGACTGATTGACTGACATACAACGTACAGACCAAACCGCTGGATCAAAAGGGTTGAAATTTTGCATGGCCATTCTTCTTATAGTGTAGGGGAGCACTAAGAAAGAGTTTTGAAAATTCTTCTTAGATTTTTTTAAATTAAATTTTTAAGCTGTTTTTGTAACTTTTTTTAAGTTTGCATTTAAAATAATAATTTGAGGGTTATAAAATTTATATCACATAAAAGATCATAAAAAATCTTTTAAATTGAAATCTTTTTCGAAACTTTACCTCCATTTTCTGATTTTTGGTGAATTTTTAGAATTTAATTTATTAAACGCTGATCATGTGATTTCTTTTTCTGGTACTTTAAATAAATTTATCGTCAAGTAACAACGAAATGGACCAAAAAAATTTTTTCTTGCTAATGCGGCAGACGATTGGACATTATCCAAAAAAATATTAAAATAAAGTAAAAGATCATAAAAAATTTTTTAAATTGAAATCTTTTTCGAAACTTTACCTCCATTTTCTGATTTTTGGTGAATTTTTAGAATTTAATTTAATTTAGAACGTTACGATATAAAGATAGTAATAAAAATCTGTATATATAAAACAGTTCAGTAACTGACTGACTGACTGATTGACTGACATACAACGTACAGACCAAACCGCTGGATCAAAAGGGTTGAAATTTTGCATGGCCATTCTTCTTATAGTGTAGGGGAGCACTAAGAAAGAGTTTTGAAAATTCTTCTTAGATTTTTTTAAATTAAATTTTTAAGCTGTTTTTGTAACTTTTTTTAAGTTTGCATTTAAAATAATAATTTGAGGGTTATAAAATTTATATCACATAAAAGATCATAAAAAATAACTTTAATATGTTCCTCAATATGTTTTAATATGTTCCTCAAACTGTATTATATTAACTGTACTATATTCTTTAGTTTGTCCTATTAGATTTAATTTGAATATTTTCTTCGGCATTATTTTGTCTATAAAAATATCTCTTACGCTTTTGTTATAAATATATTTTTTTTATAAATATATTGCAATTAATGCCAATATATATATATATATATATATATACTTATATATATATTGGCATTAATTACATACATTGACGTTGTATTTAATTTGAATGTACTCCGTAGCGAAGTGCGTGTTTTCAGATGGGTTGGAATACTAAAAGTTTAAATTAGTGGCGCCATCTACAGCACGTCTGTGAATCGAGAGTAGCATCCTTCAAATATTGTTGATTTCTTATTAATTAAAAATATTGGAAAGTTCATGTGGGTCGGTATTTATACATGTGGGAACGGTTTTAAGATTTATAAATTATCAACCTACAGAGGTTATAATTTATCCGCCGTTGACCGGGATTTTAAGAATGTTTGTTAACCAAAATCAATTTTAAAACTAAACACAGAATAAATAACAGAAAAAAAAGCATGTGAAATGTTATGCGCATGAATAAAAAAGAAACCTAATATAAAAAAACATAAATTTACAATAATTTCCTCAGAATTCAGATAGATTTAGCCTTTCATCATTGGAGCAAAAAAACCCTGAAAAGTAAAACATAAAATATATGCATTTATAATAAACCACTAAAAGCTAAAAAGGAAAATGTCAAATTGTCTTTAGGAAAGTAAAGAATTTTGAAAAGTAAAGCTGAAAAGTAAAAATGTCAAATTGTCGAATGTTTGTTAACCAAAGTCAATTTAAAAACTAAACACAGTATAAGTAACATAGAAAAAATTTAGCCTTTATCATTTGAGCAAAATTCCTGAAAAGTAAAATATAAAATATATAAATTTATAATAAATCTACAAAAATCCATTAAAAAACTAAACGCAGTATAAATAACATAGAAAAAAAATCATACGAAATGTTATACATATTAATAATATGAAAACCCAATTAAAAATGTATAAATGTATAATAACTCCTCAGATTTCAGCTATATTCGGTATTTCATCATAAAAAAGCTGAAAAAAATATAAATAAATAAAAATAATAATTTAAAAAAATAATAAAATAAAATTTAAATTTAAATTTAAAAAATAAAATAAAATAATAATTAAAAAAAATAAATAAAAGCTGAAATAAAAAAGCCTTAAAAATGCTGAAATAACAGGTCTAGCAAAATTTACTCGTCTCTGCGTTCGAACCCGGGTCGATAGCATGAAACTTGCGCGACCTTCCGAATGCGCCACGATGACACGGTGTTCTACTGAGTAAAGTTAAACTTATCCGTCATTCGAAAGTTGTTGTGGGCTGGTGATTATACATTGCAGAGGAGTTTTTAGTCTGAAATAAATTAGCAGGATAGAAGCTTAGTCTTTAGCTCTTCAATAGACACAATTATATAGGCGAGGGGGATTGCAGTAGCGATTAAAAAAGATCTCGTGTCACTTAGCGCAGTTGATTCGAATTTTACATCGCGTGTCGAGAGTATGAATATGCCGTTGGATCTGATGTATTTTAGAGTATAAAATCCGACTTGAAAGATTATTTTTTCATTTATTATTCTGGTTTAATATATGACTTGAAACTTTTTGATTTTATTTATTTTTATCTTTTCGTTCGCTGTTTGCTAACTAAACCTAACGTGGACGCCATTATCCAGAGGGGTGATTCCACAAACTGTAACAGCTTCCATTTACCGGACGCACCCCCTTATAAATTGTTGGTTTTTTATTAATTAATTAAAAATATAAAATCATTTTCTATCGGATCAGATTGTGAATCTAAACCATTCTCGAATCAACTTAATCCCACACAGAAAATTTCATAAAAATCAGTTCAGTCGTTTAGGAGGAGTTCAGTTACATACACACGGACAGAAGAAATATATATATAAGATATATATATATCTTTTGATATATATATATCTTATATATTTTTGCACTACTTTGTGAACTTAATTTTCTTGAAAATTTAATAACGTTTCTTCTCGCTGCTACTGTAGTTTGGTTTGGTTGCGACTCTGCTAACATTTAAACTAATGACAAAGATGATAGGAATTTTTATTAAACTAGTTACATTACGAAATGATATTTCAAAACACTCAAACATGTTTTTGTGCTGTCTTCTTTTGTGCGATTTTTTGTGGTATTATTTTTGTGCGGTATACGCAAAATATGTCCACGAAAATGCATAATATAAAAAAAAGTAAGAAATTAAATAAATTTAGTAAGAAATTAACTTAATTGAGTAAGAAATTAACTAAAGTGGAATTTCAAGTTGTTTTAAGTGATTTTCGTGCGGTATATGAAAAAAATATTCCATGAAAATACACAATAAGCATAAAGAGTAAGAAAAAGTTAGAAATTGATTAAATTTAGTAAAAAAGTAATTAAAGTGGAATTTTGAGTTGTTTTAAGCGATTTTTTTGTGCGATATTTTTGGTGTGTAATTTTTATGCGGTCTCTATTCGCTGCACAAAATCAGGTATGAGTTTAATTATATACACCCAACTCTCTTTTCTACACGAATTTGTAATTACCCGGTCCAAGTAAAAAAAAATGTTTTATCTAGCACGCTTTTTCAGAAATATCAGAACTTTTAAAGTAGTTTCATTACTCTTTTTACACGGATTTTTCAGGCTAAATATTTTTCTTTATTTCATCTTTAAGGATTTTTGGATGACGTATCCATCCTTTTACTATAGGAAATGTAGATTATTTACATCGTTTACTTTTTCACTGATAGCTGAGAAACGTGTCTACCGTGTAAAAAAAATAAATGCGTGTACGTGGAAACTTACAATTGTAAACACTGATTGGGTAAAAATATATTTTTAGAAAACATGACTGTTGACTTTCTTTTGAAAATCTATTTCCTTATTCGTGTAGTCTGTCGTGGAGACACGACATATGTCAAGAAAAGGGGCGATAGAAAATGTTATTCAAAGAATCAGACGAAAGATATGCCTTGAGCAGCGGGATAATGTACAGCGTATGCGAATGGCAAGGAGAGATAACAAGTTGAGAGGGGGCAATTGAAATGAGAAAACGGTCAACAGCTGCGTTTAACAAAGGGCCCAGCTGGTGATAATGAGCTGAGGAAAATCAGAAAACGGAGTCACAGTTAGGAGAAGAAAAGGGGTAAGGCAATTTACGAGGTTAACCGGCGTTGTAAAAACCACAGGAGGCCCAGGCGAGAGCGTGAGAAGTTAAAAATGTAAGAAACCCCAGACAGGTGCAAGGGCGAACGCCCCCGTCAATATTGATTGGAGAAAATAGGAATATAAATCGGGTGATCGGCCAATGAAGGGGCCCCGGATCGACCCATAGGACAGAAGGTGGCCACCAATGAGGGCCTGAATAAATAATTATGGAAGTTGAGCTCGAGAGAAAAAGTTTTTAGAGAGGGCAGAATGATTTGAGATCTTTCACGAAGAACACATAAGCCCCTGTAGCCGGCGAAGGAAGAGAGAAGGAGATGACGGGCTGCTGACTTAATACCGGAGAGACAAGCCAAGTCCTCGGTACCCGAAAAAGCAAACCGATATAATATAAATGCAGAGCCCAATACCGGAGAGGCCGACCGACTAACCTGTCATTTAGCGAGAGAGGAGCAGACGTCCCCTGGACCAACGCGCCCCCGAAGCAAATGCCGAGATGCGGAGAAGAGCACCCTGAGTCCGCCGCATGCCGATGATCGCAGCTGTTACCCTGGACCAGAGAGCCCGATGACCCCCCAGCCATGCTTTTGATGAGGTACGGACCTTCGGATTGACGAACGCTCCCCCGACGCGAGTGTATTCTCGGAGACGTGTGCCCTGAGGCCGCCGCAACAGATAGTGACCGCCGTTTCCCCGGACCCGACAGCCCACTGCCCGAAAGAGCCCTATGTTTCTCCCAGCAAGGCTTGTGATGTCGATGTGTCGTCAGAAAAGGTAGGAGAGTATTTTGACTTATTCCAGCAATGCCCAATGCCTACTAGAGAGCGCAGTTAATTAGATAGGGCAGAGTAGGTGAAATCTTTACATTTATGCATAGAATATCTATCATAAAATAGTGCTTGTGTATATCCATATTAATTGAAGTCGTATCTTGCAATAATTTTGTAATGTGTTTATGTATAGCAATTAAGAATGTAGGATAATCTAACAATGTTAGGGAGTAGATAAAAATGTTAGTAGTTGATATTGATGAGAATGAAGGTTTGATAAATAATCAGAATTAATGTATTGATAAGATATAGGAAGAAAGATAATTTGAAATGTATATATAGATATATGGTGTTAATGAAATAGAAATTCGGAAATCTTCAATGAATAATGTTGTTTGTATATGTTTTATGATTGGTTTAATAAATTGATTTGGATCTATACATATGAGCATCACTCTCTAATTACTCGTACTACCACTAATATTATAACTATTTAATATATTACGGTGACATAGTCCCGAATTTGTTTTATTCTCTTGAGATATCTAAGTCCATATTTTTTTGACAAATATGCTCACGATGAATGAATTAACTCTTAAAATACACGCAAAAGCACGAGAATAATCTGACACAAATGCAGGAATGAGCTAATATAACAATGAACTATGAGTTACGAACTCCGAGTCAATCCGAGCTATTCATCGGAATGTCATTGATTCCACCGCGGGAGAATGCCATGCGGAAGGTAAAAAAATTTCAAATAATACGTGAGTAAACATAAATAGATCGAATACACCAGAAGATACGAGATTCCGGTAAAATATTCTCGTGATCAATAAAGCATCGATCAAGTACTGATTTTCGGTACACATGAATATATCATTCATGGATTGTTACGATGAATAGTGTTTTATAGATAATATTTTGCGTTGACACGTATGACATAAAACTAAGAGACTGATGACGTCATTTTGTGGTATCATACAACATTTTCATTCCACAAACTGACCGAAAGTTCGAGGTTATCTTAAATTATCAAAACTCTTCCCCAAAATGCCAGACATTGTCCTATAAACAAATTTTACGGTCGTTTTCTACACATGAACAATAGAAATTTGTTCCTTGGAACATGATTAATTATAAATTGTATACACTAAATATAGTGTGTTTCTTGCTAATATATTTCATGTACTTTTGAAAAATAAATCTGCTGTCAAGTATTATTTCAGATATTTGGCTTTCAATAACGATTCTTTAAAAATCTTTTTATCAGTTGATATGACGAGAAATATGTTAACCTATTTATGTGCATCCACGCTTGAATGTTGTGAAAAAGTTATTTAAAGTTAATATAAATTTATAAGTTCGAATGCAAAGATTAAATTTTGCAAGACGTTGCTAATGCTAAATAAATTTCTACATTTTAAAAGATAACCAGAACTAAATGTAGCCAGTAATAGTTTCATTTTGATTGATGATGTTGAATTATTAAAGATGAGTGTTGCCATCTTTCCTGTGATTCATTTTTCCATAATAATGATAAATTGACTTTTAATTTAATGCAAAATCAGTTTTGAATCATTTTATCAGCAATCCGGCTTTCGATAATAGATTTTAACTACGGTCGAATCTGCTGGTAATGAGCGCGGCTAAACGAAAACCACATCGTTAAATTAAAGCTGTCATTCTAGCTGAAACATGCAGTAATTAAGCGTAATTGGTCTGCTATGGAATGAAAGTTAACGAACTCTTAAGTTCTGTTATGGGATTTGCTTTTAGTGTTGCACATTACCATCAGTATTCGTAAAGGAACGAGGTTGCGTCGATTACTAGGACGCATCAGTTACGAAAGGAACATTAAATGTGAAAATAAAAGTCAGTGAATATAAGGCATGTGTGCTCGCATGTGTTTCGAAAAATAGTGTTTATTTGTAGAAGGCGTGGGAAAATGGATTCCAAACAACAATAATAATTTCGTACATTGCGCAATGACTCTGCTCGCAAAACGAAAGTGACTTCAGAGAAAACACTGTTTGTTGGGCCACGTGAAGCAGGTTCTAATATAATTACTTATCTAGATAATATATAAAACAGTTCCGTAACTGACTGATTCAGTGACTGACATACAACGCACAGACGAAACCGTTGGACCTAAAGGGCTGAAATTTTGCATGGCGATTCTTCGTATAGTGTAGGGGGTGCACTAAGAAAGATTTTTGAAAAATTCTTCTTAGATTTTTTTAAATTAAATTTTTAAGCTGTTTTAGTAACTTTTTTTAAAGTTTGCATTTAAAATAATAATGTGAGGGTTATAAAATTTATACTACGAGAAAGAACATAGAAATTCCTTTAAAATGACATCTTTTTCGAATCTTTACCTCTACTTTCTCATTTTTGGTGAATTTTTAAAAATTAATTTTTAGAATTTAATTTATTAAATGCTGATCACGTGATTTCTTGTTCTGGTACTTTAAATAAATTTATCGACGCGTGAATAACAACTAAATAGACATAAAGATATTTTTTTCTTGCTAATGCGGTAGAGGATTTGACATTATCCAAAAAAATATTAAAATACAGTAAAATATATTATCTTCTTCAAACTGTACTATATTAACTGTACTATAGTGTTGTTACGTTCTTTAGTATGTCCTATTACACTTAATTTGAATATTTTCTGCCACATTATTTTGTCTATAAAAATATCTCATTTTTTATAAATATATCTTTTTGGTTTTTTTACATCAATTTTTTACATTGATCATCCCATTTATTATATATACTAGTAGGTAACCCGCCATTTTGACGTCATAATGGAAAAAAATATATGAAAGTTAAAAAATATCCTGAATTATCTAAAATATTGCATTTAATTTAATTTAATTGTAAAAGCAATCCCTTTCATTATTTTTTTATTTATTTAGTTTTTCATGCGATTGGAGTAGTAGACTGCCATCCAACCCGTCATTTTGACGTCATAATACTAAAAATGACGTCATAATGAAAAATTTATATGAAAGTTAAAAACATTTTTTACAGTTCACTACGCGATTCATTCACATTCAAGTTTGTTGTTTACTTTCAGAATTCATCGCAAAAGTAAACAGATTTTTAAAAACTGTTAAATATACAGCTAAAAACATCCAATTTTTTTTAGTTCTGAATGTTTTATAGAAAAATAGGCTGAACAAACGTGATTTGATGGAGAAGATATTTGTTTTTAGGTAAGAAAAAATTCTGATCCAAATCTGAAATTGAAATTAAGCCTATCCGGCGGTTTGTTTACTGAGGGCTTCAATTGAAAGATGAGTACAGCCCGGAAGTGTCATACAGAGACAACGGCTATTATATATAGGATATATATATGGCCAAAACATAATGCTAAAATATGGGGGAGCTTTTGTTTATAGAGAATTAAGAAATTAACAATTTAAAACGGTGAAATTACGAGATATCGGGATAAACGCATCGAGAGAAATCGGGGGATTTCCATTTGGATTTGATTGACATCCGTGGTCACGCCCATGGTTCATCTCCAGTGTATGCGTCACGGAGCGCTTGTGGACATGCGCGATGGCTTTAGATTATAAAAGACAATAGCTTTTTAGTCAGACGGCGGGATATTCTTGATCAGTGCAGTCACGCGTTGCGCGGGAGCTTGATGAGTTCTTGATAAAATTAAC
This sequence comes from Dolomedes plantarius, assembly GCA_907164885.2. NCBI lineage: Eukaryota > Metazoa > Arthropoda > Arachnida > Araneae > Dolomedidae > Dolomedes > Dolomedes plantarius. The sequence goes on from OU015502.1 coordinate 5,839,608, forward strand.
AGATTGAATCATGTAGGAAATTATTGGGAAATTAAAATATGTTAGATGTATTAATTATAGTTTTTTTCCCCGGCCTTTTAACCCATTGACTGTCATAACTTTAATAATTATGTAGAGATAGATTAAGAAAGAGTAAGTTTGGATTTAAGACGATGTACTGGGAGAGGGAGAGTAGCGAGCGAGTCAACAGTCGAGCAGGATCCAGAAATTTTGCGAGAGGGAAATAAATTTAACCCCATAGCCTTTAAAAATTTAAGTTAAAAATTACAATTTCATCCAAGTTCTCATCATGTTCCCTCGTGACTGCGTTGACCACTGGCGAAAAAAAAATTCTGGAAAGGAGTTAAAAGTTTTTTTGAATCTGCAAATTTTCTTCGTGCTAATGCCAGTGACAACGATTACCGACACCGAGTTCCAGTTCCAGATTACATTCTAATAAGATTATGTTATTCGACTTCAAAGTGTGAATTAACATCGCTTTGCCTGCTGTTTGCTGCAATGTGTCTTCAGAGCGTCAAAATTGTGCTTACAGTGATGATTTTCTTCAGTCAACGAATCATCGCGGACATCGTTTGTTTCATGAAAAGGTTTTTTTTCCGGTGCCGTGAAACATCGAAATATGTTCAGCTATAAGATTATTCGGGCTGGGTCCAATTTTCTCAGAGAATCAACTAGATGTGTAACAGTGCCACAACACCTTGGAACGAGGAAATAATGTTTTTATTCTCCCGACTCTGTAACCAGCGTAAATTTATGCTTTTAAAAAACAACGGTGCCTGGTTTGTGAGTTTGTCAAGCAACAGGAGTTCTATCAGATCTGCATTTTAAAACAAAACGATAACGCCATGGTTTTCGGTCATCTAAAGCAGAGGCAGCTGTTTATCGAGCATCATCCGGAGAGCAGAAGAAGATTTTGTGTAAATAAAAAATTCAGCGTGCAGAAAAATTAAAATTTTGTTTGACGGAATATTAAAAAAGAGTAAGCGTCTGGTAAGGTAGAGACTTACTTATATAGACTATAATAACTGTCCAAGTGACCAGTGAAATTTGTGAATAATATTTTTGTATGTTTGTGTGATATATTTTTGAACGTGAAGTGAGATTTTTTCAGATAATACCTTTATGTTTCCTATTGTTTTCATTTACTAACGATTACATACATTTTTTTTTCAAGACTCAAGTCCATTTCGATGTAAAATTGATATGAATATGCACTGTACTTTTACAAAACCACTGCTCCAGGTCATCTTGAATAGATATAAGAGTAATGTAAGGGTTTTAGGGGAAAATTTAGGAATAATGCTGTTGGGTTTCTCTGGGTTGTTGTGTGGGGAAGGTACCGCCCTGCACAGCAATTTTCAGTTGCGATTAATTAACCCTTCAGTACTCGCGTCACTAGCTGTAACACGAACAGTCGCGTGGGTGACAGGTGTCACCCACTTTTATGTCGCGTTATATCCATATGGTAGGTTGTAATAAAGTTCATTTAAGCATAAAAGTTCATTTTCTCCACTCACACCTTGACTTCTTCCCTGCAAATGTTGGTGATGTCAGTGAAGAGCAGGACGAAAGGTTCCATCAAGACATCAAGAAAATGAGAAAAAGGTACCAAGGAGGATGGAACGTTACCATGATAGCAGATTACTGCTGGATAATGAATGAAAAGGGACGATCCCCAAGCTGTCCACAGCAGGAAGACAACTAAAATAAGTTTTGATGCGATGCGAAAGCGCTTCTATAAGGACTTTTGACTCTATAGTTATGCACTTTTTGCAATATTCTGTTGTGTAAATGTAAACCATGGCATCTTCTACCTGTTTATTAAAATTTAGAACCTTTAGAAAAAATGTACAATATCGCGTTAAATTGAGTTTTTCACCCAAAACCCACTCCCTTTTGTGAGATAATATGACGTGATAGAAAAAATGGATTTAATTTTTGAAATCAGCACTGAAAAATACATAGAAATCCGTTATCAAAGTACAAACAACCTTTAAAAATATTTTTTGAAGACCTGTGCTAACATAAAAAAGAATACTAATACTTTTGCCGAAAGCAATTTTAGATAAGATAATTAATTTTTATTTCGCAGTATTACTTCCCACACGGGGAAGAGTTTTTATTTTCCATCATGGTTTTTGAGGTTTGAATTCATTATATTTTGTTGTACACTCTTCTAATTTCGTTTTATTACCATGTGTGACGTCATATATCGCATAGCGAAGATGCGACGGATTCAACAAGATATTGACTTTTTGAGAATCATATTCATGGCGCATGGACAATATTCTTTGACATCCAAGCAGTGACTCTTCTTTTTTCCTGAAGTTTATACACTTTTGAGTGGAGAAGTATTTCCTTCGGATGCTACGTTGTAAAATTATATAATGCTACGACAGGTATCTTTAGAAGGAACTATGAAATGAAGGTCTTACGGTATTTATTGGTTTTCTGCAATCCAGTAACAAGTCAGCACAGACGACACTGCGATGAAGGTAGGTGTCATGAACATAAAATAAGGATTCAAATGATTGGCAAAGTATCATCTGGTAAAAGGAATCAAGCTTCACATAGTTTCCTGTCCAAGGTAAAGTATACTGGTAAAGTTTGGCCCACAGAGTCCGAAGCATACCGGTCCGAATAATTGGTGCCCATTGTTGAGTATGTTTTTCTGCTATCCTGTAACAAATCAATACCGGAAACACTGCGAAAAAGGTAGGTCACACGAATATAAAAAATGGATTCAAATGATTAGCAACGTGCCATCTGGTAGGATGAATCTATCTTTACATATTTTCCTGACACAGGTAAAATATGCTGGTAAAGTTTGGCGAACAGTGTTCGAAACATAAAGGTCTGACTAATTGGTGGACATTTTCGATTATGGAAATGGTTCTCCTAAGTGATGCTGTGGGGATGTACTTCTTGGTCCTCTATGAGCTCATTAACTGTTCTTTATCGTCCTCTAAAATCGGAAGCCTACGACATCCTTCTGGCAGACAACATGATTGCCATTTTACAGGTGTACTTCCTCCATGGCCATCCGTTTTTCCAGGTGTCCATGTATCGCCCAACATACAGTTTTAAAATCATAAGGACGAGGTTCCGAACTATATTAGCATCTGTACTATCTGTCTCCTGCACGTAATGTTACCGTACATTTGAAGACATAAGTTACACCATGTTCTTCCTCTCCAATATCAGCCGAATTTTAAAGCTGGGTTGCAGGATGAATGATGTTAAACTCCAATATATTTTGTACAGGACGTTTGTAACTTATCGCAAGTCAAATTTATGTTATTTTGGAGCGAAAGTTGTGTATATACATGAGCAAACAAACACACACACATGTGTATATATATATATATATACATGACGTAACTCTTAAACCACATTACTTCTTCTACTGAACTAATTTTTCTAAATGACAGTCCTCAACAATAGGCCTGAGGCAAATAACTACAACTCAATAACAATTAAGGACTTTCTTTATTAACATTAATTAAAAGTCAATTCAATCATCTATCTCCCTCATTTGTCAGCTCACGAGCCGTGAGCTGAGAGATGAGGGAAACGGGAAACCTACCTAATCTGCCTTTTTTTCTCTTCGTGCTTTCCAGTTACGCGGGATTTAGTCATCATCTCATGATCTGTGACTCAGCGTCATGCTCTTTCGAACACTCGATATCTCACTCAATCCTCAGCTGATCGCTTAAGGCTACGATCCCAAATACCCAAGAGTTAGACAACGTATCGCCATCTGTTGGTATTTTCGTATAATATCTCTTTAAATATTGGGCGTTTAACAAACATCTCTCATTATTTCAACCAGCTTTAAACCAGTTTAACTCCAATTAATCTATTTTATGTTCCTTGCATTTTACTCACACACACACACACGTGATATGTGCTTGTATTAGGGTGGGTAGTTTTATACTTTTTTTAAAACTCGAAATCGCCTGTGGTGGGAAAAGCTGTGTATTGCTATCAAATGTTTGTAATTTTTTTTTAATTAAAATATATTTAGGCCCCCCCCCCCCGCCCGGCCCTTGAAGTTTCTCCAAATTGTAAAAAAATGCATTTTTTATTAATTTTTTAAATTTTTACGTATCAAAAATTTTAATCGCCTGTAGTGGAAATTGTTGCATAGCAAGACCCTTTGTTTGTGATTTTTTTTTAAATTAAAATATATTTAGGCCCCCCCCCACCCGGCCCTTGAAATTTCTCCAAAAATGCAAAAAAATGCATTTTTCATTTATTTAAAAAAAATTTTAAGTATTAAAAATTTTAACCGCCTGTAGTGGAAATTGTTGCATACAGAAAGACCCTTTGTTTGTGAAAAAAATTATTTTGATATTGTATCATATTTAAAGCCCCGCTAGGCCGGCAAAATTTTGATATTTCAACCCTTTGAAGCAGAATTTTTAATAAACGTATTTTAAAAATTAAAGTCAATATTAAACTCAATGTCCCATCTGTGTCAAATGGTTAAAACAGCTCTTTGCTTAGTTTGCCAAAATTATGGCAGAATAATCGAGAAATCACCACGAGGAGGTGGCTGCATTCGAAATCCTCCCGCACCCACCCACCCTCTCAACAAAATATGGGCCCATTTTTTTTTCCTGTTTAGTGATATACCAATCTTACACATTATATTTTGCCTTATTTTCGAAGTTGGCATCAGCTTCCGAGACGCCAAAGTTGTATGTATAAAGCCATCGCTACTCTTTGTTCCACAGACAAATGAGGATGCCTCTGACACTATCTTGAGTCCCCTTTCGAAATCTTGTGTACGGCATGGGAGAGTCCACAGCTTACTTTCAATAAAGCCACCTATTTCAGCCATTTTCTCAATTTCTGCACTGGGTATATGTTTAGTAAGAGGAGGTTCTGTAAGTGAACATTTCTTCCAATTGATCAGTTCTTCACAGTCGTTTGCGTGAAATTTGAGAGGCAGAATGACAAAGTCACAAGTTGTTTCATTCGGAAGTGTTCGGGCCTTAATGATTCTTCTGACGCCTAATTTCCTCACGTAGGATCATTTGTCGTTGATTATGGCAATCAGCAAGTTTTCTGGGTGACCATTAAATCATTCATTTTCATTAGAGGATCCACTACTAATTTCAGCTCATCGCTCAGATATCTTGAGTAGTGTATAACTTCCCAAAGATTCTGCGTACCAGCATGAAGGCTCACTTTTAGTGAGAAACCAAACTTTTGCATACACTTTTAGAGCTGCCCACTTCTTTTGAAGATGTAGCAACTTGCTTAAAATTCTCATCAAAATAACTCATCTTCACTTTCAGAAGTAGAGCTACTATCCATAATACTTTCTCATTGATGAGATTGGCTATTTATATCAGTTTCAGATTTTTCTTTATTTACACATTCAGCATCCATTGCTTTCTTTGCCACTCTAAGTTTTAGCACCCTAGTGATTTTAGCATCCAAATTCCACATAAACATTTTCGTCCAAGATCTCTGGTCCTCGAAAAATTCTTGTTCCAAAATTGGCTTTTTTCCTGACTTCTCATATGTGCACAATGAAAATTCATGACTCTTACATGTTGAGATATCAAACAGTGTAGATTTTGCATCATTTTGAAACCTTCTTAATTTAATTTTCGCAGGTTCACTTGTTTTTACAGTAGACTTCTTTATATTCATGAATTTTTTATGAAACTTTTTTTTATGAAATTTTTTATGAAACCGTGCAGTACAATCACACCATCTATCGGGGGAATTCAAAAGAAATTTCGCCTGCCTAGCGGGAGCTTTAAATATGATACAGTATCAAAATAATTTTTTTCGCAAACAAAGGGACTTGCTATGTAACAATTTTCACTACAGCGTCTAAATTTTTTGGTAAGTAAAAAATTTTAAAGTAAATAATAAATTATTTTTTTACGTTTTTGGAGAAACTTCAAGGGCCGGGCGGTGGGCCTAAATATATTTTAATTTTTAAAAATATCACAAACAAAGGGTCTTGCTATGTAACAATTCATACTACAAGCGGTTAAAATTTTTGGTACTAAAAAATTTTAAAAATAAATAAAAAACGCTTTTTTTAAGTTTTTGGAAAAACTTCAAGTGCCGGGCGGGGGCCTAAATATATTTTAATTAAAAAAAATTTTTTTTACAAACATTTGATACCAATACACAGCTTTTCCCACCACAGGCGATTTCGATTTTTAAAAAAAAGTAAAAATCGATCCACCCTAGTGTGTATATCAGTGTGTGTATTTGGGGATATAATTCATATTAAACAATCTCGTTACGCATGAAAACAATACCCTGGTACAAATGTCATAAAATTCTCCATCCTGCTTTAATTTTTTGTAAAGCACCTGCTAATGTGTTGGGAAAAAGACGAAACTGAAGATTTATCTTATAAGGCCACTTGTAACCTTCGAACAGTATTAATGCATATTGCTTTGTTATAAATTTCGCAATGTAAATTTAAAGCATATGGTTTCTAACAAAATGAACACTTAAAAATATACCGTTAAGTACGTCGCAACGGATAAATGTAAAAAAAAAATTGAAAAATTTCAATTTGTAATTACTGCTTACAGCAAGATGATAACATAATTAAGCAGTACTCAATAAACAACTTTCTTAGTCATTAAATGCGTATTGAATAAGACAGCTGCCAAAATATTTTGCATTTTTAAATTAAGTTTTGCTGCAAACATAGAGAATAATAAATTAAAGTGTATGGCATACATATTAAGATATTCTTTGGGAAAAAATTCAAATTTATATAAATTTAGCATTTTTCAAACCTACCCAAAGGAGTTAGAAATCGGTAATTTTAACCGTGTGGGAACTTCATTTTTAAGTTTTCTCCATTTATATCTTCATTTTTAAGTTTTATCTGTTTATAACTTGATTTAAGTATTCGGGAAAATTAAGACATAAAATTTTTCATTGAAGTTTTCTCTTATGGAAATGCGTAATATTAAGAAATAGTAAAGTAAAAAAAAGTAAAATCGTGCTTATGATTTTTTACCATGTTTTTATTAAGTCGCTTTCTTGTCTGTTTGTGTGTGTTTGTGTGTTTGTTCGGTAGAAATCTTGCAATCGATTTTTAACTAACTTCCTGACTAGCTAGACATATGAAACTTTTAGAATAGCTCAGAGCACGATGACAATGCATTATTTTTATACTCTCAGCCATCTTTAAGCAGGCTTGAATTCATTTTCAGTTAATTTTGTTTTGTAGAATGGTGCAGCCATCTATCGTCCGGGCCGGGAACGAAAAGTTAAACGCGAGTTAACTTCCAATTAACATTCTTTTCTTTCAAGTTGGTTTGACAATTCATCAATTTTTTTTGAAGTATTTATTAATACATAGAATTGTCAAGTTTATATGATTCAACAGAAAATTTAAAAGCATGGTATATAAAAAGTTCTTTTTATCTTGTAATTCTTTATATGACTGAGATGTACACTTTTTGTATGCTAGTAAACAAATTTCGTTACGAAAATAGCTGATTCGCGATTTCTTGTGGCTTTGCAATTCATTATGGATAGAGAATTATATATATATTTCATACGCAAAATAAATTGACAGTTAAGTTCTGTTGTTGTTGTCGTGTCTACGAATAATACAGAAGAAAAAGTTAGAATCATAGGCCTAGATAACGACAGCTGCCAGATCCGGTGTCTGTGGGCTGTAGTGGTGTTTTTGCTGCGACAAAACAACCTTAAAAAATGCATCAACAATGGGTGGCTAGTCAAACATGTGTTCTGGAGAAAGCTGGTTTTCTAAACAATTTCGGATGATAAGGGATCTTCTGCCGTCAGTGTGGATTTCTATACCCTTAAAGTGATTAATTCTTAGCCTAGCTATTGTAGAAGTATTTGTTCTGGGACTGTCGAAGTCCGAAATTAGGGGTTTCTTTCTGATAACAATATGTTATAAGAATTATCTGAAAAGTAATTTGTAGTGAGATCTGTTTAAAATTTCAGTCCTAAAATTCATAATATTGTACGAACGAACTTTTTTTTGGTTTCATAAAAAAAAATTCTCCAAAAATAATATAAGTAATAATAACAATAGATAAAACAAACATATCTGTAAAACTGAAAAATAATTGAGTGAAAGACTAACCAAATTATCCAAGACGGCAATCGTTTGTTTCCAATTTTTAGAATTAAATTTTGTCAGTCCATCTTAAACAAGAGCTGAAAATTTTTCAATAATGAATTTCAACAATAAGGTAACAGACATCAGCAATTGATTTAACAAGAAGAAGATAACACACATCATAAATTAATTCATTAGCAAGAAGGTAATACACTCCAGAATAGGCGTAGCGTGCTTCTAACTTTGAGGGGGGGACACGAATTGAATTCCGTTAGAGCCCTCCTCAGCACACTGACTGCAGAACGGTCCTTAAAATATGAAATATTATGATTCTTTTTAAATTGAATAACAATACAATTTATATCTGAGTAGTATGTAAAAGTTATACAGCGATAAAAATAAATATAATATAAATAAAATGAGAAAAAATATATACCATCAAATTTTTGTTATGGATCATATTGTTAAAAACTATGTTAAGGCTAAAGCCATAATCGGAATCTTCAGTCTCACAGTTTGAAAAAGCGGGAAAAAACCAACTTTCTTAAAAGTTTTCTACAATTTTCCGATTTTAACTGAACATCTATTAACGTTTTAATTTATTTCAAGTTAAGTTGGTGGGGCACGCCCCCCCCGTGCCTCCCGACGCTACGTCTATGCACACGAGCAATAAATTCAACATTAACCGTAAAACGTGCAGCATAAATTTACTACATTACAGTCATATAGCATTCAACAACAGCTTTGGAATAATGATCATCTCCAGCATATATTGTTCAGCAATTTTCAACAATGAAGGGAAGACAGAAAAAGTTGTCACGTCAGTTTGTCAGATAATTCCTTATTTAGTTGATTAGCTGACAAGTTATCTAAATGCATTTATTATTGCCTATGATGGCATGTTCGTAAACCTAGATCTCAAACAATAATCGGAAACATATTAAAGAATGACTAACACCTCCAACTAATTCAAACACAGTCATTTACCCTGAATTCTCAGATAATCCAACTACAAGTATATGAACTATACGTATATTACTATGTAGAACTAAAAAAATTGACTTTTTAAATGGTTCTGATAAACTTTTATATTTTGTTATAAATGTTAATGTTCCTAACTTTGGACAATGCTGAGAAAAAATAATGTTATTCCCTGTCGCTCAGGTAACACATAATTTCGTTGATTTTTGAAAATGAAGTTTTTTATTGTTATATACATTTACTGATCCTCTCATGAATTTGTATCAATTTTAGTCTGTGTTCTCCAGGACAATCGATTTAGACACTAAAAAATAATGTAGTCCAGTACCGATAAATGTTTGGTCACCTAACTACAATTTGAATTCGGAAGGAATAAAGAGATAATAAAAGCATCAATAAAAATAAAGTTATTTTCCCTAAACATCAAAAACAAAAGGAGACAATTTAAAAAAACATACAATACTTTCCTTTTACGGTTTCCCAATAGATATCAGATACTTTCAGCCATGAATTGTGTGGATCAGGGGGGGAAATTTATTCTTCTTGACCTAGACGATAAAGAAAAATCCTTAGATTATCAAACCACGATGTCATTTTGTCGTCCCAGGTGGCAACTATTCATATCGATTTGACCATGTAAGAAAATAATTTTAAACTTTTCACTTTTTTTTGGAAGTTTTGACTCTAAGATATACTTATATTTCCTCTGGGACTCGAAAACTGATAATAAAATGAGAAAGTTTCGATCGGATCCCACACAAAAAGGAAAAAAAAATCTCAGGGATATTAATTCGATTAAAGATTGGAATAAAAATTAAAACTTTCCTTATTCCTCAAAAGATAAGTTGAGAGGCATATCTCTTCTGCTTCATAACAACTTTAGGTATATGGTCGAAAAGTTTTTCCAAATGAACTCTTTGTAAAGAGTCACGTCTTGGTTTAATGTTTATTTGGAATATCGAATATGTTCGGAGAGATTCATTTTTTAAGTAATAAAGGTTGTAATTGAATAGCAGGCTGTTTTTGTGTGGTTGATTCCAGCATTGTGATTCATTATTAATGAAACTCTTACAGTTTTAAAATAAGATTGCTTGTTTGTTCCTTTTTTGTGTCGGTGAAAACAAGTTTATCTCCTTCCCTGCACGTCTTTTAAACAAATAACATAGTGAGGAAAAGCGATTTAATATCCCTTATATATGAAATGCCCTGATTTTTGTCAAATGGCCCCGTGACAGCAGAAAATTAGGTGTAAGAATAGGGCGTTGTTCGTCAAATTTAAGTAAAACAAAATTGTCTTAAAAATGTGATATGAAGAACTTTCACTGTATGAATGCTATTCCCCGACAATTTTTAGGATCAATGGAAAAAGGTTTTGCCATTTTATCTGTATGTCAACCGTCATCTTTTGGTGCTTATGATCGCATTTCACCAATCCGTGGTTCCAGGTTATACACCCATGTCTGGGACATGTCTGCGCGGTCACGTCATAGAGAGCAAATATGATTCGCCAATATGATACTCTTACAATAAAATGGTCCACAAAAATTGTGAGGCTATGCATATAGAAGAATGTCACCACGAAAAGATGGCTGTTATTCTATAGGGAAATTCACTTTAAACAGGCTCCTAATATTATGTTATAAATCTAGCTAGGATGGAGCAATCTCAACTCCCCCTCCCCCCCAAAATATATATATATATATATATATACGTTATAAATTTTTATGTTTGCGTAATCGATTGCATTACATGCGATGCTGAATTACATCTTCGTTTTCGCAGACACGTTGCCAGACACGTTTCGCAGCGCCTCTCTATGTTCCTGAACGTACTTTAAAGAATGTCGGTGTGAATAGCTTCAATTTCACGTTGGATGTTTGCCTTCACATATTCCACAGTGTGAGGCTTTTCTGTTGTGTTGTTGTTGCTAATGCCCTCTAGTTGGAGGTTTCATTCACTAGGTTCTAATAGGCTATTGGGCTGAAAGGGGCGGCTCTTGTTTTGAATTAGCACAAGTGTTGGAGTTCAACTTGGCTAAACGACCACTCCCGTAATTTTTATCCGGTCAAGTGACGAGACCAGGACACTTGACCCCGCACCTCCAGAGGTAAATTTGAGAACTTGAAGGACATTGCAGCCCCGACCTATTTTCGTGCGTCGGCCACCATTAGTGAACACGGTGGTGAATTTGCAGCGACGGGCATCGAACCAGGGACGTTCAGATCTCTGGTCCGCTGCTCTTGCAAACGGGGCCACCGTTATTTTTCGACATAGTCTCCATATCGGTTTAGGCACTTGTCGTTTCGTGGGATGAGTTTGAATATTCTCTCCTGGTAAATATCCTGTCCTTGCGTGTTCAGCCACGTTGTGGCTAAATGTTTCACCTCCTCGTCTAAAGCGAATCGTCATCCACCTAGGTCCTTCTTAAAGTGAGGAAAGAGATGGAAGTTGCTTGGAGCGTGGTCCGGGATGTAGGGAGGATGGTCGAGGATGTCCCACCGTAATTTCTTCAACAGCGTGGTGGGCCTCTGGGCTGTATGAGGTCGCACGTTGTCGTGAATTAAGATGAAAGTCATAAAGGAAGATGCTGCTGCAGGTGAATTTAAGCCACGCTGACATGTTTCGCCACAGATATCGAATAACACAGCGGATTTGTTCGTGAGACCAGTTTTCCAAAGGAGTCACCATTTCTGTTAACTTTCAACTAGCGCTCTAGGTCGCGGGTAGGTGAAACTCTCCACAGTTAGGGACTGTATGTATTAGAATTACCGCCCGCAAGTAATATCTGTATAACAGATGAAACTCCAGGAATATCGACCTTGTAACCTTAGTTTTTAATCACCCGTCGTATATACCGATAGATATCTGCATTCTAAGATTTTCAAAAGTGCCTTTTTACATTTACATTACTTCGGTAAATATACGGGGATACCGGTTACATTCAGTTGGTTTATCCATGATTTATATATTTTAAGTTGCTAAGCCGAGTTTTTGGGGAGTCCGTGAGAGAAAACTACTGCATCAATTTACTTCACTTTGGTCTTAAACGAAAGATTGTAATCTGTAAATTTGTCAAATTTGGGTTTTTGTAACTAAAATTTCTATTAATTAGCGATAATTTAGAATTAAAAATTGATTTCTGCGCATACTCAGTGGCATGTTTAAATCTGGCTTTAGAAACTCACTGTTTCTTCGTATGCTCAGTGACGTGTTTCAATAGTAAACATGTTTTTTTCCGAGGATCATAAACAATAGTAAACATGTTTTTTCTCTCTAGATCTCTCTCTTCCATTTTTTCCATGTTTTTATTAACTCGCTGTCTTGTTTGTGTGTGTGTTTGTCCAGTACAAATCTTCCAATCGATTTTTAACTAATCTCCCGACTAGCTAGACATTTGAAACTTGTAGAATAGCTCAGAACTCGATGACAATGCATTATTTCGATAATTTTAGCCATCTTTAAGAAGATTTGAATTCATTTTCACTTAATATTGTTTTGTAGACTGTTGCAGCCATCTATCGGCCGGGACGGGAAAGAAAAGTTAAACGCAAGTTAATTTCGAATCAAATTCATTTTCTTTCAAGTTGATTGGATAATTCATCAAAAAATTTTAAAAAGTATTTATTAATACATAGAATTGTCAAGTTTATATGATTCAACAGAAAATTTAAAAACATGGTATATAAAATTTCTTTTTATCTTGTAATTATTATAATAATTATGTTTGTGAAATATAAGATTAAACCTGATGGAAATTATTTATTTCGCGCTGTTTAACTAGCGATAATTTGCAATTTAAAAAAAAAAATTGCTTTCTGTCCATGGTCAGTGGCATTTTAAAATCTGGCTTTAGATAGTCACTAAGCACGAGGCCGCTTAAACACATTAATTTGTTTCCTAGCATTATTATGATTTTCAACTTTTGGCAATGATGTGTTGAGTATAATTTGTGTATTAGTACATATATTTACTATCTAGCCGTCACGTTTTCACTTGTACCAACTAGTTTGGATTAAGTATGACGTCATACAATCCCTGATTGCAAGGTAATCCGGATTATATCGAGTTTAGAAGTCGTGGGGAAACGTTTAGTAAGTACAAATACCGGGATGAAGCTTTGGATGATTAAATAAGGACAACAATATCTAAACCTATATTTTTGATCATGGAGTGGCCCATATACGGGGGGTTATGTTTGCTAATTAACATACCCAGACAAACGGAACATGCATCATCCGGGAACAGTGTTATGTGATGTGTCCTTTCCTGAGGAGCACATTCTACGGTTTTTCGTTGATTCCTTCGTCCAGGCGGGAGTAATTCAACGTATTCGGTTCCTCTTTTGAGTGAATCCCCCCATATGGGATAAATCATTGATGACGTCGTGTTTGCTGCACTTGTTTCTTGAATTTAAGATATTTTCCAACTATAATGTTTTTCAGGTCATGAATAATAACTCTATGGTTCCTGATGAATCACTTATATACATTTCAAATATCATATACCACATTATTGACGCTCTGGTAGGAGTGGGAATTTCGCACCTTTAGACATGGACGTGGGGTCATAAGGACCCTGAAGTGATATACCGACTTCGTTTCCAGTCAATTCGTTAAAAGACATTTGAACTGTATTGAATTGTTGCCCTGTTAGGTTATTTGCTTGTCACGTGTCTCAAGACACACCACCTTCGACGACGAATGAAAGAAAATTAAAGAATAGCAGAACAGCTGAAGTATTAGAGGGGCAGGTTGTTACTCGAAAAAGATTGGTCAAGAGATAGAAATAGCCGAATGACGCAGCACTTGAATGAGTTGATAAAGGAATTTTTAGTAAACCAAAGCCTAAAAAAAGTTAATGACATAATATACTTTTTTTTTCATAACAACTACATGAGTTTATGTATTTATTTATTTTATTATTATTATGGCGCTTGTGTCCAATGCATTACATTCTCCTGGAAATTTAAAAAGAAAAATCATAGAAAATGAAAAAAAATCCTGAAAAATCATAAGGGAATTATAGTCCTCATACGCCTGACTTATTTTTAACTTATTTTTATATTTCATTTATTTTTATATTTTTGGTACATGCTTCCTCTATGAAAGATTGGACATTGGTTTAGGATACCGCGTTGGAATTAAATTTATCCTCCAATAGGCGGCGCTGGTTGTTAGCGTCGTTTATAGCTGTGTTCGAATCGTAACAATAAAGTGTTTATAGCATTGAAACTGTGCTGGATATGCTATACACAAATTGTATAGCTTGCTAAATAAAATTTGAAAGATTAGAGTTCCATCATTGAAAATATGTGTGGCTCACTTATCTCAAGAAAGTCAAGGTTTCCTGGTTCAAAATAAAGGAACTCAAAGAGTTAACATACCGTCGAGACATGCCATTTTATCATTAAATATGTTTTAAAGTATTAAAGTTTTGATATATTTCTTTTTCGTCTACTGGAACATTTTTATGGTAGATTTCACGAGTTCTGTTTGAAAGCCGTTCCTGTAAAAATTGCATAAGTTAATATTTAAACACTTCTTTAGTCAATTAAGGTAGTACGAATTATTAATATAACTTGAAAGTTAATTTTAAATATTTTAAAAATCAAAAGTGTAACAACAATTTTTGTATTCTTTAAATTCATATTTAGTATACAACTTTCCAAATAGTTGAGTTATTTAACGAGAAAAAAAGTTGAATCTATACTTTTCAATTGAACTAAACAAAGAAAATCGTTTATTAATCCCAAACATAAAAGATGTCACATAAAGAGGACTTTTCTAGTTAATCAGGAAATAGAAACAATTTTCGTTTTTTTTTTTTTTAAAGACATTTTTTTCTGATTCATAATGAACTCAGATAAAAGAAAAACCAAAAAAATTTATTTATTTTTCCCAAAGTAGAGACGATTTTGGAAAATTTCAAAATATCTCTTTTATTAATTATTCTTTTAATCAATATATTATTCTTTTTTAAGGTATATATAAAAGTTATAAAAGTAATTTTCATAACTTTTGAAATAGGGAAAAGTAGTTTTTTTATCAAGTATTGTTTTTATCTGATTATTTCCCCACTCTTAACTATTTCCTTAATCTCTGCCCATTTTAAAAGTAAAACTTGAAATCTTCAAATTCAAAATCTCAAAGGTTCGAAAGAATTTCGGATTTTTTCTCTTTTATTCATAAATATAGTTTCTAGTTTTTACAGTTGAGAAGAAAATGTATTAAGAAAAGCTGTACATGATTATTCTGAATTGTATGTTAGAGAAATAAAATAGTATTCTTATGATAATAGAAACTCTAAGAATTTATATACCTTAGTGTCCAAAATTAAGGTCAGAAAAACAAAATTTGTAATATCCGGAGAAATAATAGGTTTATTGCAACGAAATATGCCTCAGAAATGACTCATAGATGAAGAAAGCATATAGCAGTATAACAAGATGTATAAGACGTAAATTGTCTTATTCATAGTGTACTGGGATGGTGGACTTTCAAATACCAAAAATGGAACAAAAATTGGAAATTTTGTGAATTGATATTTTTAAAATATGTAAATATTGGAATAAAATGCATTCAAGTTGACTGCCTACGTCCGGAGAAAAAAAATTTTTTAAATCATTTAATAAGGATTTTTTGGTCTTTTATGGTAAAATAGCACTGAAAAATTAAAAAAAGGATCAAAAACTTACCTGTAAATACCATAATTTTTTATAAATTGCTCATTTTGAAGCAATTTTTAGCTAAAACGCCTATTACTCTGCACAAAATTCTAATTCTACTATTTTAATTTCCTTCACGCACATGACACATGACAGTTATCTTCAAAATGACCCACAATCTAAGAGAAATTTTAAAATACAAAAATAATACACTCAATTTTATGGTCTATTATGAAAATGTTCCCGAATTCGTCATTCCTTTCCTGATAAAAACAGCCCCAAATAAAAAAAAATATTTATTATACATCAATTACTGTACGATATTTCATTAACAGTAACATCTAAAACAAGTACTGAAAATTTTATCACATTATATACATTATTATGTGACATATCATGATAAAGGTAGAGATCGGTGCTAAAAAAAAAATTCTGAGAAAGACGGATTTAAAGATATTTGTCACTTCAATTTTGTAGCAGATAATGTTTTTTTTTAATTGCTATAACTCTGCTCCTAATTGATGTAGAATAAAAATCTAAACGGTTTTGAAAAGAGAAACGATTGAATTACACGATTCTTGCAAAAAAATTAAATTGACCAAAATAGTAAAAACAAATGACATTTTCAACGTAGGCACTCACCTTAAAATATGTAATGCATAGTAAAATGAAAACTTGGTGGTTTTAGAAAGGTAAATATTAAAGATAGGTGAAAAAATATCTTTTAAATGGCTTTTTATCAAAATGAGTCATTTCCAGATGTGCAAGTCTTTGAAATGATCCTTGCGTCACAATTTTTGACGAAAATTTACAAAACTTATAACAAAGACTCGTCTTCTACATGAAAATAAAGTTATGTATACATTTTAGGTTTCGACATCATTCAGATTATCGAAGTTTAATTTAATTGTAGAAAAGTACAAAACTTTCACGAATATTCAGAGTACAAGCATAAAAATATTTCCTAAAAATTAACTGTTCAACGAAAGGGCAAAATAATACATAACTCTGTTCAAAATGTATTTGTAAGCAATATAATTGTAAAATTTATATTGCTTATAAAAGGGAAAAGTTAAAAATTGGATCGCAAGGATCATTGTAAAAAACATAATAAAAATTTCAACTTTTAAAGTATAAAATAAAAAAATTAAAGTATTTATAAAATTTTATAAGGTGATTGATAGTTATACTTTAATGAATATATATGCAAAATTTCATATCCCTGAGGTAAAAATTTCAAAAATTGCTTTGGAATGTTCGCCATCCCCTTAAGACAATGTGCTGAATGTCAACTTTGAGGTCGAACCTCGTTATAATGAACTTCAAGGAACCAATGGTTTTGTTCGCTATATCTGGTGGTTCGCTATATCCGAACCATTAAGAAAAATGTTAAGAGTACACAAAATGTATAACTCATTAGTTGCTATGTAGATTCAATAATGATGTATTGAAAGAATGATAAAATCTATTAAAAGGGGTCATTAATGAATTAAATTGAATAAAATCGATTACATTAAACTGACGCAATACTAATTAAATTAACTAAAAATGAAGACAAATGGAAATAAATTGTTTTTATCTGTAATAGTTGCTCACTGTTTTGATACAAAAATAATCGGTGATTTTCTGCTGACGTTATATCAATTTCAAAAACATTCTATGAATTTATTTGTCCAATGCATCGAATGACTCCAACACTCTTTCCTCCACTGTTTGTGTTGACAAAAACAAATTAATTACACTCATCGCTGCTTTAGCATCTGGGATGGTGGAGATTTCGTCATTTATGTGCTCCTCTTCATCAGCATCAGAAGCAAAATCTTCGATTTCAGAATGATTCATTTTAATTTCTTCCACAATATCATCATCAGTCGGATTTTCACATGTAATGACTTCATCATCACATGTTTCGAACAACTGCACGACATAATCTGAGAATGAGGAAATTTTTTGCTTTTCTATCCACATCGCGATAGGTAAATGTTCATAATCATCTTCTTCAACATTCTTTGGGTCTTCAACATTCGTTTTATCTTCAACATTCTTAAAAAGTTAAAAAAAAATTTTAAAAATCACTTGTCGACTGAAAAAAATGTTCGTTATAGCCGATTCTCAAGATTTCGGAGGTTCGCTATAAAAGGATAAATTAGCATTAAAAACAATAGGAAAACGGCAGGACCAAAATTTTCTTTCGTTATATCCGGGAGTTCGTTACACACCAGGTTCGCTATAACGGTGTTCGACTGTATTATCAAATTCTGATTTGGTTCGAATCAAATTAGTATAACAGAAATTATTTTTTTCTAAATTGAGTTAATATAGAAGTAAGTATTAATTTTATTATGAAATAGAGTTTCAAAGCTTTTAAACCCTCTGGTTCAAAAGAGAAATAATTTATATTTAATATTTATCAAATTTGAATTTTTACGGTCCCTCCTATTCGAATGCTCCAATCTCGTACAGTTTTTTTATTTATTTATTTCTGTTAATTCCTTTATACATGTAGACAAAGATGACTTGTAGGTTTTTAAAACATAACGTCAGGTTTAAATCTTTGCTTTAGTTAGATATGACCGGCACATGTTTATAATGGAAACTTCTTTTTCACAAATAACACGTGTTAAAAACAAATTACAATCTTTTTTGCAGTTCATACGGCTCGTGCCAACGGGTTCATACGGTCGTTTGCTTAAATATATAAAGTATATTTTTATGTTTACAAGATCGAAATGCATTACTAGGGTGCCTTATCCTTACTAGCTTTTGCCCCTTTTGAGTAAATAATCAAAATTTAGAGATTCTCATAATCCTAAGCTCCAAATACATGACTAGGGTACTTTACCCTTATTAGTCCTTGCTACTATTGAGTTAATAATAAAAAATTTGAGGTACTCACGGTCCTAAGTACACATTACTCCTGCAGCACTCATCAATCTGCATTCGTCGAAGTACCATAACTCAAAGGCTAGGTACTCAAAAGTTAAGGATATGGTTATAGGGAAGTGGGGCCGGCAGTCTAAAGTCGACGTCACAGTCAAATATAGAGTGAGAACTAATTTGCTTCCCGTCATTTATACAGGATGTTTCATAAAGAATCACCCGATTTGAAATGAGTATATTATGAAAAATATTGAACGTGTAAAATTAAAATTAATTTTATACTACTAGGCTAACCAGGAAGTTTTTTTACAAACCAAATTAAAGGTGCTAAATATGCCCACCCTTGAATGCACGACATATGTCTTTACGGTATGCATATTCTTCCCAAACTTTTGCGAGCATGTCTGCATACACGGCTTCCACGGCTGTTATGCGTACACAGACAACCGGTGTCTTGAAATTGTTTATACCACCGCCAAATTCTCTGAGAAGTAGGAACTTCAATCTACCAGGGTTTTGTCGGCGAAAATCCCGCTGAACAGTTGTTACTGACTCGCACTTTCAAAAGCGTAGAACACAAAATGATTTCTGTTGTGCAGTCGCCATCTTAACGTCCAACACTGAAGTAGCGGGTGAAGGAAGAGCGTTAGCTGTACTTGTCGAGCGTTAGCGCTACTGCATGAAACTCGAGATTTCCTTCTTTCCATCTATACATTATTCGACCAAAATGGATTAAAAGATAAATAGTTATGATACTTTTAAATCGGATTATTCTTTTTGAAACACGCTGTACTTTAAGTTGCCAAACATAGTTGCTCTTTGAACTCGCAATCCCTGGTTTATTCAAATTAAATTTTAGTCACGTCAACTGGACAGTGTGTCGTCAAACGAAAAGAATTCAGAACGAAATCCATAAAAATAATTTGTAGGACAGCTGAAAGAAATAAAGGAAAGACAACACATATTTCACAAATTATTCTTTCTCTGATAACGTCTACCTTTTCTCCACCTTCCTTTATTTTAGATACTCAAGCCCTTAATTATGCAGTAAACAAATCTGTACAAAGTACCTGTAAAATATACCAAGCTACTGATAAACAATAATTTGTCCCTTAAAAGAAGCATAAAAGTTTCATCTTAATATTTAAGTTAACTCCAGATAGGACAGGCACATGGACGACATATTCTAAAAAACGGATTCAAATATAACGCAGGTCTAAATACAAGTAGTCACGAGTAGATTTTGTGACAAATTCATATTTATTTTGAATTTATTTCAAGTATACTTTGTTATCAATTCGTAATTGTTATTAATTAAATACAAGTAGACTTTGCTATAGATTCGTATCTGTTTTTTTGTTAAATAAAAGTATATTTTGTTATAGATTCTCATTTGTTATGGATTCAAATATAACGCAGTTAGAAATACAAGTAGTTACCAGTAGATTTTGTTACTAATTCATATTTATTTTGAATTTAATTCAAGGATATTTTGTTATAGTTTCGTAATTGTCATTAATTAATTACAAGTAGATTTTGCTGTAGATTCGCATTTGTTTTTATTAAGTACAGGTAGACTTTGCTTTAAATTCGTATTTGTTTTTTATTAAATACAAGGAGAAAGTTTATATATTCTAATTTATTACGAATTCAATTTCACTAGATTTGGTTTCAGATGAACATTGATTATTAATTTAATACAAGTAAATTTAGGTACAGATTCGCATTTGTTATTAATTCAAAACAAGCAGATTGTATTATTGATTCGTATTTGTTTTGAATTTAGTTCAACAAGATTTTGTTTTGGATGAGTATTAGTTATTTATTCAATTCAAGTGGATTTTGCTATGCATTCGAAATTTTTTTATTAATTCAAAACAAATAGACATTATTATAGATTAGTATTTGCTTTGAATTCATTTCAACAAGATTTGTTTCAGATGATCATTTGTTATCAATTCAGTAAAAGTAAATTTTGCCACAGTTTCGCATTTATTATTAATTCAAAAGAAATAGTTTTTTTTATTGATTCATATTTGCTTTGAATTCAGTTCAATAGGATTTGTTTCAGATGAGCACTTGCAATTAATTCAGTACAAGTAAATTTTGCTATAGATTAACATTTATTATTAATTCAAAACAGGTAGATATTTTTTATTGATTCGTATTTGCTTTGAATTCAGTTCAATAAGACTTGTTTCAGATGAGCATTCGTTGTTAAATCAGTACAAGTAAATTTCGGTATCGATTCGCATTTGTTATTAATTCAATACAAGTAGATATTTTATTGATTCGTATTTGTTTTGAATTCAGTTCAACTATATTTTTCTCAGATGACCATTAGTTCGTAATTCAGTACAAGTAAATTTTGCTATAGATTCGCATTTATTATTAATTCAAAACGAGTAGATTTTTTATAGATTCGTATTTGTTTTGAATTCAATTCGGGTAGATTTTTGTTATACATTCGCATTTGTTATTTATTTAATGTAAGTATATTTTAATAAGACTCAAATAGTTAGAATGTGCTAAACGATCCTAAACGAAAGTGATATATATATATATATATATATATATATATATATATATATTATGTCGGTGAGATTTCAAAAGCAGTAATTACAATAATTATACCATTAACATACTCTTCTATTTCATCTCAATTCTTTTCACTCTAAAGTTGCTAATTATAAAATATTTAAAAAGTTTTATGCTTTTGAAACATTCAAATTAAATGCTAAAGAATGAGGTGACACTTATGAATCATAAAAACTATTTATGCTTTAAGTCTTAAACCTCAGAAACAATATGCACATCGACACATTTTGTGAAAGGAAAAGACTAGTTTTTAATTTTTATTTCCATTCTTTAATCGAATTTATGGCCTTCAAAACTTTCTCTCCCCTGCAAAGAATTCGATCCAAATTTTCCTGTCTTGTTATCCGTTTTCTGGTCCCCTAGGAAATATAAGTATCTTTTAAAGACAAAACTTTTGAAGAAAAAAAAATGAAGTTTGAAATTATTTTCTTACATGCTGAAAACGACATGAATAGTTGCCGTTTGGGACTGTAAAATGACGTCGCCCTTTGATAGAATTTTTCCATTATATGTTATATCTTTTTCCTTCTTCCTGTCGCCTGAACGAAAAATAACTTTATTCTTCTTAAACACGCCAAACAATGGCTGTAATTATCAATTAAATGTGATTATCGTGTAATGGTGGTAGGAGGGAATTTTAAAACCGTGATTTTTCTACCTTTTTTTTTTCTTTCGGTTGAAATAAAAGTACTCCTTTTGTAACCTATACTGTCACCGTGGATTTGCTAGCAATTTATTGCCTTTTGTTAAAGTTTAGAAGAAAAAAATCGAATTGCTGATGGGTTTTCAGTCACACAGAATACGACCAGTAATTTTACTTACTTTATTATTTTTATTCATATTTTTATTATATATTTTTTTTTTTTACATTTATATTTATTTATATTATATTATATTATATTTTCTTTTATTATTTATTCTTTTCTGGGGGCGGGGTAACCACTTGTTAACCGATATTAATGTTGTTGTTATTGTTGTTGTTTCTAATGTTCAGTGTCCGGGAGTCTTCCAAACTAAGTACATATATGCTAGCGAGCTAGGGAGTCTTTCTGGTTTAGAATGGAACCACAAGGGTCGGAGTCCGATTTAGCCATATGTCACCTCAATTTTGACCGACCCCCTCTCAGGGGTTGACATCCGGGGGAATCGTACCCTCTCCCACCCTCGCTGACCTCTTAGAGTTACTTTCCGATTTACGGATTTAACGTGCCCATATGCGGCCTAGGAGGCCCGGTGGCGTAGTGGTTAAAAGCTTCAAGCTAACACAGCACAGTTCCAGAGTTCGACCCTGCGACTGGGCAAGGTCGACTCAGCATTTCATCCATTGAGTGGGTCGATGAAATGAGGATCAAGGATGCTTGGCAAATAACTCTGGGCGATCCACGACAGGTTGACCACCTGACCGAGAATTATACTGTATGACTCCACACGCCTATGGTCAAGAAAGCGGAGATGGGTACCACCGGCCTTGGCCACATCAGACTGTTGTGCCATGAGTTTATATCCGGCCTAGACACGGATGTATTGAATGGTACTTGTCGGGATTCGATCCGAGCATCTTCGGTACCGAAAGCCGACGCGCTACCACTTGGGATCACTAGGCTACCTCGCTCCCACTGATATTGTAATTAGCATTGACGTTTGTGTTTTGATCAATCGTTTATACCATTTAAATTGCTATTGTTTATTGTCCATAGATATCGTCAAAGAATGTCATTGCAAAGAATCTATCTCAGAACATAAGGACAATTTCTCCCTTTAAAAAAAAGTTAGTTCAATTGATATTGTTGTCAAAATGCTGTCAAACAATGCCACTGAAGTGTATTGTATCTCAGAACATAAACAGACCAACTGAGTCAGTTTTATCAGCTTATTAATCAAAGGTTTAATTTATTTCAGTATTGAAAACAAAATTATGAAATTCTTGATAAGCGATCAATAACACAGAATATGACCATATTTTTGCGGGCTTTATCTCGATTTTCGCTGATATTGCTGTTATTAATACGGAATGACCTTTTTGCACTTTTTTTTTCAGTGTGGTTGTTTTTATCACCAATATTCGCCATCAAAAACTGTCACTACAGTTAATTCTATCTCCAATTACAGAGTAAGAGGGCCTTTGCAATGCTTTTTTTCTATTTGTTAACTTTATTACCATAGATTTTGTTTCATTCAATTTAAAAGTAAGGTTTAAGCAAGTTTTTTTTTATTTTTAAAGTAAGTAAGATAAGCTTCCTTCATGGGAGCTGTGATACAGTAACACAAAATTACAGTCCACACGTAATTTTTTTTTACTAAAACATTCCTTAACTATTTCTTCTTTTCAACCAGTTTCAAACTAATAAACACAGTTCATCATGGTCAGAACTTATTGCCTCTCTAAACAATTAGCTAACGTCACGTTTATTTCTCTACTTACAGATGAAAAACTATATCAGACAGTTTGAAACTAGACTTATTCTTTTTTTCATCATTATCTTTAACAACTAGTTTAAAATCAATAAATACAGTTGTTAATTAATCCGAGGGATCATTAGAAGTTTTTGCCTCTATAATTAATTGACTAACGTCAAGTCTGATTGTCTTTGTCCAGATGAAGAACTATATCATATAGTTTGAAACTAGTTGTTATTCTTCTTTTCCATCATCCTTTTTTCAACTAGTCTAAAACGAATAAACATAGTTGTTCATTAGGCCGGGGGATCATTAGAAGTTATTGCCTCTATAAATAATTCACTAACGTCACACCTAATCCTCTTCTTTCAGATAGAGACGTATATCCGATAGTTTAAAACTAGTTATTCTTCTTTTTTCACCATTCTTCTTTTCAACTAGTCGAAAACCATTAAACGCAGTTGTTCATCAGGCCAAGGTATGATTAGAAGTTATTGTCTCTATAATCCATTCACTAACGTCAAGTCTAATTGTCTACGTCCAGATGAAGAACTATAACATATCGTTTGAAACTAGTTGTTATTCTTCTTTTTCATCATCCATTTTTCAACTAGTCTAAAACCTATAAACACAGTTGTTCATTAGGCCGAGGGATCATTAGAAGTTATTGCCTCTATAAATAATTCACTAACGTCACACCTGATCCTCTTCGTTCGGATAGAGACCTATATCCGATAGTTTGAAACTAGTTCTTCTTTTTTTCACTATTCTCCTTTTCAACTAGTCGAAAACCATTAAACGCAGTTGTTCATGAGATCGAGGGATCATCAGAAGTTCTTGCCTCTATAATAAATTCACAAACGCCACACCCACTTTTCGTCGTCCAGATTAAGAACTGTTCCAGGTGGGTTAAAACTAGTTGTTTTTCTTTCCTCCTTTCTTTTGTAGATTTTAAGAAGCTGTATTCAGACAACAGGAAGTGCTTGTCGGAATGTATTCAGTAAAGTCATTTATTTCATTCCCGAAATTCAAGTCTAGTAGGAAGGCTTAAATTATAATTTTCTGAAGTCTCATTCGGAAATTCTAGATTGTGATGTTATAAAAATTGAAATCGCGTAAAATTGGCATAAAATAATGTTGTTGTTGTTGCGTATGCCCCTTGAGCGACATGTAACATCAGGTCAAGTCCCGAAGGCTATGGGCGATAAAGGTGCGGCTCCGGTTTTTAAAAGCACCACAAGGGTCGGAGTCCGACTTGGCCAAATGACCAGTCCCGTAATTTTGAACCGAGTCTAGTGACGAGACCGCAACACTTGACCCAGCACCTACAGAGGTAAATTTGAGAACTTGGAGGACATTGTAGCCAAGCCCTATTTTATGTGCCCCGGCCACCATTATTGAACACGGCGGTAGATTTGCAGCGACGATCATCGAACCAGGGACGTTCATATATCTGGCCAGCTACTCTTGCCAACCGGGTTACCGCGCCCGCTAAAAGAATTTTTTGCCATGGTAACAAATGATTGATTACGCTTTTCACCTATCCATGTTTTATATTTACAAATTGTCATTAATTAGTCGTCCCTTTTTTTCCAAATGTGCGACTGGGCGTACATCTCAACAGTTAGAAGTTTCAGAAAAAAGTATTTTACGAGGATTATAAACACAAATATATAGATGCAAAATCATCTACTTTTATGATTAATGTTGTTCCGAAATGCCAAAAGTTTATTTATCGTGATGAAATTAAAGAGAAAAAAAGAGCTCTTCTTCATAAGGTCTTGATGATTGATTGCAGCAAGCAGCAACAAATGCTAGACAGAGGCATCAAATATCTTGCGGAAACTTGGTGCAGGTTGTTTCGGATATTTTGTTGACTGACTCTAACAATCAAGCATTTAGGAAAGGAGTAAAAAGAATGGACAGACAAAAAATCCATTTGAAATGTAAAATTTTAATTTCGCTTGGAATATTGTGACATGTAAAAATAAGTTTAAGAAATGAAATTTTCGTTGTTAATTTCATTTCTCTTATATTGGAAAAATGCATGATTTCATCTTATGTTTTTCACTGTTACTTCATACAAAACATGTCATTTTATAACTTTAAAATAAATAATATAGTTTTGAAAGTTTTGTTTATTCCATGCAAAGTTAAGTACTGGCTAATAAATCGTTCTACTAATCTGTAAGTATTACTTTTTGAAATTAATCTTTTTGAAATTAATCATATTAATCAGATTTATGTGTTTTTACTGTGGTAACTTTATTTACTAAAACTAGAATTCTTCATTACTTTCAGATATTTTAGCCTCGTGATATAATTAGGAATTTCCAAACGAGTAAAATCCTGCTAGCTAAAATTTTCCTGCAAAATATTTTCGAAATTCATATTGAAATTTCATGGGGAAAGAAAATTTCGAAACGGCTGAAAGATAATGGTAAATCTTTAGCAATTTAGAAGATCTAAACTTGGGTTAATGGCACATATTGCATAAAGTGGCTTCATAAAATTCCTGCACATAAAAGCTGTTTTATAATTTAAAATTTAATGACCCCAGTTCCCCAAAATGTTCTTGGAAATACTCCGGTAATAACGTATGCAATTCATTTTGATAATTTTTGCATGCTAAAGCTGTTAACCTTTTTTTACAGTTTTAATGACTTTTATTCACTTTATTTCGTATATGCGGTATATAACCATAGAGCTTTGAAGTAGGGCTTTGAACTGACGTTTTGTTGCGGGGAAGAAATTTTCACTTATTGAGATTTCTAAAAGTAATTTCGAGTATCCCTAGATCTAAAGTGTTTTACAAAAGGAGAAAAAAATGTTAAATGTACGTGTTGCTTCAGGATGTCACATCCTACACCCAATGTTGGTTAGAATTCATATCTGTTATTGCATAGGCTCACATTTTAATATCAAATAATGTAGGCTCTTCTAGTACCTAACTTCATAGGGATTAAGGTTAGTTCACCTCTTGCGAATAAAGTAGCTACCAAAAGATCGTGCTACTGTTGTTCTTTCTAATGTCCAGTGGCCAGAAGTATTCCAGACCTGATCCATTTTGGCTAGGGGACTAAGGGGTTCGGTTTATAATGGGATGACGAGGTCGTAGTCAGATTTAGACAAGCACCACCGCAATTTTGACGGAACATCGCCCGGGTTTTGACATCTGGGGGAATCGTACCCTCTACTATCCTTTCTGATTTCATAAAGGATCCTTTCCGATCTACGGATTTAACGCCCCCATATCCGGCCTAGACACAGAGACGTTTAATGGCTCTTGTCGGGATGCGATCCGAGCACCCTCACCGAGCATAGGAAGTCGACGCACTACCTCTTGCCTACCTTGGGCCCCAAAGAAGAATCAAAAGATCGTAGTGGAGTGTAAGAATCATGTTGAGTTGTGGTTATTAGACGAGTGTATACGTCATGGGACAATTGGCTGTCGTACGGGCTGAGTCGTATGGGCTTGTCGTACGGGTAGAGCGTTGTGTTTTGAACTTAGTTGCTCGGTTCAAATCCCGACGAATGCCACTATATACCTGCGTCTGTAGGCCAGATATGAACACTTTAAATATGCGAGTAGAAAGTTCTTATTTGAGGTCTTAGAGGTTGAAAGATGGTACGATGCCCCCTAATATCTCTCCTGGAATTGATCGGTCAAAATTGTAGTGGCTTAGTCGGACTCCGACTCATGTGGTACTATTATAAACCGGAGCAGCATTCTTCTGCCCACTGTCTTCCATGAACCTCGTCTGGAGGTGTTCCATCCTGGGGGCATAACCACAATAATAATTATAATAGTATTAAAAAAATGTTTTTTCCACAGGAAACTTTTTCTCAAAAATCTCTTTCCAAACAGAACTGTTATTCCGCTGTAAGATTTTCGATCTTTGGTACACTAAATTCGCGATGGAATAATAATGCTTTTACTAAGTAAATATAATTAAAATTCGAAGAAAAAAAAACTTTGCATTTCGTTGAATTATAACTCATGCAAAGCGTGTATGGAAAGTTTTTCAAAATTTTATGGGGAAGTAAAAGACTGGAAACAAATTTTAAAAATCTCCGAGAGTATTTTTAATCAAAAAATTCTCTTGCATAAAGAACGAGTTAAATAATAAAAAGTTCTGCTCAGTAAAAAAAATAATAATTTTTTTCAAGGACAAGAATTTTCATGGACAAGAAAAAAGAAGTAAAATGGAAAAAAATTGTAAAGTTTTAAAATGATAATCCTTTACAGGAAAAGACGAAAAATGTCGAAGAATATGAAAAAAATAAAGAAAGGGAATTTTGAATGAGTTTTGCTTGATGAAAAAATAAATAAATAAAAAAAGTAAGATAAAATGTAAAAACTTTTCTAAGTGCGAAAAATTCAAAAATTTTAAAAGACTGTTTCTTAATAAAGAAACAAAATAAAGAAATTTCCCTATTCAAGTTGAATTCGATATATATATATATATATATATATATATATAATTATATTAATTATATATAAGTATAAGATTTTCAGTCATTGCATCACAGGCTAAACATATTGCAGTATTGCATCAATGTAGTGGTCTATGTAAGCTTAAATTGTTTTTCTGGAGTGCTTTTGAATTTCTAAAATATTGTTTAATAAAGTGTATTTTGTTTACATTTTGCAAGTTAATTTGGTTTAAATATTAAATCTGATTGCAGGAAAAAAAAACTGTAAAACAATATTTTAAATCTTTTTTCCCGTCTTTCTATATTTAATTAAACTGATAGCACGTGAGTTATCGTCGAAGTGTTAAAAAAAAATTCAGACAGGATTCAAGCATTGATTAAAAGTAACGCATTATCTTTCCTTTATACGTGTGGAGCGGAAACTGATTTTGAAATCTAACCTGAATTATGAATTAACTCGGTAAAAACATATGATGAAAAAAGTTCATAAAAGTGTTAAAATTCTGACTTTTTCGTCCACATAAAGTGGAAACACTCGGAAGTATTCTTGTCAAAAATGTTTGATACCTTCCATCTCGGTCCGGACATATTCTTACGTTCAGTTGACTTCTTCGACATTTTTCTTCCCGCTCCGAAGGCCTTTGTCGAATATTTAAAGATCGACGTCTTTCATTTTGAGATAATATTTTAGCACAGCTTTAAGAGGGCCATTTCGCAATAAAATTGGGAAATTTAAGAGATGAGAAAATCATAATTTAATCTTTTGTATATATATTCCGTATATATATATATATATATATATATATATATATATATATATATATATATATATATATATATATATATATATATATATATATAAATATATAAATATATAAATATATATATATATATATATAAATATATATATATATATATATAAATATATATATATATATATATATATATATATATATATATAATATATATATATATATATATATATATATATATATATATATATATATATATATATATATATATATATATATATATATATATATATATATATATATAATATTTATATATAATATATATATATATATATATATATATATATATATATATATATATATATAATATTTATATATAATATATATATATATATATATATATATATATATATATATATATATATATATATATATATATATATATATATATATATATATTTCTTTTGTCCGTGTGTATGTCACTGAACTCCTCCTAAACGGCTGGACTGATTTTAATGAAATTTTGTGTGTGCGATTGAGTTGGTTTGAGAATGGTTTAGATTCACAATTTGATCCAATAGAAAATGTTTTTTTAATTAATTTACTTATTTATGTGCTGTTGTTGACGTTTGGTCAGTTTAGGTACTCAATTGGATCCGGTAGGCAGCGCTGCAATCGCGTTTCAGATTTTTTTTCATGAATTTTAATGATGCATACACGTGCATTCAATAATTGGATCCGGTAAGCAGTGCCATAATCGCGTTTCTGCTTTTTTTTTATTTTCATGAATTTTAATACTGTATACACGTGCATTGAATAACAATTAACTTAAGCTACAAATTTAAATTGTCAATTCTCATTTGATTCTATGCAACTTATGAAGTATTGAACAGCTCATTGATTAGTCATACTAATAGCCATATTAATGAAATTTCGTCCACATTCTTGCTAATTGTGATAAATGTACGCGTGGCGGTGTAAGGTTTTTTTAAAATAATTTTTTTTAACATATTTTTCCATCAAAACGGTCTAAACAATTTATAGTTTATTAAAATAATTTTATGATTTTTCGATTTACAACGTTTGAACAGCAAAACGTCTGTCGGGTCTACTATTATATATATATATATATATATATATATATATATATATATGTAATATACCCATTACATCAGGTCTTAAGCTATAACCTGCAAGGAAAAACTAGCTCTTATTTACATGGCTGAAGCTAGACTCAGCCTAAAAGGAATAAAATTACATTTTCATGCAGTCTGACCGAATCGTTTATTAGAGCGACAAAAGTACACCCGTTCATTTCAGAAGTCGGCTAAGAAGTAATATCACCTTTCAACATTAAATGCGAGTGCGAGAGGAATATGTGACTATTATTTGTAGGGTCAGCATATTTTGCGGTTCGCGATGCTAACCCACTCCTGAATTCGGAGATACAGGGGTGTAGAAAAGCGAAGTCTTTCGTCGAAATTCTCTGAAAAGTGAGCTGCAGTCAATATGATGATGGACCGATTTTTAAATAAAAATAAAAGTCGGTTAGAGGACGCAGATATAGAATTTAACATATGTATGCATGAGCCCTGTTTTTCCTCGTCATTTGGAGGAAGTCGGCCTCAAGGTGGCCCAAAAAGAACTTTGAAGACTCGTCTTTCAAAACCAAAAAACGCATGGTGGAAGACTTAGTGCGATCGCGATGTGCCAGTGAGTTGATGACAGCAGCTGAAGTAGCAAATTGTTTGTCGGGTCACATAAACGCAGCTACTTTGATTAGGAAAAGTTCGGAATCGTCAGAAAAAGGAAATCTGGTGATGTTATTTGTGGTGGCAGGCAGTTGTACAGTGGCGAGGCATTAGCTTATTATGTAGACTCTAAATGCACCAGTCACTCTTATAAACAGACGTGAAGGTGGTCATTGAAGGCGGGACATCAAGTTTTTCCATCTTATCATGTAAGACCAAAAAGTTGTGTTACCTTTCAGATGAACAGATTTATGTGACAGAAACTCGCGCCGAAGTTAAATTGAAAGCCATACTGGATAAAACTACTGAACGTTCAATTGAAGCGCAAAGTTCTAAAAAATGTATCTTCTAATTCTTCATTCACATAAATTAGTGATATGAAAACATCAACTTAAAACTGGTTCCGGAGCATCCGATTTGAAACTTGACGGAACCGGTTTTACTTCCCTCCTGCTCGCCCAATCGGACATTCTCCAGAACTTCTTACAGAGTTTTAAAAAAACGTTGGCAACAGGAAAGGTGTGGAAATTTTTGATTTTCCGGCTGAAGAACGTTAAGTGAAGTGAGTCTTCCATTTTTTTCGGCGAGAGTGTCCGTCGGTTTTCTTTTTGTGAGGGTGTTCTAAAGCACGTGGTTGCACGAGTGGCAAAAGGGAGATACAACTGGTCTACGACGGATTTGTACAAACGCGGAATTGACCGATGTTTCTTGGTTTTCGTGCTAAGAATTGTGATGTACAAGTGCCAATAATTTTCGTGCTAAGAATTGTGATGTACAAGTGCCAATAATTATCGTGTTAAGAATTGGGATGTACAAGTGCCAATAATTCTCGTGCTAAGAATTGTGATGTACCATGTGCAAATAATATTTATGCTCTCCTAACTTAAGTCTTAAATAAAGTGTGGTAAGTGGATTCCAGTTTTATTCTTTTATTTTTTTGCATCACGGCCACAACAAAAAATCATTTACAATTAGCAAATGGGAATGTGACGGGAGCTCTGGTCACAGCACTTATTAACAGATACTTCAGAACTCCGATGCTACTGACGAGTTTCTGTTTGCATTTTCATTTGTTCCATTGAGGTTGAGTGACGGTCAAAATATCATTTGGCAAAATCCGTGGCTATCATCCACACTCTATTAACGACCAATTAAGTTGGTTGTGTGGGGTTTAATGGCTCAAGGTTCAGAGAGGACATGCCACGACAAACATATGGTAAAACCCGAAGAAACATTATATAAGTGATGATTTTAAAACCATAATCGAGTGCGTTGATAAGAAGGTAAAAACAGGGATATATAAAAGATGGTAAAAGTAGTCATGTATAGAGGGTGATAAAAACGACTATGTATGAATTGTGATAAAAAGTGTATCGAATTTTAAAAAACTTTGCTCTGAAACCAGAACCCTTTATCTCAATCTATATTCGTGGCCTTATATGCCTGTTACTCTGCACAAAATTGTGGTACATAGTACGGAGATTATAAAAACATGCATTCTTCCAATCGGGCAGCTCTCGGAAGAATCTCTAGAGGCTCGAAAAAAAGATCGTCGTAGATTCCGCGAGCATCATACCAGGAAACAGACACGTATTTCCACGAATATAGATTTGCTGAATGTGCTTTTCGTAACATCCGATCCTGCAATCAACTCACTAGATAAGTGCCTAGAAAAATAACCGATAAATTACCAGTGGAAGATCTGAATTTAATTTTCCGGCCTTTAATACCGACACATCAGGTAGCAAGTGCTTTTCATCCGTGTGACGGTGAATATTACTTAGGCCATCTGCACACGGAGCGACTCAAAGGAAACTGAACTGGTTGGCGATTGAAATTGCTTATCGGTTGCAAACTCGTTAGTGGTGTGTCTCCGCACACGGACCTACTGAAAAGTGATTCAAATCAATCGTTTGCGACCTGTCATGGAAGGAAGAACATCCATATTTCGGGAATTTTTTAGTTAAATTATTATCAGAAATTAATTTATTTTAAAAATTGTCAAAATAGATTGTCTTTGATCAATCGTTTAAAAACGGACTGTATATATGGGCGCACATATTCCATACAACACAAAAACGTTAGAATTTTATTTCATCGCTAGGTAGAAGTCACGTGACTCTCGTGTAACGCAAGAGAAACTGGCGACTGAAGTTGCTAGTGACTCGACACGTTGAGTTGCCTGCGACTGATTACAAACGCGTTGCTGACGGGTTTGTAAACAGTTGCACCGTGTGCGTGGCTCCATTCAATTACACAGGTTACGACTCATCACGGACTGGTTTGTGATTGGAGTCAGTTATCAGTTTCTTTTGAGTTGCGCCGTGTGCAGACGGCCTTAGTGCCTGATTCGTCTGATTCTGAGATCGATGATGAGTCATGTGATTATAATTATTAATCTTGAGTATTATTTTCTAATTTAATTTTGTGTTGTTTATTTCGATAATCTAAATTTTAAGTAGTATGAATAAATTTTATTCATACTACTCATAATTTAGATTAAATAAAATTATAAGTAGTATGAATAAAACTTATTCATACTACTTATAATTGTGATTATCGAAATAAACAACATAAAATTAAATTAGAATATAATACTCAAGACTAATAATTATAATCACATGACTCATCATCGATCTCAGAATCAGACGAATCAGGTACTAAGTATCAGGTACTAAGGATCAGGTACTAGGCTACTCTTCATCGTCACACGGATGAAAATCACTTGCTACCTGATGTGTTGGTATTAATGGCGGGACAATTAAATTCAGAACTTCCATTGGTAATTTCTCACTTCTCTTTCTACACACTTCTCTTAGTGAGTTGATTACAGGATCGGATGTTATGAATTTTATTTTAAAATTTTTTCTGTGTAAAACTGCGTACATAATTTTCTTGTTATAAAAATACCAATATTCTAAATACATTTTTTTATTCCGTACTTAAGTTTTTTAACATAAATATACCCCAAGCTTCTAAAATATCAAAAAATGCGTAATTATTCAATAAAAAAAATATTATTCATCATAACCAGAGCAAATCGTAGAATAAAATGCTTTTATCCACCTAGCATGTATTAGGCAATTCACTGTGCACCGTGTTCTCTAATGGTGGCTGATGCACGTTAAATCTATCGTGGCTGCAATGTCCACGGAAGTTGTCTCACAGTCCCGGCTCCCCCCGGACAAGGGCCTATGCCCAGTCCCAGCCATTTGCAAACAACAAAATATTTTTTTTTCAAGATTTAATACCGCATTTGAAATAAAAATATACGTATTTAATCAGTATGCTATATTTAAAAAAAAATTGCTGCTTTCATAGGCAGATAAAATAATTTCATCTGAAATAATTTTATAAAATCTTAGTATTACTAAAATTGGGCCGAAGTTGGTTATAAAACCCTCAGTATTACATTTTGCCACATCATATATCATTTTCCACCTTACTGACATAAATAGAATATTTTAAAGTTTCATATTTGATATTCCGTCGCCATAGAAACCGACATCACCGCAGTGATCTTATCAGACTATTGTAATCTGCTGAAATATCGAAGGATGTAAGCCTTGAAGGATAAATTATAGGTAAAAAATATTTTGTGGTATAAAAAAATATTCGATAATTATAAAATATGTTTCATTAATTATTATGGTTCATTCGTCAAATTAACTTGTACGTTAGTAATTTAAAGGATTGATTTTTATTCCATGGTTAGTAAAAAAAAAACCTTTCATCCGAAAACTACTGTATGAGACACATTAATTCCGTAAAATTAGCCAAGAAATTTCCAAAATAAAATTTAACCACATCCGCAGTAGTGTCGCAATATTTGTACCCGAATACACAGATTTCATGACATTCGTCATTAATATACTATTGATAATTTTCGGAATAATATAGTCAGATATTTTTGCCTTTTTTCCTCATCTCCATTTCCATATAGACATTCTACTTTTGACTGAATAATTTTTACCGTCGAGTTTCTGTCCTTGCGATAGTTATTCAAAAGGGCTTAGTTGTACGTCATTTTACAGCATTTTTCTGCTGCCTGGCTTTTCGCAGCCTTTTTTCTGCTTGCTTCAGTCTCTTTCTTACTGTACGCTTTACAAATTTTGCATGTAGAAATGTATTTATAAATTATTTTCTATAACTCTCACTGTTAGATAGAGGGATTATTTATTTATTTATATATTTCTTTTGCACTGCAACAAATCTGATACGCACGAAAAAATAATATTCGCTGTTTCAAAAGGGATTTTGAAATTTTATCTAGCTCTGAAAGGAAAATAAATTGTTGTATATATCTTCAGCTCTCCTCATTTCATTTTCACAGAATAATTACTTTTTTTATTTACATATATCTACAGTCTTTCAAAATCGGAATATAATCGTAATCCTTTATCTTTAATCCGACATGGCGGAATTTTACGAAATGAAAATCTCAGGTAAAAAAAAAAAAGATTTCATTTACGATGTTGGAATACACTTTTTATAAAATAGTTATTTTACAAGTTGGTACCCTTCAAAACATGACGGCTATATAGTAAATAAATGTACTAATACACAAATTATACTCAACACATTACTACCAAATGTTGAAAATCATAATAATGCGCAGAATCAAATTAATGTGTTTAAGCGGCCTTGTGCTTCGCAATTATCTAAAGCGCAGAAATCATTTTTTTTTATATTGTAAATTATCGTTAACTGAATAGCGCGAAATAAACAATTTCCATAAAGTTTAATCTTATATTCCACAAACAAAATTATCATAAAAATAAAAACGCCAGAGAGATATATAGAAAGACTGTTCGGAATAAACGTGTTTATCATAAAAACATGTCACTGAGCATGCACAGAAACAGTGAGTTTCTAAAGACAAATTTAAATATGCCACGGAGCATGCGCAGAAATCAATTTATAATTGTAAATTATCGCTGAATAATAGAAATTGCATTTACAAAAACCAAATTTGACAAATTTACAGATTACAATCTTTCGTTTAAGACCAAAATGAAGTAAATTTATCCAGCAGTTTTCTCTCACGGACTGCCCAAAAAGTCGGCTTTGCAACTTATATTTGTAGATTGTTTCAGCTAATTTTTTTTTCATTTTTTTTACCCTAGTTGTTAGTCATATGCTTCCCTACAATCCACTATAAATCTGTCTAACGATCAAGCGCTTTTCTAACAACCATTTCAATGACCAAGGATTGAACTCCAAACTCTTGGCCTACGTCTTCTTCCTCATACCGAGATTAAGAATACACTTCAGAAATACTTGAACACTTAAATATGGTTTTATATTGGGAATTCTCAAATTATTTCTTTGCTAGGTAAAAAAAAAAAGCTATGTTAATTTTTATTTAAGGGGATAGTGGACCTCCAAACCTAACTTTTTTTTGTTTTGAATGTATTTGCGTGAAATTTGAATACATGATTAGTACCATAGCTATGTACAAGTGGTTAAAATTTAAAGATGAAATATTAATAATTTATGAATTAGGAATTATTAATTATATAAAAAATTGACCTAATTAAAAATGGTCCGTGCGCATTTCTTTTGCATATAATATGGTATTTTTTATTTACAGGATACCTTATAGAACTAACAATGAAACTTAATGCTTATTTTAAGCATTCATTAAAAATATAAAGAGAAAAATATAATAATAGTGAAAACACCCTTTTTATTACTCGAAATACCTATAAATCATCTTTTCAAGCACAAAATTTAGAAATTCTGAGCTACGAAGCATAATTTTTTTCAATAAGATTTATTTGATATAGAGTTAAGTATATCAAACTTAAATTTCAAAGCAATACGATAATTAGAAATGCGCCTGAATCAGTTCGAATATTCGTATGACATGAAAATTTTTATTCTGAGAAAACACATTTAAAGTTATTGCTTTTAGTAACCACATAATATCTAAATTAAATACAAATGCCTATAACTAGGAAAGTAATCGCAGAAATTAAAAATTTTTTTTGCAACACATTCCAACTCGTCCGTAGTTTCACAATTCAATAAAATAAAAAAATCGAATTTTTGGACAAATTTCACAATTTTGAAAGTACACTGTCCCCTTAACAACGTTTAAAAGTTACGAGATTAATAATAGAGAGAATTCCCTTAAAGGTATCGGACAAGAGCCCTAGGTTGCCTAGTGGTAGAGCGTCGGCTTTCGGCACCGAAGGTACTCGTATTGTATCACGAGAAGCGCCATTAAATACATTTGTGTTTTGGCTGGATAGGGGCACGTTAAATAGATATACCGGAAATCCAAAATTAAAAATTTATTGAAGTCATTTTTTGAAGTCAGTGGGTGGGGAAGATACGATCACCCCCAGATGTCTTCCCTTGGGCTGATTGGTTAAAATTGGGGTTGCACGTAGACAACTTTTAATTCACCCTTGCTGTGTTATTATAAACCGGAGCCGCACTACTCAACCCGAAGCCAAGATGGACCTGGACTACCGGCCAGGAAAAATGGAAAAACTATTTTTATTTTTTTTCGGAAACGGCTAGTTAAAAAAAAGTTGTTACACTTACAGATAAGAAAAACCGTAGAAAAATTTTTGTGAAGGAAAAATATCTTCCGGTCGCGCATTCACTTTCAAATACTGAAAAAATAAGAAAATATCTTTTTTTCAGCAGCTTTTTCAAAAGCTCTAATATAATGCATTTCAAATGCAATAGTTCGCAATGTATAGTGAAATGATGTTAAAAGACAGAGACTCATTTTTATATATATGTTTGAAAAATTTTTGTACAAACAAAGCATTCAAAGTACCGTTTTTTTAAAAAAAAACGTATTTTTATAAGATTGCTGAAAATTCTGTTTTTACTGCACTTTTTACTTTCGTCGTTCCTATTATTCCACATTATTGATTTTTGAACTCAAACACATTGAAGGCAGCTTTTGAACAAAATTCCGGCATACCTGACCTTCACAACAGGGTCC
Source organism: Dolomedes plantarius (assembly GCA_907164885.2). Lineage (NCBI taxonomy): Eukaryota > Metazoa > Arthropoda > Arachnida > Araneae > Dolomedidae > Dolomedes > Dolomedes plantarius. Next base: position 5,877,127 of record OU015502.1, read on the forward strand.
TTCTTATGTAGCCAGCTCTAGCTCCAGTACCACTCACACTTTGGCTTGCTTCGATGACAAGTTTGGCGCAACGCTGCACAGCTTGGGTGTGCATGGAAATCTATTGAAGTCTGAAATCAATGGTCTTCCAGTTTTGATCATTTCTTCTATTTCTTCATCCGGTACATTCCTCAGCAAAAGTGACGGAGTGACATTACAAACATTACACTTAATCATGTCAACGTAATCGATCCACCTGTACACACACACACACTATATATATATATATATATATATATATATATATATATATATATATATATATATATATATATATATATATATAGTGTGTGTGTGTATACAGGTGGTTTTCAAAATAATGGAAACACCTATCAATATCAGCTGTGTTTATGAATATGGTTCATATTTCTTAAAAAACAAGTCTGGTTACCGGTATTTTTTATATAATATAGTGTATGTGTTATTATACTGTTAGGTAGCAGTAATGAAGCTAAGGGATCGTGCTTTTGAGGGAAACAGCGTAAAATGTCAAACTTCGAGACCTGACGAAAAGAACAAATTGTTTGAGCGAATTTAAATTGGAGTATCTGTTTCTGTAACCCCCAGGCTAATTGGTGTTTATCGAGCTATGGTATCGGAAGTCATGATAGCATACAGAGTGCACGGAAAAAAAATCCTTTGCCAAACAGAATAGTGGATGAAAGGGAGAGCTGAGTTAAAAAGACGGACGAGGTATTGAAGCGGATTGTGACTTGAAGAAAGAAAACAACTGCAACTAAAATGACCGAAGAGCTCAATCTGCATCTGCATGTATCAACCATCAGGTATCAACTAGCAGAGGTAGATGATAACTTCATAAACAATGCATTTACGGAAAAGTAGCGTGTACGGCAAACCACTCGTAATAGATGCCAATACAAAATATCGTTCATAATGTTGCCAACAAGAGCGCAAATTCTGGTACAGTAATATGTCGGAAAACGGCATTTGGTCCGACGAACCATTGTTTTCATTATTGCTCGCAACAGGACGTGCGTATGTCTGAAGAATACCTACACGGGCGTAAGATTCTGGCTGTCTCATCTCAACTATCAATCATGGAGATAGACCTATAAGGGTTTGGGATGATATCTCATGGTTTTCTTCAGGCCCTATTGTAATCCTAAAAGGTAAATTGAATGGGATGGACGATGTCAAAATTTTAGCTCACTAGTCCATCTTATGGTGCAAACACTGCTTCTTCAGGAGATGGCGTTCTCTAGTATGATAATTCCCCTATACATACAGCTAAATCTATCAAGTATTGGTTTGAAGAGCATGAAAAAGAAGTCAAATATCTCATCTTACCCTGTACAATCCCCCCCCCCCGACTATATATCTTACAACCACTGTTATATGTATAAGCGGATACAGCTAGGTATCGATATCCACCACAGCATCTCTATAAGAATTTTCATCATTTTTCCCTGAAGAATGGTATAACATATTCTTAATCACTATTCATGACTTCTATAATCCCATTTCAAGGTGAATCAGGTGGTATTATATGACAAAGGTGATTCTGCGGTTAATAAAGTGTATACATATATATACATACACACACACATTATTTATTTATATTCTACTGTTCCGGAAGTGTTTGTAAATATTTGAATATGCGATCGGATATAGCCGTTATGTCATAATTTTTCGAAAGTAGTTTTTATTTGTATGTATGAAAGTCTAATGCCACTATCTCTCACATGGTAATATTGACAATCTAATCGGTATAATGGTTCTCAAGGTTAAACAATGGATATTCAACGACAGTATTGGGGAGATAGACACATAACAACACCATCTATGCAAATAAACAAAGAAACTATTTTTGAACTATTGCGTCATAACACCTTCATCCAATCATATCTTCAATCTTATTAGCGTGTATTCGAAGACGCAAACACTCCGCCCACACTCATATCCCCATGTATAAAATATTTCCATCAATGATAAAAATAGTTATTTCCGATTTATAAACAAGCTTATAAAGTTGTTTATATGTGAAAGGCAAAATGTTAAACCTCAACAAATGGATTAAAGTATTACGATACCGAGTAAACATTACAAAGAAAATTGCAAGGCTTCAAATACAGTGTAAAATAAAGAAAAATCATGAAATGCATTAAAAACTATGGACATCAATATTGCTTCAAATACTTTATTTAAAGAATTTCAGAAATAAGCTTTATATAGACACACGTAAATGAAAAAGGGAAAACAGATAGAAATTTTAAAAAAAGCTTTAAGGAAAGCTGAGTATTTAAATAAAGAATAATAGCGAATGTTGAAAACTTTGTTTTGACTACAATCTATCACATAAACAGGTCTTGTACGTAGGATGGAAATAAGCAAAACAGCCAAGAAATGGAGTTCGCAATGACTTTAAAAATAATTTTCCGATACTTTATACTGAAATTTTTAACTTCTCTAGCAGTGTATTTCTTTTCATATAAGGACACTTTTAAATTCCAGAGCTTAGTGAGTATTTAGAATTCTTTCGTTGATCGTTTTTTTATAAATTGGCTTTTATAGCTTCAGTGAATTTAAAAATTTTCAATTTGTTCTGTCACGACGATTAGAAGATTTTTTGGACCCGAGGTAGCTTTGTAGTTCCACGTCGGTTTTTCGGAGCTGAGGGGGCTCGGATCGTATCCCGAAAAGCCCTGTTCAATACTTTCCATGTCTATGCCGGATATGGGATTCTTAAATCCGTAGACTGGAAAGTCTGTCCGTGAGGTCAGAGAGGGTGGGAGAATGGGTGATCCCCCAGATGTCCTCCCTGGGGGTGCTCGGTAGATATTAAGGTGAAACCTGTCTAAATCGGGCTCCGATCGTGGTGCAATTCTAACCCTTTCCGGTGCAACAACCTCCCCGTTTGCACGGTGCAGAATTTTTTTCATGATTTTTTTTAACTTAAAGAATCTTGAAATTTTTTCCAATTAAAGGTTGCAAAATGTTTTTACTTATTTAGACTGATAACAGATGGCAGTACTAACCATTTTTCTGCTCATTTAGGTGCAATACATTGAATGCAAGTGAAACAAGGCTAGATTTAGGCATTTGTATTGTGAAAACGGTGCCCCTCAAACCGGATCCTCACCCCCTTAGACCGCTATCCTATATGGACCTGGTCCGAAAATACAGGGTGGTCCAAAATTATTGAGCGCATTTCCTGTTTGAAAAGAAAGAACAAAATGAACAAAAGAACAATATCTTTATTGTTCTTTTGAGGACACAATTTAAAACAGTTTTACACGACTAAATTTTAAACATTAAATAACTTCACACATAAGCCGGTAGATGGCGCGACGACTATTTCGCAAGAAAAATTTACGAATTGCGTCAGTTTGCAAATGGTTAACGTACACGAAAAAAAAATGTGCGTTTTGTTTTTCGTGTACGGTAACAAAACGCACACGAAATTGGAAATTCTTTGTAACTATTTTCGTTCTTTTTTTATTCAAACATGAAATGCGATGAGTAGTTTAGAGCCACCCTGTACATCCGGCCAGAGAGCATTAGAAACAACAACAAAATATTTTTTCAGTTAAAATACACCGATAATAAAATCAGTTATTCAAATAAATTAACTTAGCCTGTCAAAACGTATGTGTCGGTAGACAAGAATTAAAAGACATTAGAGATGATAGAGTTCCGAAGAGTTTACATTAAAAGTGAATATCAAAGATTCGATCGTGATGCCCTTCAAGCTACTTCCATTCCTTGTTTGGGCTATATAATGCTATTCTGATTATATTTATCAGTAATTCTAATCAGCAAATTTGTCTCAAAGCAGCAACATATAATAAAGACATCGGGTAGATTAGAAAAAGGACGAAAGTAGTTCTATTAATGTGAAACATGAATAGCTGTGTTAAATCACTATATTACTATTTCGGTCATTATGTTTTATACTTAGAAGCTACACCCATGATTGGAACCTCCTTAAATCTATCTGCAGATAAGAGTGAACACTTTTCTTTACTGCAAAGCATTGAAAAAAAAATTTGCTTTCATGGGACCACAAAACGCACATTGTTTTTTCGTGTACGGTAACCATTTGCAAACTGACGCAATTCGTAAGTTTTTCTTGCGAAATAGTTGTCGCGCCATCTACCGGCTTATGTGTGAAGTTATTTAATGTTTAAAATTTAGTCGTGTAAAACTGTTTTAAATTGTTAGCTTGATAATGATACTCTACGTGGATCTAAGACTTGAATAAAGCATTGTAACGACCCTATAGTGCCACATTTTTTCTTATTACAATGTTTTTATTAACTCGCTTTCTTGTTTGTGTGTGTGTGTTTGTCCAGTAAAATCTTGTAATCGATTTTTAACTAATGTCCCAACTAGCTAGACATTTGAAACTTTTAGAATAGCTCAGAACACGATGAAAATGCATTATTTTAATACTTTTAGCTACTTTTAAGCAGATTTGAATTCATTTTCAGTTAATATTGTTTTGTAGATTGGTGCAGCCATCTATCGGCCGGGACGGGAACAAAAAGTTAAACTCAAGTTAACTTCCAATTAACTTCATTTTCTCTCAAGTTCCTGGGATAATTCATAAAAAAAAAATTTTATAGTATTTCTTAATACATAGAATTGTCAAGTTTATATGATTCAACAGAAAATTTAAAAACATGGTTTATAAAAAGTTCTTTTTATCTTGTAATTATTTTTAATTTCTTTTGTTGTTTCGAAGCGAAAGCAAGCTCTAGTTCCTAGGACTTGCTTACTCTTCCCATGAGTCTGGTGCGTCGAAGAGTGATGCACGTGGACAAAGGGGATGTGTTAAAAATTATTTGGATTGCGATTATGACGATTTTCTATATGTTCTTTTATGTTTCATGTAAAGTGTGATAGTATAAAACACGGATTCCTAACGGCGGTCCTGGTGAACCCCTTGGGGGTCGATGGAAGCTCAAAAAGGGTTTATAGTATTCCAGGGGTCTATTAATTTTTCTCTTTTAATGATTAATTTTTCTCTTTTAAAATTTAATTTAATTTTTTAGAAATGTAATTATTAGATAATAATATTCATTTCAATATGTATACATACAGAATTGCATAGGGCGGAGTGATCCACGCATCTAAAGTCTTAAATCATGACGCTTTTGTGTATGCCTCGAATGGTGCCGCCGGCTTTTATTTGTGTGCCAACACTAGTCAGAGCTGAGGAAATCCACTGGACCTTAAACAGAACATGGGTCTTCCCGATGCAACCAATCATGAGCAGTTGCGTTTTATCTAAACGATGTTTGCGCAATTACAATCTGTGTTTCTGAAATCTTGCTTATATTTGGGAAATTAAAAATGAAAATAGTACAAAAATAATAAAACATTAACCTAGTGAACCACTTTTTCTATTTTTTTGTTCATATTTTTAGTCAATTGTTATCTTTAAGTGTTTTATGTGCAATTATTAGTATTATAATTATGTTGTACGCTGTACATAATAGAGAAAAAAGTGAGTGGTTGTCGATGAAGAAAATGATTCTTTAAAAAGGGATCGATGGAGGAAAAAAGCTTGTGAACCGCTGCTCTGAAATAAACCAGAAAAAAGTACTACCGTCTGGAATTTATGAAATCCCACGATACCGTACATAATGAAAAAATATAGGAAAATTTTCAAATAACTTAAAAAGTTCACTTTTAGGATGCAAAAGGTATTCTTAGTTTTTTGAGCTAAGGTTTATTTATTCACAAAATAAGAAGAAATACTTATTTCCGATTATTGAATTATGAATAATGTGAACAGACCAAAATGTTAAAGCAACCTAAAACTCAATTTTAATTTTATTTCGTATACAAATTAGCTAAATCTTTTGTAGTAATCTAAAAATAATAAGAGTCAACTTGTGACTGGTAGTCTAATATAATTGTAATATTCAAGATAGTTTCTTTTTCAGAAAACTAACTGACAAAACTAAACACCTCGTTAAATTTCAATACAATGATGCAGTTAGTATTTTCTTTTTACAACCACCTATGGAGTATAAAATAACCTTTAGTTGCAATATTTAGAACGTACAGTACAGAATTAAATAAAATGAACTAGAGTAGGTTTTAATAAATGCACATTTAACGATGAATTCATGCAGACAACTTAAATTAAAGAAAAATATGCTTATAAAAGTGTTTGTCATATAGGGTTGACATTTCTTTTTTTTTTGCTATTTATTTAAATTCCCCATTTCAGCTTTTATTTTGCGACGGAATTATTAAGAAATCTCGAAGTTTGAAAACTTAGTTCAGTTTTCTTTTTTTTTTTCATTTCATGTTGCATTTGACAAAGATATCTGATTATTGGATTCCAATTTTAAAAAACCAGAATATACCCTCAAAAAATGCGAAAGATATTTAGAGTTTCTTTCCTGACATTTGTTGCAAAATGCAATCTATCATTGTGCGCATATGCAAAGGAAGAGTATTTATTTTTAAAAATTTAACGTGATGTCAACCTATTTTTTTTCTCATATATAAACAACATTAATCATAACAACAGTTGATATTTTGAGAGGTTTTGTGCATGATAATCCAAACAACAATAACTTATTTATTCTAAATCCCTCTAAAAGTTGGAAAGATTTTCCTTTCTTGAGATGTTAGAAGGAAAAATAATTAATGACAAGTTCTAGGACAAATTTGAATGGAGGATGAAACAGATGCGTAATTAATCATGTGAGATAAAAATGTACTTGTCTCGTTGTATTTATTAGCCTCTACTTTTCGGCATTTCATGTTTTGAATTATATTTTGTCATACTTAGCAGAAAAATAATTCTAAGTAGAACTGAATAAAAGGAAGCCGGGACAAATATCTAGAAAAAAACTCATTTCTATTTTCTTGTTTCTGTATTCACTTTGGAGCTTTGTCTAATTACATATGTACACTGAATGTCCCTTTGATAATTGCATTGAAAGATACAGCATCTTGGGATTATAGTCAGATCATATCCTCCTGTATAACTATATTATAAGCCTATTTATCTTGAAATTGAATTTCAGTCATCTGTAAAGGATGTCTAGAGTAACTAGCAACGTATCTCTAGGGAAATTTGCTCAGCGTTTAATAGTAACACTAGTCGTATAAGTACACAACATAAAAGCTCGAACCTTGACCCAAACATTACCTCCAGGCTTGCAGAAATGGTTCAAACCTCAGATTTAGACTTGCAGAACGATGTGCAGAAGTATGTATATTATGTAAGTTAACTTTTCTAACTATGCAAAACAAATTATTGCTTAGGAATGAAAAATTTAGGTGCTTTTTCTAACTGTGTATTAGAAATTAGAAATTATTTATTTCTAATATCACACATATTATACAATCTATAAAAAACAGCTTTCGTTGCGTGTTTTTCAATTAGTACATGAATCCATATCTACTTTTAAGTCGTAAGTATATATCTGTGGCATTATGGCAGATATTGACATGTCATTTTTTCATGCTTTCGGTAAATTAAAAAAAGTAAATTTTTTTGTGAAATATAAAATCGCTCAATTAAGTTTTTCAATCCAAATAGTCTTTAGTTAATACTCATATTCAACCTCAAGCATACGGCTGTTCTGCAATGAAAATTTTCAATTAGGCACTAAAATATTCAATTAGGAACCAAGTGATACCTCTTTTATACATAGCAGCATTTGCTAATACGAATAACTTAATATTATTCCTTAATTACACTGACCGATTTTGCCACATTAAAGAACCAATGGTAAGTGGGACATATCAACTTAAAACATAGAATTGAATTTTCCGGACGTATCAACATCTGCCATAACGCCACAGATATGTAAAAAATTTTCTTGTACTGTGGATAGCATTTTTTTCGTCATTGTCAGGGCATATAATGCTTGCTATAATACTGCTGCAATGATAAAAAGATCAAAGCGAGAACTACCATTTCGTTGAATCGATGAAGTTCCAAAAGATTTCGATATTGTTAAGTTAAAGAACTGGCCTGAATGTGAGCGGAGTGGAAGAGACTTTTGTCTCTTCAAACTCGAGTAGTAGACCACAACGAGTTGTAGTGACAGTGAACAACAGATGGAAGAATCTTTCAATGGAGCATATTTAGCTATGAAAGGAAGTAAGAAAAAAGTCCTAGATTTAAATGAATCGACAAATCCCATCAGTAGTTTTTCTCTTTTTTATTTATTTATTAAATGTTGATATGTGATTACATTAGGTGCATTTCTGCTAATCTTATAGGGGTAGGACTGCAGTTTAGGGTGCCCCTTGTTTTTTTTGGTGCCAATAGTGACCCGGGATTTGGTCGCCAAGTGTGCGAGGTTTCTCACTCGTGCGCCAATGTTGTTACTCCTGTAAATTTCTGACGTGTTTGTGATGTGATTATTTTGTGACGCATAAATCACGATGGATGTTTATCGCCGCCAACTTAAATGGCACGTTGGCACTATTGGCGCCAAAAACAACAAGGGGCACCCTAAACTGCAGTCCTACCTCCTATAGGCTTATTTTGTCATTGTTTGACTCTCATTATTGCTATTGAATAGGAATACCAGTCCTTTTCAAATTTGAGATGAATGAAAATCATTTTTCCCGGGGAGCGGAGGCCCAGTTGGCAAAGACAGCGAGCCAGTGATCTGAACGTCCCTGGTTCGATGCCCGACGCTGACAAATCCACCGCCATGTACACTAATAACGGCTGGTGCACGAAAAATCTATCGTGTCTGTAATGTCCTCCAAGTTCTAAAATTTACCTCTGGTGGTATGGGGTCAAGTGTACCGGTCTTGACTGGTTTCTAAATTACGGGACCGGCTTGTATGGGGTAGTGCAGGCCACTTATACGGTGCCCCCCATAAATGAATGGCCAGCAGTCTCGCGGTGTACATACAGGCGAATGTCTAGCGACAAGTACCTCCGCGTTCGAAAAAAAGCATTTTTCTTACAAAATTAAAGAAAGAGGAGATACGAAATAATTTTCTTTGTGAACTGACACACTTTTTAAATGCTCATTATCATGATAATACTCTTTAAAATGTATTTATAAACGTATCTCAGATTATTCTAGTGGAGTAAATCACTATTTTAAAGAATTGTAATGAAAAATCTAATTTTAAAAAAAAATATCACACAATGACGTCAGTTTGCACTCTCGAGTGGCAACTTTTCGTATCGCTTCAAAAATATAAAAAATATATTTAAACTTTCTCCCTATTTTTTCCTTCTAATTTTTTATGTTTTACAGAAACGAATTCTACCTTGAGGACTCTAAAACTGATAACAAAATGAGATCTAATTCTTTGAAGAGAAACGGTTTTTTCACGGTATTGATTCAATTAAAAATTAGAATTAAAAAAATATCATTTCTTCTTATTTAATTATGCCGATAGGAATGTTTTTTCAACTTTATACGGAATTATAAAGGTTGCAAAATTCGTAAAAAAATTCTGTATGGGGTTTTCCCGAGAAAAAAAAACTACTTCCATTTAAGCAATTTATTTGAAATATTTCCAACATTTAGATGAATTCATATATTAGATAGAAAGTTTATTTAGTGAAATGTTATAAGTTTAATCTAAATGTATAGTTACAGTGTTTGAAAATTTTGATAATAAAATATTTTTATTAAACATGCATTTTATTTGTTGTCTTAAAAAATAAATATATAATAATAAATAAATAAATATATAATAATATTTAGAAGACTTCTGCATGTTGTATACCTCGGCAGAAAAAAAGAAAATATTTTGAAAAAGTTATCCTATAAAGAGACTTTTACCAGTATTTCAATAATAAAAAACATTTCATTTCATGTATGTGCGGCCTGTAAATGAGAAATAAGCTCTAGAAATAACACTCTTTGTCATTTTAGAATATGGATATTTTGAATTCCATTTCCTATTAAAATTCTTTGCATTGGACCTAAAAATATCCTCACCTCATATCTAGAATTTTCCAGGGTGTTGCAAAGTATATACCTACCATCTGAAATCATGCATCGGTGATAGATACAGTTATGCTACAGATAACAGAACAAACAAGGTTTGAAATTGAAGAGGAATAACCAGAAATAAAAATTAAGTTTGTAAATTCAAACATACATTTTTAATACATGTATATATAGAAATTATTTTTAAAAGAAATTGTTAATTTCCTCATAACCATAGAACTTGAATCATACAATATAATAAAACCACTGTAAACTGAAAAACAAAACATTTAAAAAGCTACAAAAGGAAAGTATAAACATGTGTCATAGAAAATTTTCAATTTCCTTTGAAGTTAAAGCTATAAAATATCCTCAGATGTTTTTTGCTTTAAAAAAAGTCATGTTTTGCTCGAAGGAAATTTTTCAACAAAGGTGTTAGAAAGAAAAATACATCAATAAAAGCTTGAGTTTAAATGACAAACGAAACAAAACTTACAGTCTTATTTTTGAGATTGGCTTAATAAAATGCAAAATGCTTTCATGTGTTTTATTACCCGTTCATAGTGAACAAGATTTCAAATTAAAACTATAAGCGAGCAAACATTTATGAAAAGAATGTCATACAATATTTCATATAAGATGTCAAAAATATTTGCGCACGTATTTCCTCTTTAAATCTTGAATATTTTACACAATGTCAGAAACTTCATTTTATAATATATATAATTTTTTTTTCTTACTTTTCTACATAAAGAATAAATATTTTCTTTTTATTTCATGGATTCAAGTATGACTTTATGTGTTCTATAGTGTACAACAAAGAAAATAGTCTCATTTGTTTGATTTTTTTACATAGTAAGCGAAAAATTTTTCTTTATTCCTTTAAAATGAATTTCTTGACTTCATGATGTTTGAATGAATTTTATTTTTTGATAAATATTACATTTTGTGGAAAAAAAGGAATGAATATTGTTTTCTTTAAACCTAACTTTTTATGGTCCTGTCTCTTTAAAGTTTCTGTTTATATCATAGTTTCTCTATCATGAGATATTATAAAGCTCTAAATATTAAATTATACATCGTGAAAAATAGCTCGTTTTTTAGATTGCTTTCAAAAATATTTTCTGCTTTTCTACTTTTAAATATTTTCTACTTTCAAAATAATATTAATAGAAAAAAATGGTTGGAAATAAAGTTTCCAGAATATTAGAAGGGAAAGACACTTTCTGTAATCTGGCCTGTTCCGATGTTCGAATATTTGAGACCTAGGTTCTAAGTCCTCTTTTGGCCTTCATAATGTATATGAATATAGTATAAATATTGAATATGAAAATAAGGTATTTGAACGAAACCATAATTAAAATTCGAATTAAATAACAAATAAAAATTGTAATTTAAATCATAAAAACAGTAGGTTATTTTGCACTAGTTTTCTGTTCACTCAAAACTTATGTAGTCACTTTTATTTTAAAATAAATTCAAGTTGAATCATTCGATTTATAGAGTCATCTTCTACAGATGTTGACATTTAAAACAACAACAAAAAAATAGATTCTCAATTTTAATGAATGTTATTTAAATTACGCATTTAAAATCAAAAATATACATTTGGTATTTAAAAAAAAGTGTCGCGAGAAGAAATTTTATCTAACAGAAGGTTTTACTTTATGGATATTTATTATCGCACTAGAACGTTCTTTTTGTCTGCACAGGAAGTCAATGTCACATCTTCTAATCATGGGACATTTCTCGGACGATAGAGTTACACCGACGTTGCAAGGAAGTATTATTTTTTCCTTTATCTCACATAATTCTCCCTTTTTCTGGGTAGTTTCAGAGGTTGCTGTCAGTATATGTCTGCATAATACTCAAATTCTAAGTTCGTTTGTTTCTAATGAAGACTGAACACAGGGAAAAACTGCGCTATAAGAAAGATGTACCTTTACTGTCATCAGATATGCAGAATAAGACGAGTTTCGTTGAAAAAAAGTCCCCGGTTAAAGACGTTATGGCATCACGATAGGTGGTTAAGGCTTATCTCTGAGGCATTTTTAAATTTACTACTATTGAATTCATGGCTAAGAAAGATAGAGTCCTAATTATAAAGATAAGGCCAATTTTAAAACAAAAACTTAACAGGGGAATTTATTTACAAAAAAAATTAAACATTAAATAATTACAACATGCTCAATTAATTTAAGTGCAGATTCACAACGCACGCTCCGGGACACAGCTAGTCCCAAACAGAAGCTTAAAATTCATGTCCGCTCAGGACGCGTCATATTAAACATCTCCTTCAAATTCTCCAAATCTCTGACTATATCTCGTGGTGTTTTCTTTATCGGCGACTCTCCCAATTCATCGAAAATGAGTCTGTTTTTCAGAGAGGGGGCCGGCAGCCTTGTTTGTGACAATTATTCGTAGCGATGCATAGTTAAGCCATCTTTATGGCCCGCCGATGTCAACTCGCATGAAGCTATTGCTAATAAAGACAGCTTCACGACTATGGTGGGAGACGCTTGCTTGAGACCCCGATATGTATGGGCTTAACTTTCAGGCTAAAAATTCTGGCGGCATTTGCTGGTATCGTTTTTTAATCCCCCACAGAATTTTAGAAAGCAGAGGTACTCATGGCTTGTGTTTTTTAAAACTTTCAGCTGTGGAAGGCTCTTCGCAGATCGTGGGAACCGCACAAAACACGTGACGTTACAAAGTATATTCAGATACAGTAAATTAGCCTGTTTTGATGTCAGCTTATTGAAACCATGCTAACAACTCTAAAATATTAGAAAGTAGAGAGCACACCAGAGTGCGTGTAGAAAGGTATAAATTAACATTGACTATATTTGTTACGATTAATAAATAATACAGATCTAAAAGTTAGAACTTCCGTAATCATAATTACACTTATAAAAGCCGAGATCACAGTTCGTTTAAAATGAATCATATTGGTTCATAAGTTGGAAATTCCTGTAAACTCTGTTTTGTAAATATTCAGCTGCTGTACCACCTTCTTCTCCGTAGTACACAAAACAATGCAGCCCAGAGAATATTTGCATGTGTTTTCGTGCTATTCCAATACTACTAACCTCAATGGATATTTGTACTAAGCCTATTAGATTCGCTCACCTCAATTGTAAACTATGGAGAACATGTGTTTACTATTTACAGCTAATAAATGCTGATAATCCAATAAAAATGGTATTTTTAGATAGCCTCAACTTTTCTGCACCTTGCAACAGGATTCGTTTTATAAATTGCATCCCCAATGGAATTGATGAGCGTTTAAATCACGCTATACCAGATTCCCCCCCCCCCCCCGAATAATTGAAATTTTAAAATATTATTTACATTAAAAAAAAACGAAAAATGCACCAAGATGTAAATTTATTTTCTCTATTACGGAGTACAGTTCTTCCTTTCAATTCAAGTTTTTACTGGAAACAGCAGTCCTTTTCTAACAAGTGCATTTAATTATCTACAAGGTCTGACCGTAGACGATTTCAGAGAAATTTTATTCCTGCGTTTTCAGATAATTTGAACGCCATGTCATTCCCCCCCTTTTTTTTTTTTTAAAGAAAAATGCCGCTAATCAATGCATGCTTTGAACTGAGGGAAAATAAGCAAAAAATATTTCTATCTTTAAAATAACCAGTAAATTTCAGTCTTTTTCAGTCTTGCTCGTTACCTCTCTAAATATCGAGTAATAATTATTCAAAAATTATTGTAATATGAATAACAGGAATACAGTAACCTATTCAGTTTAGTTTATTTAAACAATCTTTCCTTTTTGTTTCGATTATGCAATAAACTTAAATTATTCATAACTCGTGAAACACTTGGAACCACAAAGGTGACAGTTTGTGAAAATTAAAGTTCCCACTTCTTTTAATACTATCTCGCAATTAAACTCTATACATCCATATTTCTTTAAGCAGTAAACAAAAAAAATTTAAAAAATTATCCCAATCGGAAATTTTGAATACACTCAATTACCACTCTTTTATTATTTCCTATTTCGCTGATTTTGAAAAGGTAATTTAATTCATAAATTTTCCTCTGGAAGAATACTCGACTCTAAGTTATAAAAAAACAGCTAAGTGAAGATGCAAAGCTACTGGGTTTTTCATTCTGGAAAACGTGATAGCTTTCTGAATTCCCCTGTGAAGCATTTTCTCATATTCTCCCTATTTCAGCCAAGACGTATTCAGCATTTGATAGAATGATTCGGCTCTCACATTTTTCTGTTTCTCATCATGGAGACGTCCCTTCTTTACGTTTCTCTCGGAGATGTCTTTCAAAAGTGACTTTCCGAGGTAATTTACTGAAATTTACTTTTTCGGTAAATCGCGCCTGAATGTCCCGTAGATGGCTTTAACGCATTTTATGTGTTTCATTGGATCCGTTGTGAAATTCGAAAGCTTTGTAGCTAGGTCTTAGAAGTGTGATTTTAGAAACTAAGGAAAGCTATTTCCATAAATAATAGACCATTCGTCATTTGTAGGCTCGTGCACAATGGATTGTGATACAATAAATCGAGCTAATTTTAATTTTTTTTTACCGAAACGTAGTATTAATTTCGGATAATTTAACTAAGTATTTAAGTTTATTTCTTAAAAATAACATCTTTGCATGTATTCTTTCTTATGTTTTAGACATCTGACATTATACAACAAATCTCTTTGTAGATAATTTTACAGATTTAGCTCATTTGTTTCTGAAAATAAAGTACCTTTGCCATTAAAATAAAAGTCTTTTTAATGGTAAATTTTCATTGTACTTTCAGTCTACAGACTAGCGCAATTGAATACTTGAACCGTCGTTACTTTAAAATGAATGATAAATGATCTATGATACGCGATCCAAAACAAGTGTACTTTCGATAAGCTAGTTTACACGTTTTTCGAAATTTTAGAGTTCGTTTTGTTCCGCATCTTGCCGCTTTAGTTTTCTATTTTTGTTTCCAAAGTAGTAAATTTTGGTCATCTTCTTACCAATATATTTCCAAAATATTACCAGTTATTCAGTTTTCCCCCTCCGCCCCAACGCATTCAATTTCTAACTATATATATATATATATATATATATATATATATATATATATATATATATATATATATATATATATATATATATATATATATATATATATGTATATATATTTATATATATATTCATTCTGTAACTGCTCAATTCCTGGGTCCTTAATTTTAGCAAATATTTCGGTCCCCGTATCTTGCCAATATTGAACTCTTAGCAGCAAAATTCATAGTTTCTGTATCATACGTACATGATAAAGTCATTTTTTTTTCTAAAAAAATAACTTGTAAAAAAATGAAACACTATTTGAGTGTTTTACTTTCAAAGTGAATTCTTTACACTCAATAAAAATCACATAAGAGGGTTTTCACAATTGAAATAAGTCTTTTGAAACCCTATAAGTTTAATAAATTATTTCGCTTCAAATATTTTATTCTATTTTAAAATGATAAGATCAAATAAAATCTTATTTCGATATGGTTTAATAAAAAAACTCAGCATTTCCATATTTTAGAAACATTTTATATTTACATATATAGCAAAATTTTTATGATTTCTCAGGAATAATTTTAGTGTGTTCAAAGATGCATGGGGAACTAGAGTGATTGTAACATTGCATGGATTATTAATTAACTTCTTTGGATTGTTAATGAACTTTCACGTTTAGACCAAGCTCAAAAATAATTTATCCAAATATTTTTCGATTATTAAGTCTGTGCTTAATATCTATTTAATATATCTTGTGCTCTATACCAAAAAGCACTAAAGAATATATAATTACCAATTTTAGTTTACATTTGTCCTGTCTACCAATAGTGTGGAAGACAAAGTCTTATATTGAAAAAGTCTTAAAAGTCTTAATAGAACCAAAAGCCTGGATAACCACAGCTGCCAAACTAGGTGCCTGTGGGCTACCTGCAGTAGTCCACAGGCACCTGGACTACTCCAGGACTACCAGGCACCTGGACTATTCCAGGTACCTGTGGACATGTAAAGTCATATGATCATTTAGTATCTTCGAAGTGAGCGATTTCAATTCTTTTTCATGTCAACTTAAATTACATATATACTGGCACCTCGATCGATCGTTCCCCGAATCCTCGTTTTCCAATATGTGTTATCTGCTTCATCCAATTCCTATAATAATATTTCATTGTTGCTGTCCCGCATGTATCGATAAGTGTAATTAGTCCCTTTAAAAATGATAGATCGAGGTTCCACTGCATTTTTAAAGCATTCTTGAAGTAATAGCTCATGCATAAATTTACGTTAATCACTATTAAATAATATTTTTCCTTACACATACACTACCCTAGAATAATGAACCGGATAGCAAGATGTGATGCCATAAGGGAAATTATACGTTATTTAATTGGAGGATGGTCCCCCAAGTGCTGCAATCACACTAGCAACCCTTCAGGGCATGCTTTGAACAAGGTTTTCATTTACAGTTATGGGTATCTGTGTCCATTCCTGCCGCAATTATGTCGCCAGCTCAGCTGTAGATTTCAGACGTTGTTCCCTTGTCCGTGAGCGTCGCTCGAACTCGTCCCACAATTGTCCTATGGGGATTGGGTCGGGACACTGAGCAGGCCAGGGAATACTTTTACTCCCATATGTTGATACCACTGCTTGACAGAGGCTACAACATGACATGGATCGTTGTCGTCCTGGAAGTAACATTCGAATAATTCCATTCCATAGAATTACCAGAGCATAGGACTAACCTGATTGTCCAAAATGTTTATGTTGGCGTCGTCGTTCAATTTACCAGGAAATACATGCAAAGGTCCCAGGCCATACCACGGAAAACACCCCCAAACAAGTACACTACCAACACCGAACTTGAGAGTTGGAATGATGCACTCGAGTAACAGACGTTCGACTGACATTCGCCAAACCCAAGCACGCCCATCCGACCGGAAGAAGGTGAAGCGTGACTCGCCGTTAAATAACACAGTTTTCCAGTGATCCACAGTCCAGTTGCGATATCGCAAACACCAAGCGAGTCTGCCGACTTTGTTGGATGGGGTGATGTGCCGGTTTGGAACACATGTGTCAGATGCACCTCCCTTGGCGACAAGTTGGCGCCAAAAGTTTTTGTTGCCAACTTGTCGCAAAAGGGGTTTCCGCAGATATGTTAAGCTTAAAGTGCGAAATGTAAACAAAATATGGATCAGGTGTAGTAAACGTAATAAATTGGAAAACAAACTTACTGCTAGCTTTAATAAACTCGTAGGCGCACACGGGATCTTAAAAACACATAAATACAAAAAATAAAAGCTTAAAAATAATTAGAAATTTGTTAGGTGGGGGATGCAGCCCCCCAACCCCCAACCCCCGCTAAAAAAACAGTATAATGCAACTAATAATAACTCATTTAAATAACCATAAAATACAAAAATACCTTACGCCTCTATCTCAAAAATCTACATCTAATACTATCCAAAAAACGTCATTAATATTTCGCAACAATGTGGCCGCCATATTATATCACGTAAACAAAAGCGCACAACTAGCCATTCAAATGGGTTGCCACAAATTAACAAACTCTCGCCAAAATCGCATGGTTACCCCGCCAAACACAAAATCGCCAAACTTGGCAGGTAGGTGCGTATAACACATCTGTGCTTTTGTTTTGTGTGCGGCAACACATCCGAGGATATTGAGAGCATGCAGTTCTTCCCGAAAAGTATTGGGGTGCACTGTAACCCTTCTGGGTTAATATGAAAAACACGATACGGTCGCCAACCTGTGGCGATATCACGCTTATGCGGCATTACAAATAGAAGAATCGTTTGGTGAAAACTAACAGTTCTCTTTCTAGCAAATCCAGAAACTAGACGCAAACCCTCCAAAAGTTTGGCGTAAAAAATGGCGTGGCATGAAACCGTATTGCGTGTTTTATATTTACCTCCTGCTGCCTGTTTAAACTCACTGTTGATGATTGGGAGTGTTTTTTTTTTTGTTCTTACGAACCTCGCGCTTCAGGACACACCGATTCCGTTGGTCAGTTCGGACGACCAACGTGTGTAGTTCGTGACCCAACTTCCGTAGCCTTGCAATTTTTCCCGACATCACCAACAGTTGAAAGTGGCGGGGATAATTCTAACACAATTAACCGAATAGACTAGCTACTAATGCGACAACCAACTGTAACACCTCTTTCAAAGTCACTAAGTTCCTTTCGTTTCGACATATTGTCACAATTTCACCCAAAACTAACGACGTTACCACTTCGCGTATCGTCTTTAACGGGTCACGTGCGAGCGAAATTAAACAATCCGAAATTAGTGCAGACAGCTACCAGCTCTGGCATCTAAAACGGCTCTAACCCGGTTAGGCATCGAGTCGAACTGGACTTGTATGACAGATACGGGCAAGTTTTTCCAGGCTGCTTCAAGGGTATGCCACACTTTATCAATCGTAGTGGCTGAAGAGTGGGAGCGGACCGGTCTCTCAGCAACCCATGACCAGATGCCCAAGAGGACTTGTCTGTCTTCTCGGACGTTAGTGGCGGGAGGCCGTTCAGATCCTGCATGACATTCAATATGATCCTCTTTAACCCATCGATTCCATATACGCATGACAGTCGTTGGATTCCGATGAATGCGAGTAGCAATATCGATAAAGCGCACTCTCGATAGGTCACGCCGATAGCGAATTCCCACGTGTGCTAGTAGCCGTTTCTCCTTCTTATACCAGCCATAACATCTTCTCACAAACAACCAACATTCAAATGAGATTTCCGCATGAGAAACTTGCTGTGTAACTTTCCTTTTATACAGGGGGCTTGGGGGGGCCTTGAGTGGATGACATATCTGTACTGTTTGTCCGGCATCCTCGAGCCCCACAGCAATGAAAAATGTCACCGAAATTTACCCTCGGCTGCGTATTCAGGTATTGTTACGTAGCGAATGGTCTTCAGTGATTTAATGGGCTGATACGCGAAAGCGGAGGGGGCCGGAGGTGTCAATGAGAGTCTCCTTTTACACATAATTTGAGATGCCGTTTCTCCCTCCTGCGGCGTTTGATTGCATTTAAATGCTAATCATTTTCATATCTCAACATCCTCTTCCTGGCATGCGAATTTGACGTTTGTATCATCATTCCTTCCTAATTGCAATTTTAATGGCCAGCAGTATAAATAATATATATATATGTGTGTGTGTATGTTTTTTTTCTTTTTTTGTGTGTGTGTGTGTGAAGTATTATTGTTTATGTCTTTCCCTTTTTCAAAAATTAGATTACGAAGATTAAAAATAGCTAGGTGTGTATTTAAAGTTTCGTCTCAGGATGTTTTCAAATTAGCACTCAGAGGCTAATGTAAAAATGTGAAGTTATTCTAGGATTTTTTTTCTGGAAATACACTATTACTTTAGACTGTTTCTCTTATTGTAATTAAAAATATTGATCAGAAGTGGAATCGTTATCGCTTTGACGCATTAGATTTTCTGCCGCTTTCAAGTTCGACAAAATTTCCAATAAAATCTGTAACATAGCGATGCCTTCACGACGTTTTACAAAGGAAAAAAATAGTGAATTAATGAATAATGTAACAGATATAATTTTTGTCGCCGCTGACCATAACTCCCCCCCTCCCCCGAGTACTGATAATAGACTCATCGGAATCCGGGGAGAAAAGAGTGTCCCGCAGGAGACCGATGTATACGTTATTTTTATGTCTAGATGTCCTGTGTAATGACCATGTCCAGTAAGTTGGTTATTTGCTCAAATTAAGACATTTGCCATAATAATACCTTGATGCGTATTTGATCTCGAATCGAGATTTCTTTTACAGAATAAATTTTATTATTCATTTCTATCATTATTTATCTAAGTCATTTTACATGTACTCGATACTGTTAAGAACTGAATGGTAGAATATGTAGGAAACACATTATTATAATATAGAATTACTATTATAAACACAACACATGATAAAATCATAATGTTGATCATTTATTATTTATACAAATTTCTAAAATTTGCCGATACAAATCCTTTAGCGAGGCTCCAATTGTTGCCAAGACAAAATGTCGGTGCTATACCATTGGCAGACTTTAGTTGTCGCCAATCATAAATGCTGTCGCTAAATTGACCATTGAATAATTACAAGATAAAAAGAAATGTTTATATACCATGTTCTTAAATTTCCTGTTGAATCATATAAACTTGATAATTCTTTGTACTAATAAATACTCTTTTAAAGTTTTTTGATTAATTATCCCATCAACTTGAAAGAAAATGAAGTTAATTAGAAGTTAACATGCGTTTAACTTTTCGTTCCCGTTCCGTCTTATACATGGCTGCACCAGTCTACAAAACCAAATTAACTGAAAAGGGTTCAATTTTGCTTAAAGATGGCTAAAAGTATTAAATTAATGCATTGTCATCGTGTTCTGAGCTATTCTAAAAGTTTCAAATGTCTAGATAGGCGGGAAGTTAGTTAAAAAACGATTGCAAGATTTGTACTGGACAAACACACACACAAACAAGAAAGACAGTTAATAAAACATGGTTATAAAAATAAGACTTTCGTAAACAATTATAAAATAGAGAAGACGAAAATAATGAAAAATAAAGATAGTAAAGAAATAGAAGATCAATTTATAAAGCAGGTATTAAATTGTAACTTTTTTTTAGTATTGCTGAAAACATGTCCTTTATAGGATGCAAACGTCTCCACATATACTCCATCAGATACAAATCTAAATGTTGGCGAGCAGTTCCCCGTTGGCGTTTATTGCGTCATTTCACCCTGTCCCACAACCGCTCTATTCCTTGGGTGTGAAATCAAGTTACAGGGTAAACAAAATTATAACTGTGATTTAGAGTGAAGTGTTCAAAGCTGCCGCTTGCAGTTCTTCAGTTTTTTAGCTTTTCCAGCAATTTTAAAAGATAGTGCTTCGATCTGCGATGTTTTTTTCTGTTGGGACCATTGCTGTTTTGGTACTATTCGGCTAGCGGGATGCAATGAAATTATTGTTCATGAAAATATTTTATTTTTTTACCATGTTTTAATTAACTTGCTTTCTTGTTTGTGTGTGTGTTTGCCCGGTACAAATCTTGCAATCGATTTTTAACTAACTTTCCGACTAGCTAGACGTTTGAAACTTATAGAACAGCTCAGAACACGATGACAATGCATTTTTTAATACTTTTAGCCATCTTTAAGCAGAATTAAATTAATTTTCAGTCTTTTTCAGTTAATTTTGTTTTGTAGACTGGTGCAGCCATCTATCGGCCGGGCCGGGAACGAAAAGTTAAACGCAAGTTAACTTCCAATTAACTTCATTTTCTCTCAAGTTGATGGGATAATTCATCAAAAAAATTTTAGAAAAGTATTTATTAATACACAGAATGGACAAGTTTATATGATTCAACAGAAAATTTAAAAACATGGTATATAAAAAGTTCTTTTTATCTTGTAATTATCCAATGTTCCATTTAGCGACAGCATTTATGATTGGCGAGATCTTGTGTAAGATTTGGCAGCTTTTTGCGTGGGACCCCGCAAACGGAAATGTACAAATTTGCATAATTTTTGTCGCAACATAAATTTATAAATAATCAAAAATTCACCATAGAGTATTTAAGAAAATCTTATAAAAAGGACTCGGAAATGTAAAATTTCATAGCAAACTTTTTACAATGAATATTACAAAATATTTTATTGATGATTTCAAATAATAATATATTCCATCATAAAAGCCAATGATAATGAGTTCTTTGCTATCAAAGAACAGTAAGACAATTACTTTTCCCTGAAATACTACAAAACCAGTATCTGTTACACCTCCACGTTTGGAATTTTAAGTAAAAGTTCAAGTGCAAAAGTATTACCATGTAAAAGTATTACTATGTAAAAGTGTACTATGTTAAAATTTTAAGTTTAAGTATTACGCAACAAAATATTGCATTGAAAAGTTTAGATATCCAACCATTGAACATATTTTAAATATACTGTACGGAAAGATGAATAATTCTTTGCATTTTTCATATATATAAAGAGGATATATTTAAGAATAATCCCTCCATACATCTTCATGGTATTTTCTATTTTTACCCGGACACATTCAAGCTAGATTGAATAGTTTTGTATTTGCGTTTCTGTCACGGAAATCTTTTTCAGAATATTTAAAGCTCTGTGTCACTCCAAATTGTGATTCAGTTTTCTTTCGACTCGACTCTCTGCAGACTTGGCATATGTTATTGTGTTCTTGTATTCTGCAGTCTTCAGATAAACAGATTTTTAATGTGGCTAGAATTCATTTGTAAATGAATTTATTACAGTAAATAAATTCGATATTAAATATTTTAAACAGTTTACTGATTCAATATAATAGCAGAACATCATATATATACACATACATAAACATACATAAACATACATACACATACATACACACACATAGACATACATACACACACATACACACATACATACACACACATACACAGATACACACGCACATACACACACACACATACGCACACATACATACGCACACATACACACATACATACGCGCACACACACACACATACACATACATACACACACATACACACATACATACACACACATACACACGTGCACACATACATGCGGAGACACACACACACACATACACATAAATACACACACATACACACATACATACACACACATACACACATACACACATACATACGCAAATACACACACACATACACACATACATACACACACATACACACATACACACATACATACGCACATACACACACACATACACACATACATACACACACATACACACATACACACACACACATACACACACATACGCACATACACATACACACATACACATACATACATACACACACATACACCCATACATACACACACACACGCACACGCACACACACTCACACACACACACACATATATGTATATATATATATACACATACACATTGCATTTATCCGGAACAGATTTGTACACATTAATTTTCTTTAATGTTCACTTTAAACAATAATTTTTAACTTATGATAGCATATATACACTGCTGGCCACTGTAAATGCAACACCCTGAAGGAAACATGCAAATAACATGAAATTTACAACATGCATTAGCGGAGGTGAGATATGCAAATGATTAGAATTTCAGCGCAGACGGACATCACGCGCGCCTGTGGCGCCACTTCAAAGCGCTATTTAAGGCTTGGAGATTTCGATGATTTCAAGTTCGGCAATTGTGTTTTTCTTGTGGTTTTTTCAAAAAAACGATCAATTATGCCTCGTCGAAAACAGCGATCATCTTTTGATCAAGTATTTTGATCGAGTTCGACAGAGGAAGGATAGTGGCCTACCGAGATTGTGGATTATCCTTCAGGGAAATCGGTAGTCGTGTTGGACGAAACCAAACAACTGTAATGCGGATATGTGATCGTTGGATGCAGGAGGGTACGACGGACCGGCGTGTTCGATCGCATTCACCTCAGCGCACCACTTCACGTGATGACAGGCAAATTGTGCGCATGGCAGTGACGGATCGCTCAGTCACATCAGGAACCATAGCACAGCACATGCAGTCTGTAACGCATCATCCAGTGTCTGCGCGTACCATTCGACGCCGTTTACAGCAGAGTGGTATGTCTGCAAGACGTCCATTGCTTTGTCTACACTTGAAGCAGAACCACAGACGTCTCCGCCGCCAATGGTGCGATGAGAGAAGGATGTGGACGGCAGAATGGAATGAAATTGTCTTTACTGACGAGTCAAGCTACTGTCTGCAACACCACGATGGTCGCATTCGAGACACCGTGAAGAGAGGATGCTGAACAGCTGCGTTATGCACCGCCACACTGGTCCTGCACCGGGTATTATGGTATGGGGCGGTATTGGATATCAATCTCGCTCACCTCTAGTACGCATTGCCGGTACTTTAAACAACCAGCGCTACATCTCCGAGGTGTTGGAGCCAGTTGTCCTTCCTTACCTTCAGGGCTTCCCCACAGCCATATTTCAACAGGATAATGCGCGACCACACGTGGCACGCATTGTGCAACGGTTCTTCGTCAATCGCCAGATTGAATTGCTTCCCTGGCCGCCTCGCTCTCCGGATCTTTCGCCGATAGAAAACATGTGGTCCATGGTTGCTCTACGATTGACCCAGATTCCATCCCCAGCTGCCACAGCAGATCAACTTTGGCAACGTGTGGAAGCTGCTTGTTCTACTGTACCCCAATAACTCATCCAAAGTCTCTTTGAATCAATGCCGAGGCGCGTGGCAGCGGTGATCTCCAACAATGGCGGCTACTCTGGCTACTGATTTTGGCAGGAACCACACTTCACAGAAGTCTATAAATTTAATCATTTGATACTTGGTCAACATGTTATCTACAAAATAAATTTTGTTGTGATATCTCTTGTCTTTCTTGCAATTTGGGTGGCCAGCAGTGTATATATATTCGTAGGGTCTCTCACTCTTATTAGACCTGCCACTATTTAGTAAATAATAAAAAATTAGTGGTACTCACGACCCTATATATAGTCACTGTATGCATTATCACTGCTGCACAGCTCAACCAGCATTCGCCGCACGGACAGAAAAACTCAAAAGCTAAGAAGTCAGAAGCTAAGAATCTGGTACTGGGAATCACAGTCAAAGCAGATGCTGCACTGGAAACAGTAGCAAGAAATAGCCAATAAAATTTCTTATTTCAACGCTTTTTCTCTGGCTTTATTCTAATTAAGTGTTACTCGCGTCATCTTGACGGAATGACGTCAAATGTCGTGGTGAGACACGACACATTATCAGAAAAGAGGGAGAGGAACACCGCAGGTGCGGAAAACGACAGTAAGAGGGGTAGAGAATATGTAACTGGAGGAAAGCAGGAAAAGAAATGCCTTGACCAGCTGGATTTAATGATCTGCGTAGGCGAAACGGAAGATGAGAGGTGACAAGTTCAAAGGGGGCAGTTGAACGTAGAATACAAGAAAATGGGACCAGCTGGGTTTAAGGATATGTGCAGGCAAAATGGACCAATCTTCAATTCAAACCCAACGATGGGTCTGAAATTGAAGATTGAAAGGTAAGAGATAGGCAGTTTTACGATGTTGACTTCGTTAGGCGGACAACAGGAGGTCCGAGATTAGCGTGAGAATTTGGGAGTGTGAGAAACCCCAGAAGGGTACACGGGTGGACGCCCCCTTCAATTTTGATTGGAAAAAATATTAGTATAAAATATATATAGTCGGCCAATGATGTGGGCCCAGATCGACTTATTGGTCAGGAGATGGCCACCAATGGAAGCATGAGGAGAAAATGTTTGGAGTTTTGCTCGGAGTGAAAAAGATAGAGAGGGTTCAGATTAGTTTGAGAACTAAAAAGAGACGCAGATAGCAGTAAATCGTGCAGTTTAGTGCGCCCGTCGGAGCATAAGCCCCCGAAGTCCACACAGTATGAGATAACGAGCTGATTACGGACGGAACCAAGCGAACCACGGCCGTCATATACGCCAGCTACCTAAGAGCATGATGTCGAAAGCTCCACAAATGACGAGTAGACGTGCCAGTGAAGTTATTCTGGAGAAATAGTTGCAAGCCCACTGTTGCAGCACCTCGAAATCCTCCATGCCGACAACTGGGGAGGAGCTGATCAAACGAAATCTAAACAACGCCCAGCCTTGAACTAGCCCGCGGAGCGACGTGCCCCGTCCCCTGAACTAACCCGCAGTCAAAACGAGAGGGTCCCGTAACGAGTTTGGATCGACGGACAAAGTCACCTGAGCTACGTCGCAGCTTCATCGAGAGGGTCCCGCTACGCAGTACCATTGATGTCTAATGACCCATTCCAGCCGTGAGGAATCTATTGTTATGACGGTGAATCTTCAAAGCAAGGTAGGAGAGTTTAACAGTTGTTTTTCTGCCAATGCCCAGTACGTATGAGTGATCGAAGGTAATGAGATGGGGTTAGCTTAATGTGAAGTGTTGCTTAATGTGGATTGTTATTTGTGCATATATGTCGGTCATAGAATATTGGTTGGTTAATTCCGTAGTAATTGGATTATTGTGATATGATGGTATTAGCAATGTATATATGTGTATCAGTTAAGAATCTTTGAATAAGTAAAGAATGATATTGAGTAGATAAATAATATGATGATATAAGCAATGTATATGTGGGATTATTAATTAAGAATATTTGAGCATAATTAAATGATGAAAGAGAGTAGTTAAAGGAGGGTATTAATAAGAATAAATAATGTATTAATATGATATAGGAATAGAGGTAATTTGAGTTGTGTATGTATTGTATTAATAAGATATAGGAGATGGAATTCAGTAATGAATAGTATTAATTGTATATGTATTGTGAAGGTTTAATAAATTGATTTGTATGTTTACATATGAGTAATCACTTTATATTATTCTAAATACTAATTACTAACAAAACCTATCACATCAAGCAAAAAAAAATTCAGAACTAAATCCATAAATAAATATGTCAGGTAGTCTCTTCTAATGAAACTACCGCGTGTTATTAACGTAGGATTACTTATCGTTGCTTTTAAGTATTTCATACCGGAAGGAAAACAAAATTTCACAAGCATATGTCGACTCGAAAAAATAGGCCAATTTCAGAGCACATTTTGTCAACAATGGGAAACTATTCATTCACTAAATTCCAGAATTTTTCTTCGTTATGATTTGATTTTAATTCAATGTTATTTCTTATATTTGTAATTTCCAATTCTAAGTCCTCCTTATCGGAAATATCAAAATATGTTGCGATTTCATGAGTCACAGCGTCCTCTGTATGAGAGAAAGGATTAATAAAAAGCGTCAAGATTGCCTCCAATTCGTAGATTTCTTCCAATATAGTATTAAGGGGACTCCCTACCCTTAAATCTTTAAAACATTCGATTTTTTGAAAAAAAATACATGTTAAAGCCTGATCATTTCTGAACAAAATAAAGCAAACCTCGTGAAAATATTCCTATTAGTTACGTGATATTGATATTCTAAATATTTAATTGCTGATAAAGTTTATGGTAAGAAAAATTTTAAACTAATTTTTCCCAAAATGTAATTTTGCGTCATTCCGCAACTGATATCTCAAAAACTATGTAACATAATTTCATGAAATTTTCATCACTGCATAATCCTGTTATTTTATTGCCTCTGAACTAGAGTTATTGCAATCACTGTACATTTTGTTATTTTCCAAGGGGTAAATTAATGAAAAATTTAGGGAAATTTTAAGTATATTTTGAGCAGTTTTAAAAAATTTTGAAAAATATTTTAATGTTGAATGTTTTATGTTCAATTATATTTTGAATTATTTATTTTAAATATAAAACAGGAATTATACATTTAAGTGTAAAATTAATTTCATAGTTCTGAGAGCAAGCCAGTATACAAGAAAAAGACTTAAAAAAACAAGGTATATCTAAAGCATTTAAAAAAAAATATTTAAAATTATTTTTAGAGTTGAAAATTTGTTTATTAAAATATATATATCAATTTATCGTATACATAAAATTGGAAAAATTGGGAGTAAATTGAAAAAGTTACAAAGAGTCAAAAAGTATGAAAATATGCCTTATTTCCTCAACTTAAGGGTCGTGAGTCCCCTTAAATTCATCCAATAAGGAATAAATATGTTTAGAAAACTAATAGGTTGTAGCTGTTCCACCACAACAAATTTCTATCATCATTTTCAAATTTCGGAAATGTGGTAAATTATCTTTCTCTATATACGATTTCCAGAGCGTCAATTTAGCTTTAATTGCATTTATCATACTTACCATAAACGCAAGGGAAGAGCGACGGGAGATCAGATCGGTTAGTTTTTGATTTTTACGATTTTGCGATTCTTAATTTTTTTACTAAAATTTTTCATTACAACTACAAGCGTTTGTTGTTCAAAAATCTAAAATTTTTCGATATTTGAACGGAGAGCACTTTGAAATCGTCTTTCAAGCACCCCGATGTCCGCGGGCACAGCGCTGACGACCCCTGGTGTACATCAATAACCGGTACTTGTGGATTTAATTAAAGTAAAGTACGAACGAAATGTCTATCACTTGGGAATCTTTTGGTATTCCCTAAGCATTACTTGCACTAAAATGTCCATTAAAAGTCTTATATAGACAGATTTGGGGCGAACACTTCTAAAATGATAACAAAGGGATAATCAATAGCTAAAAAAGTTAAAGCCTTTTTCTAATATTCAAAACAAGTTTTACTAAAGAGCTTATATTGAACAATGAAGATAGATTTTTCATTTTTCTATCCTGAGGCATTTCTTAAAACTCATATTATTGTTTATTTGTGTTATTACTAAGAACACCACCTGATTTAAGATAGAGTCATTTCTCCAGCCGAATTTATAAAAAACAAAATTTGATAGAACAGAGAATAAAAGACTGGAAAATAATGAGTTCTGAGAATTTTTTAAAGGAACTGAATTCTGCGAATTTAAAGCTAAAACTGTAAGACGCTATTTAACAGTAAATTTAATATATTTAGAATCAGAAGAGGAAGACTTAGCACAAATAATACCAATCTAAACTAGGTTTTTCCACCATGATTTTTCTCTGTTATGTTGTTGTTGCTTATGTTCCCTGGTCAGAATGTATTCCAGACCTGGTCCATTTCGTCTGATTGTTCATTAGGGTCCATTTCGGACTCATGGGTGCGGTTACGGTTTATAATGGTACTAGCTGAAAACCCGCTCTTCGCTACGGAGTACATTCAAATTAAATACAACGGTCAATGTATGCAGTTAATGCCAATATATATATATATATATATATATATATATATATATATATATATATATATATATATATAATAAATACGATGATCAATGTATACAATTGATGTAAAAAAAAACAAAAATATATTTATAAAAAAATCGTAAGAGATATTTTTATAGACAATGCCTGAGGGATTATCTATACCCCTATACCCCCCGGAGGGTCCCCCCCCTCAAGTCAGTGTGTGTGTGGGGGGGGAGGGGGGGGGTCCGGAAATGGTTAAATTTCTGACTCAGTGGTTCGCAGACTGCTACAAGTTGGGAACCACTGTTACGATGAGAATACGATGAGCCTAACGTTAAAAGATATTTGCACAACGAGGCGAGAGGAAAAAAGCATATTTAAGGTAGCGAGGCATCGAGTATCAGGGATCCGAAGGGGGCCTGAACAAATAGTTGGTCAATTTTGAGAAGGGATGTTTGCAACCCTGGGCCTAGCGCAGCTCAAATCCTAAAATATGGGGTGCAAACATTTCTGCGAAAACCTCTATTAAAATTTTATTAGGTTTGCACCAGGACATGCTTGGTCTTCACTCTACATACAAAGTTCCTCACAAGCTAGATTGGGGGAAAATTCAATTTAAATAGAGCTAAAAATATATATGGTGGCAAATCGCAACTACTGCTTTCATTTTCAATATGTTTTTCTATAAAAGAGTAATCATTCCGGATTTTGACTAAATTTAATTTACTCTACGCTTTTGAATAAATGTAATTTATTCAAAATATTCATATATTACGTAATGTATCAACTGACAAATTTGATGAGAAATCACTTATAACGTGTATCAAAACATAAGTGGTAACAATTATCATCTACAGATCTTATTTATTTTAATTTTTAGTTTTAGAATTAACTATTTAACAGAGAAGTAAGCGGACATAGCTGATTATGATTGAACAGGATTTATTCCCCGGCTTTATAATATATTGCATTCATAATTCGAGCATATACGTCTGTACTGCAAAATCTCCCTCAAAAATGAATATATTTTATAATACAAAATGTATGTAAGACGAACAAGATAAAGAATGTCTGAGATTTCAAAAGGATTTACAGCCAGACGCATGCCAAAAATATCTTTCATGCATATACGAAGATCAAAAAGATAAATCGAGATATTCTCTGTCTATATACATTTCTTACATTTCATCAAACCTCTAACGTTCAAATACGAGAAACACACAAGACCATGTTCACGCACAAATCCGTGTATGCACCAAAATCTCACGAGAAACGAATAAAGAGATAAAACTCACTTATTAGTGAGTGGTTCCCTGCGTTTGCTTTACCATATTACTCAGTCCCGAAACGATAAAAGTGTCAATATGTTAAAAGAGGGTTTCGGAAACAAATATTTATTTTTTTCATTTTCACGGATTCTGTTAGCGGTTTTTCCCTGAAACTGTCTTTTTAGATAAAAATCCCCATGTCTGTAAAACATTCTTGAAT
Organism: Dolomedes plantarius; assembly: GCA_907164885.2. Classification (NCBI taxonomy): domain Eukaryota; kingdom Metazoa; phylum Arthropoda; class Arachnida; order Araneae; family Dolomedidae; genus Dolomedes; species Dolomedes plantarius. The sequence continues at coordinate 5,907,377 of OU015502.1, forward strand.
ATTTTGAAAGTTGATTACAAAAAATTTCAATTTTTCAAATTTCAGTAAGCTTAGTTTATTTTTATATTTCTTGAAAACCTCTCAGAATGATTTTTTTTCATGTGTCGTACACTGAAAAAGGATCTAAAATAATTTTGCTTCCGGATTTGTGCAATTTTATTTTTCAAATTTTAAATGATTTTAAAGAAAAAACATGAGTAATGTTTTCACTGTGAAAAAAATATTTTTAGTCTTTACTGTAAGTCTATACATCCGAAGTAATTTCCAATAAAAGCGGAACCAAATCCCCCTTTACAAAATTTCATAGATCCTTCGATAACATAAAGCACCTTGAGTGCCGGAAATTAGTTTTTTTTTTCAAGTATAGAAGGCATTAGTCGTCCATGTTTTGATGTATTTTCAACATTGCTGTGTCTTATGTAATTTCTAGCACTGTTCAGTATTCTCTTCGTTCTGAACTACTGAGTATGGAGCGTCCGTTTAATGGACGATAGGGTAATGAAAAAATATCAACAAAGTCAATGATGGCTGTGTTCTTTTGGAGCGTGGTCATCCTTTTTGTTTCACCTTGGAAAGAATTTTAGCTATATCCTTTTATAGAAGACAAATTGGTAAAAAATTTATTCTGAGCAAATAAGCTTAAAGTTAAAGTCTTACAGCTGTGAACTCCCACAGTGGACAGCATAAAAAAATGCATCAGTGGATACAATTTTTTATGCTGTCCATCATCATAATTATTCTATGACAAGATAATCATAGCATAATTTGATGCTTGCGTTATTTGATACGAAATGGCCTATAGTATGTATTAAGCCATAAAGAGTCAAATTTTGAATACTGTTATTCTGCCCTGGAGCCCTTATTTCCCCTTTAAAAGTAGTTGTATTTCAATCACACTTACAGCATTTGCAAAAGTCTGATGATTATGTGACATTCCTTTACTAATATCATATGATGACCCCTAAAGTGTTAAACCATGTTCGCAAGAAGCAAGCATCCGATAGTCATTCAGGTTGTCTCAAGATATATCCATCAGAAATAGCCAGCAATGTACTTCAGTAAGCATTCAGTCTCACAACCTACGTTTTACTGAAATGTTCACGTCAGCTGTAAACAACACAAAATTAATCTTAAAATTTCTCAGTCATAAGAGCATATGAGTCCATAGTTTAGGAGCTCATAGTTCATTTCTCAGTCATAGGAGTCATTTTGACATCCTCATAGTTCTTGTTGAACCAACAAGAACTATGAGGATGTCAAAATGTGATCCACGGAACCTTAGTAACCCCTTAATTCGGTATAAGGGCCAAAAGAGGTCCCCACCATTTACTCATTTTTCTGAATCAGATAGTTCACAAAGAGTATAAGAGAAAAAGACAGTGGATTTATCGTTAGGTATTCACAGATGCTTTTCCGTTTTGGAAGAACAAATTATTTATTATGGACAGAATAATCTCAAGGCCAGTCAATAATAAATTATTCCCTAAGCTTAAAGAACACTTCATTAATGGAAATCACTTCAGTAATCACAAATTTTCACCTCCTCATTTATAAGGTACACAATTTCAATTTTTTTTTACCAAATTCACAGTTTGTGACGTCAAGCCTGAAATAATTACAATTAGAAGTCTGGGGAAATATTAATTTCAAGAGACGGCGACGGAATAAAATATAGGAAGAAAAACGCTTCATGACTTCACAAAGATTTTTTTTTTTTTTTAAACTTTTCTATCGTCCCGGCGTCTCACCACTAAAATACCTTCGTTTGAGTCGACCCTTCTTAGGGGGTAATGCTGGAACGCCTATATGGTACCCCCATAATAAAACGGACAGCAAACTGCGGTGAATTATAGGAGAATGTCTAAACGACAAGTGCCTTCGCTTAAAAAAATAATAATTACAAGATAAAAAGAACTTTTTATATACCATGTTTTTAAATTTTCTGTTGAATCATCTAAACTTGACAATTCTGTGTATTAATAAATGCTTTTTTAAAAATTTTTTGATGAATTATCCCATCAACTTGAAAGAAAATGAAGTGAATTAGAAGTTAACTTGCGTTTAACTTTTCCTTCCCGTCCCGGATGATAGATGGCTGCACCAGTCTACAAAGCAAAATTAACTGAAAATGAATTCAAATCTGCTTAAAGATGGCTAAAAGTATCAAAAGAATGCATTGTCCTCGTGTTGTGAGCTATTCTAAAAGTTTCGAATGTCTTAGCTAGTCGGAAAGGTAGTTAAAAATCGATTGCAATATTTCAACTGGACAAACAAACAAGAAAGCGGGTTAATAAAAACATGTAAAAAACAAGTAATATTAAAAAAAATTTAAAGTCAATTTCTACTTAGGTCAACAAAGAAAAATTTTATTTTAGTTACTTTTTGTCGGGGAATCGCACTGATATTGGCTCGATTCTGTGAACACCATTATTGTCGAGAAATTTTTTTCTCCCATATAAAACTAAAATTAATTAATTTAATTTAATTAATGAATTAATATTTGAAAAAAACTGTATTAACATCAAGTGTCATCCACTACAATTTAAAAAAATGTATTTGAACTTGAGTGGATGAATAAAAAGTATTTTATTAACGATTGAAAATTTTAACAATATATATAAATATATATAGCGAGAGTGTGAACTAATAGCAGGAACTGAATAAAAATAGAAAATAAAAATTTTAATTTAAAAAAAATCTAACGCGTCAAATACTTCGTCCTGACTCATTCCCACAGCGAATGTTATGGGGATAACATATAGGAAAGCTTCCACTGCTCCTTATGAGGGGATAGCATGTGAAGGTCTATGCCTTATCCGGGATTTGGACGCGAGTTAATACTGAGGAAGCCCGAAACGCTAACCGCTATACAATTTGTGCTGTTCACGTCACATAATTCTATCCATTTCATACCAAAAAATGTGACATTTTGAAGAAAATGAATTGAAATTATTTATAATTTAACAACAATTAGGACTACAAATAATACGTGTCATATCTAAAGGAATTATTTTATGGATGCAGTTACAGGGTTAACTCTCAAAATATAAGAATTCCCAAATTCTGAAGATATCTAGGGTTTCATTTCTATTTTATCTCGTTCATAACTAAATTTATAAATAAATTTCTATCCTTTCATATATGGTAACGTCCACTAAATCAATAACTCAGCAGATTTTTTAATCTTTTCTTTTTGAAACTGCAGATGAAATACAGATTTTTGTCTGTTAAAGTCCGAGGGACATCTCTATTTCTCTCGCTTAAATTTTGATTTACGTGGTAATATTCCTATGGAATTTCCTGCAATAAAAGAATATGAACTCCATTTTGAGATATTTGATATCTATATTTTACCAGAATATTCGATTATTGGATTCCAATATATAGAAAAAAACCGGCAAATACAGCAGTAAGAGATGCGAAAAGTATTTGATGCCTTTCTCTACCAGTTGTTGCTGTTTCCGATCGATTTTGATGTCCATATGTAAAGAATATTTGGGTTTTAAATTCAGTATGGTTAAAAAAAAACTCTCATGGATTTTTCATATACACTGCTGGCCATTTAGATTTCAGTACTAGGAAGGAAAGCAAATAACAAAACTTTACATATCGTACGTATACAGCATAGTAGGAAGAAAACATGATTACAATGTAGTTAAATCGGCTTTAACCCGGTTAGGCATCGAGTCGAACTAGCCTTGGATGACAGATACGGGCAAGTCATTCCATGCTGCTTCAAGTCTATGTCATACTTCATCAATCGTAGTGGCTTGAAAACGGTGGCGGCCCAGTGTTTCAGTAACCCATGACCAAATGCCCGAAAGGACATGTCTGAGAAGCCGTTGAGATCCTGCATGTCGTTCAGTATGACCCTCCTGAACCCATCGATTCCATATTCGAATGACAGTCGTTAGATATCGACCAATGCGAGTAGCTATATTGCGGAACTATAAATAGCACTTTCGATAGGCCACGATCCTGCAGCTATCGAATTCCGGCACGTGCTGGTAGCCGTTTCTCCTTCTTATATGAGTCATAACACGATCTTCTCACCAACAAACAACATTCAAACGCGATTTCCGAATGAGAAATCCATAGGACCATAGGACCATAGGAAATGGGTCGCAACTGCAATTCCTGGACCACGCCCTCAATTGCAGACTTTCAGGTAATAAGCAGAGGGGAACCAATGAAACGGAGTATAGGAAAGGAGTGAAATGATTGGGCCGCTGCTAATCCGTGAGTTCATAGTATAAGAAAAAGTGAGTAAGCATCTTGCAGGGCAGTAGAAAAGAGGGTCTGCATACAATGCAAAGATGAATAAGATTAAAAGAGAAAGTTTAAGGATAGAAATACATTTTTATTTGTTTTTATAAAAAATTTTTGTTGTTTTTTACCTTGGAAGGCCAAGTATCATTTTTTATTTTTTATATAAGGACGAAGGACAAAACATTTAAGAAAATGACAGGATGGCTCTAGGCCGTTTCCTGTCAGAGAGGTCAGCATGATCATAATTTGCTAAATCTTTAAGTAAATCATTATCGATATTGTAGTGAAAGTTAATGGCTAGATTTTGAAGATGTTTTTTAAGAGTGGGGAGAAGGATTTTATTGTAGATGTCAACATTACGGAAGTACCAAGGGGCATTTATTATTTGTATGATCGTGCTGCTCTGCTGAGAAGCTAGTTTTTTAATATGCATTTCAGCACAGTAATGAGAAATCCACTGCGTAACTTTATTTTTATACAGAGTTTGAGATGCCGTTTCTCCTTCCTGCGTCGTTCGATTGCGCTTAAATGCTAATCATTTGCATATCTCAGCATCTTCTTCATTTCATTCGAATTGGAGATTAATATTATCCCTCCTTCATGGTATTGCAACTTTAATGGCCAGCAGTGTAGAAAGCAAGAATAGCTACAGTAGGTGATAACGTGAAAGGGTTTTGCTACTGAAGTCAATGCAGTACTAAATTTATACTTTGCCCAAATGAAAAGAATGTTTTTTTAAAATTTTAAAAAATTGATAGGAATTGCTCATATAGAAAGTAAAAATAACAACTGTTGGTTATAATGTTAACGGGTTTTGATTCTGTAATCAAAGTAACAGTACTAAAAATATACTCTGTCCAAATGTAATGAACGACGCTTTTTATTTTAAATCCTGTATAGTTAAAATAATTGCTCTCAGAAATTGCGCTTATAGAAAGCAAGATTAACAACACTACGTGCTAATGGGATCGGGTTTATCTACTGTAATCAAAACATCAATACTAAATGTATACTTTGCCCATATGTAAAACAGGATTTTTTTAAATTTTAAATTCAGTCTACATTTAAAATTTGGCTGTCAGGAAATTTTCATATAGATACCAAGAAAAACAACACTAGGTGATAGCGTGAACGGGTTATGCTACTGTAATCAAAGTAACAGTACCAAATTTATACTTTGTCCGTATGTAGAATATGATTTTTTTCAATTTAAATTGAGCATAGTTTAAAAACATCTCTCAGGAATGGCTCATATAAAAAGCATGATTCAGAACACTAAGTGATAATGTGAACGGGTAATGCTATTGTAATCAAAGTACCAATACCAAATTTATTCTTTGTCCGTATGTAGAGAATGATTTTTTTTCATTTTAAATTGAGTATAGTTTAAAAAATTCTCTTAGGAATGGCTCATATATAAAGCTTGAATAAGAACACTAGGTGATGATGTGAACGTGTTATGCTACTGTAAGCAAAGTAACAATACCAAATTTATTCTTTGTCCATATGTAGAGAATGATTTTTTTCAATTTATATTGAGCATAGTTTAAAAACATCTCTCAGGAATGGCTCATATATAAAGCATGAATAAGAACATTAGGTGATAATGTGAACGGGTTATGCTACTGCAATTAAAGTAACAATATTAAATTTATCATTTATCCATTTGTAAAAATTGATTGTTTAATTTAAAATTCAGTATAGTTTTAAAAAAAAACTCTCAGGAATTGCTCATATATAAAGCATGAATAAGAACTCTGGGTGATAATGAGAACGGGTTTTGCTACTGTAATCAAAGTAACACTGCTAAATTTCTACTTTGTTCAGTCAAATCTAACAAAAGTATCTTTTAAAGAAATATGGGATGAGATTATACCCAACAGTGTATCTGATTAAACTTTGAATTACCTTCAAGTGCAATCAATCATTTACGGTACAAAAAATTACAATTTTTTTTCCTTTCATGCACTCCCAAATTTGAAATGCAGATCATAGTAACCGGTTGTCACTAAGTGATTTTTTTAGTCCTATTTATTTAAATTTTTTGTTTCATTTATCTGAGAATTAGATACAAAGTAAAAAATATTATTGAAAGGAAAATCAAATTGGATGTAAAAAAAAAAAAACTCACAAAGCATAATGGTTTAAATTTTACCGAAGATCAAATTGCGTCAGATTTGGAATTGTTTTTTCAAAAGTATTTGATAGTGATAGACAATAAATATTTAGTAGAAGACAATAAATATTTTGTAAGAAAGATTGAAAAAAAAATAGATGAAACCTTTAACAACTCACTATCGTTTATGTATTGCAATCATTTATGATTTTTCCTATTAATAAAGAACAAGAAATTTCTTACACTTAATAAGAATTGCTATGAAAAACATCATCACACACAAAACTAAATAAATAAAATGAAATTGTATTCTTTCAGAAAACAATTTATGTTTCTAAACCTTCCAGTTTCTTCTCTTGAAAGTTTCTGCAAACTTTCACTTTTCAAAACAGTGTGAAAAGAAGTGTTATATAAGGTGCTGGATATGCTTTTCTTCTAATTTCACAGGAATTCTTGGTCCTGTGTGATTTAAAGTACACTGAAGCTCAAACATATTTTGAAACGATTTTTTTCTAAAGAAGTGAACAAACGTTTGGGAAAAATTTAATAAGTTATTTGAAAAAGTTCACTTAAATATTTTTAGAGTAAACACAAAATTCTTCTTTGTTCCAAGAAACATTTTGTCGATTTCTTATCGTTACGACAACACCCGTGTTTTCATTGTTCTTGGTTTAACATTAGTGATTCCGTAGACACCCTTAATGTTCAATTATGGCTTAAAAATTCAATTTCAAATGTTACACTATATCCCTTTGATAAAAAACTCACTTGGATGCAACATATCATTAATAATCGTAATAAATTTCGTAATGCTAAAAGACAAATTTACCCCTTAATTGCCCGAAATAATAAATTGAACTTTAGTGACAAAATTCTCATTTATAAATCATTCTTAAGGCCTTTATTTACGTATGCTGGGCCAGTTTGGTCGTATACAGCGGATTCCAACATTAAAATTCTGACTGTTGCGCAAAACATGACTATTCGGCAAATCACTAACTGCCCGTTTTATTTTATGTTAACGTTTATAGAGACCTAAATCTCCCCGCTAAGAAAAATTATATTCAGAATCTTACTATTAACCTTCATAAAAATTTACTAAATTATCTTACTAAAAATCTTGCTGATTGACCGTGCTGACCCAGCTAACAAGAAACGATCCTGTGCCATTCTTGCGCGTAGCTTATAATTGTTCGTCCTGTTCATTGTTCGTCATTTCGTGTTCTAATTCATTAGCGTCCTTTACACTTACGTTCTTTCGCAAGTGCTTGGAGCGTACGGTATTGCGCGCGGGAAAACTTGCAGTACGCTCCAAAGCAGCTTTCCCTTTATCTCCGACACCTTCACACGTGCACTCAATCGCGCGGGATCGTGATTTCACGCGGGAAAGAGCGTACGTGTAAAGGGCGCTATTCTTGAAGCCGCTCTAAAATCTGATCAGTTTCACTTCTCCAACATCCCCTCTTTATTGCTAGTCCCTTTGGTCTACGTGACCAAGTTCTTGCTTGGAGTTTCCCTCCGTCTGAATTTTTTAATTTATTCCCCCAGGACTTACTTTTACTTACTATCGAAGCTTTATTGTTTACCCCCTTTCTATTTTCTGCCTACTTTCGTTTTTTACTGATCACTGAAATTTTATGCATTGCTATATCATTCTATAGTTGACGGCCCGGCCCATGTACTGTAGTTCCCACTACCCTTCCTGAAGGTCCTGAAGATTATTCTATATCAGAGGTGCCGAATCTTATATAGCCTACCACCCCTTTTCAAAAGAAAAATTACTTAGCGCCCCCCTGCAAATTTTCCTTCATAAGCTAACAAACATACATGCAGTGACAAATTGACGTCCTTGTATGTATGTATATTTCTACCAATGTCCTTGAACATAGTAAAGAAAGTGTCGTAAATGAGTCACTTTGAAGCTTGAAATTATAAAATTATTTATAAAAAACCAACGATAGTAACTTTCGCATTACACACACAAAATGAAGATAACGAAGGATAATATTAAAATAAAAATGACGAAGAGCTTGAAAAGTAATTCTAATGAGAATGACAAAATTGGTGTACTGCTATCAGTTAATTATCGTTCGACACTATTTTTGTCAGAAAATTTTTTAAACCATCACAATTAGCTATTTGTAGTCTGATTCTTTTTTTAGTAAGTAGATTTGCGACTGCACTAAACACATGTTCCACTCAATACGATGAAGGAAATGCAATCAGAAGCTTTTGTACTATAGCCTATAATCAAGGATGAAATATCGTCATCTGATTTTGCTGAAAGAACTGTTGGTAGCTGAGTTTGAGCGACGCTGTAGTATGTCTTGGACCAGCAGTGCTCCTCTGGATCATCCACCGCCCACCTCTCAATGGTGGGCGGTGGGAGCCGCCCCCGTTGGGAACTACTGCTCTATATAAAGCTAAAACTCTGAGTTTAATTGACAATAATTCAATTCAGAAAAATAGGCTCAATAACTTGATAATTATGAGAATAAGTTTACGTTAAATGAAAACAAATTTCAATAAAAATAGAACTTTGGCCGTCATTTTCTTTAACAACCATCTGGACATTGTTTAGACTCGCTCAATGTTTAGACATGAAAACATTTGATGAAAACATTAGATCCGATAAAATTCCTTATTCAATATTTTTATTCAAAAGAAGTTGAAAAGCTTCCAGATTTGGCGAGGAATCATACCTAGAGAGTAATAAATACATCAACAGCCGTCAGTTGGAGTTACAGCCATTTGTATCATTAATTTAAATAATTTATTTTGTAATTTTACCATTAATTTACGATGAATCATATTAGATTTTGTTTCAATTTTTATTGTTAATCTTTGTCTGGAAGAAGAGAAATCCTTTACTTACTGTCAAACTAGTGTATATTTTAAAAATTATGCTTGTACGATAGTACAGATCGATACCAGCCGAAGTAAAAGTAAAATTAAAAGAGTTGTTCAAGTATATTTAAAAATTCAAATGGGAAAATGTCACATTAAAAATTTTTCAGTTGGGCTCAGACAAGTTACTTGTCAATATAATGAGAAATATTTTTTTCTGAATTTTAAATTAGGATAAAGGGGGAAAGAATATTGATATATTTAAATTAATTATTTCAACATAGGCCCTGATATTTGAAGTATACCGAAATAAGCTTCGTTTCTTCATATTCCATACTTTTGGTTGGTTTCATGGGGCTATATATGGGAGGCGTCTATTCTGTTTTATACATAACGTTTCGTTTCTCTAAAATTTATGGTTCGTTAGAAAAAGCGAAATTGGTTGCAATTTGATATTCTGAACTCTTATATATAATTTTTTGTAAATTAAGTATTATCTACCAGTAAGTTTGATTTTTCTGGTAAAATTTTCCAGAATTGTTTGCAGTTTTCGGATTCACAAAAAGTTTGTTTACAAGCAACTATATTACTGAACAGGGTTGAGTATCTTCATTAGTTTCATTAGTTTTCCACAATTGTTTACACTTTTTGGATTCACAAAAAGTTTGTTTACAAGCAACTACATTACTGAACAGGCGAGTATCTTCATTAGATTCATTATTTTTCCACAATTGTTTACACTTTTTGGATTCACAAAAAGTTTGTTTACAAGCAACTACATTACTGAACAGGCGAGTATCTTCATTAGATTCATTTTTTTTCTACAATTGTTTACACTTTTTGGATTCACAAAAAGTTTGTTTACAAGCAACTACATTACTGAACAGGACGAGTATCTTCATGAGTTAAATGCGAATGAAATTGCAAAAGATTTAACACTTTCCAAGTTTTCGACACTTGGCGGAAAAAAATTGGCCACTAAGAAAATATTTGGCGGTGTCGATTCTGACAAATTGTAAAAACATATCATCGAAAGACTGTAGAGAGTTGTGTGAATCTTAAAAGTAAGGTGCAGTTCAGTTTCATTTTAAATATTTAAACAGATGGTTTATGTACTATTTAGAACTGTAATTCTCAGCATGAGGTCCACGGATACCTAAGACCCTCTAATAATCGTTTGAAGTACTCGTATTATAATGATTTTTATGTTCTATCTGAAAGAAAAGAAGCAACGTTATAACTTTATAGCTCAGTATTTAAGAACTGTACGCATTTTGTTTCATTTTACAAATACAATTTCAAAAGTTTTTCATTTTTAATGCGGAGGGACTTGTCATGAGACATTTGCCTTTTGTCATTCACTTTGAAGTTTTGCTGGCTATTTTATTATGGGAGCACCATTTAGGTGATCCAGCATTGCTCCCTATAAGGGAACAAAACATAAACTAACAAGCCTTATTCAAGATTCGAACCTAAGCCCACTAAATGGAAGTTCACGACGCTAACCATTATACAAAGTGGTCGGCTTCATTACTTAATTATTAACAGAATACTTTTTGGGCAAGCAACAGGATGTTCAATAAGCTTCAAGGACTCTTGTCATCACTGGGATAAAGTAATAACATTAATTATCGTCGGGTAATAGAGCAAGTGATAAATCTGCGGCCGGATACATGGACTGCTTAGGTAATAAGCGTGAATCAAATTCGTGAATTAACTTGCCATCCATCTTCGAACATCTTGAATTCTTCAGTGACACGGGGTGTATTTTTAAAATGTTTATTCATTTTCGACAACTCTTGTTTTATATCATACGTTTGGCTAATAAATTTTAATAATCTTTCTTTATGATAGTTGGGCCCTAATGTTCTATCCTGGGTCATATTTAGAAGTCTTGTATCTAAACCAAATAAGCACAAGGTGTTGCGGCAAATGTTGTAGCTGAGAGAAATGACAACAGGAAAGATAATCGAAGAGCTGGTGGGTATGAAATAGCAGTGTACTAAAAATTTGCGAAGTTTTTAGGGCACAGGATGCAATGTATTGTGCACTGAAAATCCAAAATTTATAAACTAAGAATGATAAGTATCTGAAGAGTTAGGGTAATACATACATAGACAAATTGTTCTTGAACTGGCATTTATTTTGTAGCCTTCGCTTCCATGTTGCAGAGATGGTAAATAGAAAATGTTATATCAATCAACAACGTTTCTAGAGCACAGGGCGAAACATAGTGTGCCTTGAGAATCTATCATATAGAAACTAAGAACGATATGTAGCAGAAAACAGAGAGTAAAACTGAGAGACAAAAAAAACTCCAACTGGTACAGGGTCTGTCCAGAAAGTAATGAGACTGATTCCATAGAATTCGTTTATTTGAATATAATTTTACAGACACTTAATGTTCTTCAAAACAGCATTCCCTTGCATTAATGCACCGTTGCCAACGACTCTACCACCCATTGATGCCCGCCTGGAAGTCTTTAACTGGAATGCTGTTCAGAACGCACCTGACGTTTTTCTGCAAGTTCTTCAGATTGTCAAAACGCTGACCTTTTAAGCTGGATTTCAATCGAGGGAAAATAAAATAGTCCAGCGGTGACAGATCCGGGATGTACGGTAGTTGGGGCAGCGTTGCGACGTTGTTTTTTGCCAGGAACTGAGTCACTTTGAAGGATGTTCGGACCGGCGCATTATCGTGGTGCAGAATCTAATTGTTTGTGAGCTCCGGGCGGACGCACGCGATTCGATTCCTCGACCTTTTGAAAGTCTCAACGCCTCCACAATCATTCAGAAAGTCATCCGACGTTCAGGGTCCAAAAACGCTTTAATTTTAGCCACATTGTCTGAAGCTCGACATGGACGCCCAGCGCGTTGTTCGTCATCGACGTCCACTCTTCCGTCTTTGAAGGCTTTGTGCCACTTAAACACTTGAGACTTGGACAAAGAATCCTTCCCGTAGGCTTCTTGTAACATGGCAAGTGTCTCAGTAGCCGATTTGTTTAATTTTACGCAAAAATTTATGGCGTATCCCTGCTCGATACATTCTGAAAACCTAACGCCACTTCCACAGCAGATCTGAAACACGTATTTGCTTCACGAGCGGTCCGTGCGCTGCAAAGGATCAAGGCCAACTGACTTCCGCCAGACTTTATAGCTGGAAGCCCCCACCAACCGTATCGCCCGCAAACTCTACCCCTTTGGCCTTTTACTTGGCACGAAAAATTCAGTCTCATTACTTTCTGGACAGACCCTGAAGTTATTTTAAAGCTTTCGCTTTTAATTTATATAGTTTTAGAGCACAGGACGTAACATATTGTGCACCAAGAATCTTAAATTTAGAAACTGCTGTTTTTTGCCAAAGCCGAGACTTGGTTAGTATGCCCTTAACTCATAGACTCTTCAGTACCTTTGAACTAAGTCACTCAAATCATGTAGTGCAGTGCACCTATGGAAATGCTCAGCGTTAAAAAAGGAATGTAAAGTAGCAGGTATCCTAGTGGTGCACCTGGTAATATTCCCTGCTAACTGTGGTACAGCTTTGCCGAAATTTTGAAACTACGAATGATTAAATAAAACATAAACAAAATAATGCTTCAACTGGAATGTAGTATATTGTACCAAATCCGGGCTACGGGAAGATATTCCAAATAGTGAATTTCGTATACAGAAATAAATATGCCAGTTACCGAAAATTGAATAATAGAAGTTTATATAACATTAAATCTTCAATACACTTTCTTGAAACTTGAAGAGTAGACAAGATAAAGACGTCGAATCGTCGCTGGAAGCTAACAATTCCAGCACCTAAGAACTTTTCTTAAACATGGAGGAATTCAAACATAAAAATTAATTACAAAATAACAATTATTAACAAGTAGCATGTGACCTTAAATATTCCCTCCTTCTAAGGACCTCGTCTTAAACCAGATGAGACTACAACTTTCCACAAGGAGAATCACCTGTTAAAAAAAAAAAAAAAAAAAACGTCAACCGATCGCATCAAAACCAACTTTAGAACTTAGCTTTTTATTCCAGATTCTTATTCACCTAGGAAACAAAACCCGTGTTGCCGTACCGCTCAACCAAATCATTTTCCAACAATAGACCCAAGAGCAGGATTTATTACTTACTCCATGGTAGACGCGTGAACGTGCTAAACCATTGTTTTCATTTATCGTGAACTCTAAAACATCGCATGCTTTCGATAACACGCCAAGTTGGCCCCAAACTCGTAACAATATTAATGCTTTCGCTTCGATAAGTCATTAAAAAATTGTAATATAATAACTAACAAAGTTTTGTGACCACATGACACAACATAAGGGGAATTGAGAATCTAAGAATGATATGGTACAGAAAATAGGGGGTGAAACACAGAGAGAAAAACTGCTTCAACAGCTAGATATTTTAAAGCTTTCGTTTTCATGTTGCAACTAAAGAGCTGGTCAATATGAAACAGTATTGTCAAAATAATTAACTGTTTTTAAAGGACAAGGCGCAACATATTGTACACTTAGAATCTAAAACCCAGAAACGAAGAACGATAAGTAGCAGAAAACATGGGGTAAAACACACAGAAAAAAAACTGCTTCAACTGGTATTTATTTTAAAGCTTTCGCTTTCATGTCGCGACGAAACAACAAATAAATCCCCGGAAAAACTTCAAAAACAAATGAAACCGAAAAAGAAAGCAAACACACTCGGAGAAATCAATTTCTATCCCCCTCCTTCATATCGTCTCTTTAATTTAAAGTTGCGGAAAATATTTTTCTTTTCGGCAGCAGCGCCGTGGAAAGAAATGCAAATGCGGTGGAAAGCGAGTTCCTTTTCTTTCGTTCATCGGAAATTTCGCGCGTAGAATGGCACTGCTATCGTAAAAAAAAAAGGAGAGAATATATTTTTGAGATCTATTTTCCCCTTGAAGAATGAACATTTTTCTAATATTTACTGTGATTCTGAAGCGTTAGTAAATTCTTTATTGTGTCAAAACTGATGACAAAAGCAATTTGTCGTTTGTTTGTGTTTTATCAAACTGGAAGTGTTTTATTTTAATATAAAAACATTTTCGTTTTTTAATAATTTATGTTCTTAATGATTACTTATTGCACGATGTATGATTTTAATGTTTGAATTTCACATTTGCTTTACACGTTTGATTAAATTATTTTTCGTATGATCATTCCAAGATGAGAAATTAATAACAGTGAATATAATAATAGCAGTAAATACTTATAATGTTGTGTAAGAAAATTTAATACAAAAATTAGCGGTAATAAATGTGAAAAAAATTTATCTACGATTTTGTTTTCTCTTATTCAACAAAGCAGAAATGGTAAACTATACCACGGAAATTGTAGGAATATAGTACCCTTGAAATGGCTAGGCAAGGAATAAAACTAGCCTCTTTAATTTTTAATCATAGGTAAGTGTAGGTAAAAAGTAAACAATAGAAATAAACAAAATTAAAATTCAAGCATAGACTGCTAAATCACTATACCATAAAACTTATCCTGCAAAGAAAACATTTTCAATAAAGGATAGCGCAGAAGCTTCATATCCCCATAATGAAAAAAACAAATAAATAATCCAACAGAGATAGATAAAAAAATAATACTAAAATAGACAAAAAACAAACAGAAATCATGCACTCTGGGCATCCACGCACCAACGGCAAGATTCTGTATAAGTGCCAGAACTGAACCATAAAACAACACAGGTAACCGACAGGTCTCGTCATCAGGGAGCCTAACCATGTCAATTACCTCAAGGGGAACTTTCTGAATAGGATGCAGGTAAGACAAAAAGACATCCCAAGGCCCCGAGTCCCCCAAAGAAGCAATTAGTCAAGTAGAAAATGAAAAGAAAAACACAACTTACAGTATGGGCTCAACGCACTTTACATGCAAGCACACAAAAATCCTAATGAAAAGTAAACGATGCGTACACACCCCAATTCCGTAAGTGGCGGTTATGGCTAAACAGCAGCCAATTCTATCCTAAAGGTTACGTCATTGTAACATTACTATAGCTCCACCCCCCATTACAACAACTTAACCAAATAAAAACACAAATACTATTCTAAACATCTTTAAAAATTCCTGAGTCTAAATGCCATTTTTTTTAAACTTTTAAATTGCCGAAATTTTAGGGAAATCGTTTTTTCTTAAGTTTTCCTCGAAAATGCTACATGCCTCCAAAAAATCCCCAGCGTTGTTACATATGTTTTTTATTCTGTAAAGTTGTGAGTAAAAAATATTATAATAAATTTTACAGTTTAAGTTGCTATGGAAATTGGTAAACGTAATAACCTCGAAGTCAAAATCTAACCTTTTATCATAAATCCCTATTTTTATTTCCCTATTTGAATTTGAATTTTTAAAACCAGATAAGTCGCACAAAGATTATTATCGTTAGTCCGGTTTAAAGTAAGTTCCTTTGGGTAGATTTGATTAAGAAACTCCAAATCGTTGCAGTTAAAAATTATGAGATCATCAATATAACTAAATCCGGTAATATTATTTGAGTTAAGAAATTTAGTTTCGTAAAAATCAAAGAAACTTGACGTAACCTTTAGGATAGAATTGGCTGCTGTTTCGCCATTACCGTCACTTACAGAATTGGGGTGTGTACGCATCGTTTACTTTGCATTAGGATTTTTGTGTGCTTGCATGTAAGGTGCGTTGAGCCCATACTGTAAGTTGTGTTTGTCTTTTCATTTTCTTCTTGACTAATTGCTTCTTTGGGGGACTCGGGGTCTTGGGATGTCTTTTGGGCTTACCTGCATCCTATTCAGAAAGTTCCCCTTGAGGTAATTGACATGGTTAGGCTCCCTGATGACGAGATCTGTCGGTTACCTCTGTTGTTTTATGGTTCAGTTCTGGCACTTATACAGAATCTTGCCGTTGGTGCGTGGATGCCCAGAGTGCTTGATTTCTGTTTGTTTTTTGTCTATTTTAGTATTATTTTTATCTATCTCTGTTGGATTATTTATTTGTGTTTTTCATTATGGGGATATGAAGCTTCTGCGCTATCCTTTATTGAAAATGTTTTCTTTGCAGGATAAGTTTTATGTTATAGTGATTTAGCAGTCTATGCTTGAATTTTAATTTTGTTTATTTCTATTGTTTACTTTTTACATTGTACTTTTCGGTATGAAGGTTTGCAGCTTTGCGCAATCTTCTATTGGAAGTTCTTTATTTCTTTTTATTTATTTATTTATTTATTTATTTATTTTTTGTTAGTTTTATGTTTTTGGTTAGTCTCGAGGTTCCTCATGTAGCAAGCAAGCTTTTCTAATGTATTCTTTGCTTTTCAGGTAAAAACTTTTTTATAATCATGCATACTAGTATAAAAGATTTTCTCATGGGACATGGCTCGTCGCGTTCTGTAACAAGGAGCCGTGCTGCACGTCTTGTTCAGGGGAGTGTGGTGGTTAATAAATTACCTGAACAACTGTTACGTTTATATAATTTAAAACTTTAAAAATATGCTAAATACAAAGATAAAAGGTGTGTTACGTGCCCTATGGCGAACAGTGGTCAAGTGGGGGTTGGTTCGGGCAATAGTGATTTGTTCTGTAAGTGTAAGGGATTAATTTACATTATAGAGTGTCAAGAATGTAATTTATGCTATATTGGGCAAACGGGGACTGAGTTTAATAAAAGGGTTAATAGCCATAGTTCTGCAATAAAAAATTTTAAAGACGAAACTTCTTTTGATTATGAACTTTTACACTTTCAAGTACATAACTTCGAGCAGGCTAAATTATATATTATTGATGAAATTAATGATATAAATAAAAGGTTGGATTTTGAAAATGTATATATTTGTAAGCTTAAAACACTATTTCCGTATGGTTTAAACAGTAAGTTTAACGTGGAAGGACCGGTGGATTTAGATAATAACTGCGTTTATAAAAAATTCATGGTTATCGATAGGTTTAATTATATACTTTCTAACTATAGGGGTAAAAGAGGGAAAGGTAGAAATAGTTTAAAAACAAAATTGAAACTGTATGATCTGCAAAGGGTTTGTAATTTATTTATTGATTTTAAGAACATTAAAATATTTTTTATTCAACCAAAAATATTCTGGTTTAAGGTGGGTAATTAAACATCATTTATCTTCAATTAACAGAACTATAATTTCATCTTGAGTCTTTTGTAGAAAGAAATGTAAGTTTGTATACAAAATTGATAGACTTAAGCCTTTTATACCAGTGAAAAAATATTTTTTTATCAATACTAACAAATATCTAAAAATCACTGTATTTGACTAAACCCATTATATCTGACTTCAAAGAATATAAGGTAAGTTGGGCTAAATGGGCCATATAATTTCAACCTTTTTTTATATACTATACTTTTAACACATGAAAATTATGCTAACATGTATAATTTTCAAAAATCTCTGTATTACATGCATTTTAGTAAGTCTTAGGGAGTATGTTTAAGCTATGATATTGATTTTTATTATATATATGTATATATATATATATATATATATATATATATAAATAAATAAATAAATATATATATATATATATATATATATATATATATATATATATATATATATTTATATATATATTGTATATATTTTTAAATACATGTGGGCCCAGTTCTCCTGATAAATGGGGTAAGTGGACCACCCAGGTCTATCTATCAAAAAAAACCAACAGAATCTGTGTCTGGGTACCTTGGTTCAATACTTGTATATCTAGAAAAAGAAAAAAAATTCTACCCCCATTTAAAAATAATTTTTCAAAGCAATTATTAATGTTGTAAGGTAGATTGTTGACTTCTGCTTACCAGTGTTGCCACAACAGAGTGGTATTCCCACCTTTTATGTAAAGGAGAAATCTGGGAGGGGATGGCCCAGTTACCCCATGGGCCCAGTTGCACCAACTTACTTTAGTCCCTTTTTTAAATTGCCATAATTGAGTACGAAAAATACAGTCTCATAAAAATGCAAATAACTTTGATTTCACCTGCAAAAGAAATAACAGAAACGTCTGAAATATTACAGGAAGGATGATACTGAAATTTGATATAGCCTTCCAAAACTTGTAAACGCTTTCATGGATTGCAAATAGACAGTTTATCAGTATACTATGACGGGAATATCTGTCGAAATATGCAGAAAACTAATGTTTGAAATTTTAGTTTTTAAAGGATCTAGCTTACGCCGCCTACATCGTTTAGTGGTTGGCGTTCTGAGCTGCCACGCGATTACCTTGGGTTCAAATCCCGAATGAGGCTTAGTCGTATCCGTCTCTTCCCCCCATAAGGAGCAATGCTGGCTCACTTATAGAGTGGTCCCATAATAAAGTACCTAGCAAAACTTTGAGGATCTTCATGTGGGAGTGTCAAACAGTACCTTATGTCAGAGACAAATGCCTGCGACATTAAAAAAATAAAAAGGATTTCTAATTTATTGTAAAGACAGATCATTTCATTGTAAAAGTCTTTTATTTCAAATATGTACATACTTTTACAAATGGCATAAAACTCCTAAAACTGAAGTGCCACTAGAAATAGGTTAACAAATAAATTGATAGAAAAAGTTGCACTTAATTCATTGCTACAAAAAATTGGTTTACACGTTTGATTAAATTATTTTTCTTATGATAATTCCAAGATGAGAAATTAATAACTGTGAATATAATAATAGCAGTAAATACTTATAATGTTGTGTAAGAAAATTTAATACAAAAATTATTAAAAATTATTGTATCTATTCTATGAAATAAATACAATTCATGGAATTGTTCTTAGCTCTACCTTGAGCGTACCATTTATAAAACATTTAATACACCACAATGCAGACACAATTCTTTTTATAATTCAGGAAAATAGGAATTTACTATGGCATCCTATTCGGACAGTAAAAGCATCTAATATTATCTAATTTGAAATATAAATTAAATATTTATTATTTATTTCAAAGTATACAATTTTCTGATTGTTTAGTGAATTATATGTAAATATTTATATAACATATTAATATAAAAACCCACAAATTTTTGTTGTGATTGAAAATAATTAACATTTGTTCAGTTACTTTTAACTGTTATCTATAGCGTTAACAACGAATACAATGTTCAGTTATATCAAACAGTCTCTGCTCATAAACTAAACTAAGATTATAAAATCGATATGTATAGTTAACAGAAAATGTGTTTTGTTGAAACGCAAATATATTTTCTGACATGAGTTTCAGCAAAGTTTGTTTAATTAACTTCGCCTAGGCAAAAACATAACGCTATTCGATACACAAATATGCAAACTTATTTCATGCTTGTTAAGTTGAACATGGATTATTTGATCCGCGAAAATAAAACGTCAAATGTTAGTTCTTACATTACGATATAAACTTAGCTTATGTTACAAGCTTCAATGTTGGATTGGTGCCATATTGCCTCAGCTTAGTGTAAACAAATGGAGAATAGTTTCTCGCGAGCTGTTAACTGTGCATTAAATTTTTTTTTAATTATAATGCTTAATCGAGCAAGAGATTTGCTACATATTTAAACAATTTACTATAAAAATGTGACCTAAATAATATTTTCCATATAAATTATTCGGGAAAGAAATGGGTTATGCTATGCCTTTAATAATAATTATCTAGGAAAGACGAAAAATAATATATATATACCGGGTGGCCATAATTAAACTGACAGTGCTCACAGTGTTCTGTAGCGCGATCTATTTGCGAGAATGACGCCACATTTTGTAGGAAGATTAAACAAGACGGGGGACGAAGGATTCCGCGAAAAAATAAATTAGTTCCAAAAGTCACCGCTAGAGGAATATTTAGCGCTGTGTAATTGAAAATAGAGTGTTAACAAATGCAAATTAATACGGAATAAAATTACCTTTTATTATGCACATTTTCTTATTTAGTTCAAGTGCAATATGGCAACACTTTTAAAAAAGCGTAAAATCTACATAAACAAAGATAAAGTCTCGTGATCTGCAATATCACGTACGCTGAGCAGAAGAAGAAGTTCTTTATTCAAATTTCACGTTACATCCATTGGCACAGTGCCAGCTGCTTGGGTTTTAAAAGGCAATGTGTTACGTTTCGAATCAATCGGATTGAAAGTTTATGTGCAATGTCTCCTTCTTTAGTCGAGCGTGCGTTACTGGTCAAATTCTTTTACCTCAACCAGTGCAACGCTTCAGCCGCTGTTCGTGCTTTTAGAACGCACAAAAAAGCGTAAAGGTAACGGTCCTGTGCCAGTTAATGGGCTAAAAGCAATGGTTGCGAAGTTTGAGAAAACAGGTTCTCTGAAGGTTCAGTCAGGCAGAAGACGAAAACCTGTACCACAGGATACAATCGAAGCAGTTGCCACGGCGATTGTCGACAGAGGACCAGACAATATTGCTGCCACCTCTAGCGCTCGTGGATTAGCTCGGAATATGGATATGCCTTACAGTACGGTATCGAAAATCTTACGAAAGATTATCAACTTCTATCCGTACAAGATAAGCCGTGTACAGGAGTTACTGTACCCCGACCATGATAAGCGATTGACTTTTGCTCTCACCTTTCTTGCCAGGATGGAGGTGGATGATGCTTGGCCGTGGAAAATCTTATGGGGTGACGAGGCCCACTTTTACCTGCATGGAACTGTGAATACCCAGAACTGACGAATTTGGGATGAAAATCACCATATGCAGTCTCAGAAACTCCCTTGCATTCACCAAAGGTAACTGTTTGGTGTGGGTTCACAGCGGAATTTATCGTAGGTCCATTCTTCTATGAGAACATTACCCCGACTGGACCGGAAACCTGTTCTGTTACCGGACAGAAATATCGCCACATGTTGAACAGCTTTGTCATTCCGGCACTTCAGCAAAGTCAATGCCTGGGGGAAATCATTTTCATGCAAGATGGAGCCCCTCCACACGTTGCTGTACGGGTGCAACAGCTGCTACGACAGAAATACACAACAGAAACAGTCATTAGCCGCTACTTTCCAACTGCATGGCCACCTCGGTCGCCTGAACTTACTCCATGCGACTTCTGGCTATGGGGTTACCTTAAGTCCAAGGTCTATCAAGGAGTGGTCCAGGACCTGGCTACGTTGAAGGATAACATATCACGGACTGTACGGGAGATTCCTGCAGACATGTTACTTTCTGCTAGGAGCGAGGTCTGGGGAATTACTTTCTGCAGAAATCGCTAGGAGCGAGGTCTGGGGAATACGGGGTGTGTGGCAGAACTGTGGTGCCATGTTTAGCAAGGGCTTGTTGCACCATCAGGGATCGGTGCCCCAGGACATCGTTATGCAACAACATCCACATGTTGGATTTCCAAACGTGAAGACATTTACCACGGATTGCCTCCCGGAGACGACGAAGAACCTGTGCATACCACTTGTTAACGATGTTACCTTGTGTTTGGCGCAGCTTGTCCTTTCTGGACCTTGCGCCATTAAACTTCAACCAACCAAACAACCACTGCACCTACCCGTTGGATGTTCGCCTCCGTTTGTGGGGTCACTAGCCACCCAATTCGCGGATCATCTGCAACAGCGTCTCTCCCATTTTTACACAAGCTGTACCATTTGAAAACTTTCGATCTGCACATAGCTTCGTCTCGATACGCTTTTTGCAGTAACCGTAACGTTTCTGCAGTGGTTTTTCCTAATTTGTAGCAGAATTTAATGTTGGAACGTTGCTCCAAAAAGGACATTTTGCTACATCGACATCATAGGCTGACAGTCTGCAGCGAAATGATGAGCTGCGCGCTTTAGCAGTTGTGCAAAGCGTCATGTGACGTCTCACGCGTACTCAGATAACCAGACTTGCAAACCACATCGTTATTTCGGTTCCCCCACACACCGGGCATGAGGGGGGAGGGTAGTCCCCGAACTTATTGCCTATATTGGTATATATATATATATACATATATATATATATATATATATATATAATTAACATTTTGCAAACGATGCTGATTGTTGTGCAGTTTTTAAGTTACCTCTTTTTAACCGAAGTAACTCTTACCTAATTCACATGTTCACTAAAAGAAGTAATTAAATTTTAATTTCTTTATCTATCATTTTTAAATAGCCTTTTTCACTTTGGGTTTAATTGCAATAAGCCAGAATGAAGCCAGGTTGTTTGAGGAAACTACTGAGAATTTTCTGACTAGCCTAAAGTTGTTTGGGCTCATTTCAATGAGCCTAAGAGATATCAGGATAATTAGAAAGATTTTAATAATTTTTTCCAATTAGCCAAAGCTGATTGCAGAATGATGGACCTATTTTAAATAAGCCGGATTTGTCTATTCGGCTACGACATATATATCTAAAAGATCAGTCTATCTCTCTATTCTAAAATAAAGTAACTCGCACCCCCGCCCCTGCCGCCGCTGTCAAAAGATTGTCACGCTATCTCCTCCGAAACCGCTGAGGTAGGAGGTCGAGACCGATACCAATAGATTAAGAAAAATATGGGGAACAAAGTAAGACATGTCTCATCTTCGTCGGACTTTTAAGTTTTTTTTTATTTTATGTTTTGTGGGAAAATATTGACTTTTTCATCTTTAGATTATGATAACTCGCCAAAAAATGATCGTAGAATTTTGATCTTTTTACAATCTAAGACTACGGACATTTCTCTTTCACACTGGATCTCATTTGTTTAAAAATATTTTAAAACAGACTAATATTTTCATCAAAAAATTAAACACAGTTTTTCAAGAAATATCGTCCCCCAAGTGGATATAATATCGATGCTCCTCGAGTTTTTATCTTACAAAGAAAATATTTACATCAGCTGGAAACTGAAATCTTTCTTATTCATGTAAACCTCACTTGAAGTCTATATCTTAAATTTTCGATTTTTAATGGAATTTTAAAGCTGAAACAGTGATGATTCAACAGTGATTCCCCTTCGCATAAGGGTGACAACAGTAAATGCATGGAAGCTGTTGCATTGCCAGAGAATCACCCCTATGTATCTCGTTATTAGCAATTTATTCCTTCCACTTTCTGGGCCATTATTGGCACTGTGCTAGAGCTCGCTGCTCGTATGCGATAGTCCCCGGTTCGATCCCGGTGGGCGCTCATTTTTACTAAATATTTGAATTTCATTCTTTTAATTCTTATCATATTTTTTATTTTGCTTATCTGAAGAGGGCTTAATTTTTATATTTTTATTTTACTGCTGAGCACATATTTTCTGATGTACATATCTTGCTACTGGAGGTAAAGTCGTAAGACCATGGCAGTCCAACAAACTCAATATACCTTGACCTTCACCCTAATAGAGGAGCGAACGTAGGGAGTCTAGGGGCAAAGCCCCTAGTATATATAAAAAAATTATTTCATTATCAATCTTTCTCTATATGTAACAGGGAGAAAAGATTCATAATACATATTTTCACAGAACATTTTCCCTTCTATTAAGAGTTGGAGCAAGGGGGACGGCTGCTAACTTTATTGGGATTAATTATCGGATTTGATGGCACTGATTATTGCATACCTCACACAGGAAACCCCCGAACTCAACAAACACTATCCGAGTACGCCTTTAAGGCTGCTGTGTACTAAACCTATTGGATTTACTCACCTCAATGTCAACCTATGGAGAAAAGTTGTGCAAGGATTGCCGACGTGTATTGAATTTTTTTAATTGTACTCCGTAATAAAAAAAGAAATTTTACATCTTGGGGCATATTTAATTTTAAAAAAATGCAAATAATATTTTTAAATTTAAATTATTCGAGTAAAGGTGTGGTATAGTGTGTTTTAAACGCTCCTAAATTCCTTTGGTTGAAAGATTTATAAAATGAATCCTGTTGCAAGGTGGAGAAAAGTTTAGGCTATCTGAAATTACCTATTTCAGATAGCCTAAACTTTTTGCGGTATTACCTAAATTATCCATTTGTATTGGATTATCAGCATTTATGTAGCTGTAAATAGTAGATAAATTTTCTCTATAGGTTAACATTGATATGAGCGAATCTAAAAGGATTAGTACACAGCAGTCTTATGCGAAGATCATAAATAAATGATATCAAACAAATTACATTAAATGCAATTTAATTAAACTTTACTTCCATGATAAAATTAAACGAAAACATTTTAAACCCGTTGATTTTGAAGACAGAGCCGTACTGTGTCATACATCACTGAGCGGTAGAAAATTTGCGAGAACCTGGCCAAGCTATGTTATCAATCACAGATCAAAAATCGACTGCCTGTGCACTAACTTATCATCAATCTTCTATACCTTTGGTCCTGACTTCCAGTATTTATACACATCGTCTAAAAATAGAACAAAGTAATTTCAGAATGTCGGGACCGTAGCTGTATGATTCATCAAAGTTCACCTTCTTTCACGCTAGTCTATTGTTTTGGGATGAGGGATTTATGATTTTGCGGTATGACAGTGTTTAATGCGCGTTTATATCTTGGGGTTTTGTTAACATTATGACTATTTTTGAATACAGTATGTGTAAGGTCTACCTCATGATCGATTAACAATAATCGATCACTGTATTTGTATAAATCCAGAGAAGCTACGAAAAAATGCTAAATTCAGCTTAAAACATTACTATAAATACCGCGTAGCCAGATTCCGGGAGAGACTGGTTTGTTTGGAGCTGTTTATGCGAGTTGCCTCTAGTGGCTGATAGCTAGATCGCTTCTAAGCCTAAGCGAGTTTTTGCCACTCCGTTATAAAGAGGTTGTTGTGTTAGTAATAGTGGATTACCGAGCAGCAACACTGGTCTGACTTTATATATATTGTGAGTACTTGAACTTCATTTCCTTGTATCGTGTTTATAACATTTTGTACCAGTCTTTACTCAGTATTGTTTTTACACTGCACGTTATATGTGCCAAAGGAATAATAAACTTTGTTATTTATCTAGTGCAAAAAGTGTCATTTCTACTTTATTAGAGGGTGAATTCGATATACATATATCCTAGAAATGGTAGAAGTCAGATATCTCTATATATGTTTATACAATTTGCAGCTTTCTATAATATTGATTTTTTTCTATGATATTGATTTTTTTCTATAATATTGATTTATTGTACTAACCGAAGACAAGACCCGGATATAGCGTGTTTCGATTTTATTAAAGATGTGATTTTCATATGACTTTGCTTACATCCCGAATCTCAGTGATGTAAAAGATATATATGTCTAATTTCAAGAAGATTGGATAATATTTAGGGATTGCACACATTGGTCACTTTCATTTCAAACAATGAAATTTCTAATATTGAAGTGCTTTGTACTAATGGGCTTCTCATGTATTTCTTTCATGATTTGCAGGTAATTGAACTTTAAAAGGGGAACCAAAAGAGGAATTTTGCTATTAGAATAGGTGATTATTGGTGAGTTTATAGAAGCTCGGCTCCCTTCAAAGAAACAAGTACTTTTAGTTTTTATATATCATCATAAGGGAATGAAAGACACATATTCGGATGCTGCTCAATCTACCTGTACTCAACTACAGGAAGTAGGGATGAAAGCAAATATCCCTGTTAAAACGGAGGAAAATATCCGTGCTGCTATACAGCAGCTGTACAAAGAATACCAAAATATGGGTAAAGAGAAATCGAGAAACATGGATAAAGCAAATGTGAAACGGCATATATGGAAAGGTGATCGCGCGAGTTATTTGACATTTCCCAGCAAAATGTGATGGACTTTACTAGCGCATCACAAGAAGATAAAAAAATTTCTGAGGTCACAAAGAGAAGATCGTATGATTTCGTCAATGAGTGGACTAGACAAGGTTTTATAGTTTCCTCGAGATAGTTATTCGAGTTTTATAGTTCCTCGAGTTAAAGTTAGTTCTCCTCGAAAATACGAACTAAGTGTACAAAAGAAAAGAAAAGATTCATAATTGAATAAATATTACAAAGCTATCGCTGATATCAATCAGATAGTTATACTAGAAGCCTCATGTCCATCATCATCAGCACCCAGTGACGAAGAGGCCGAGTTTTCGCCTCCAGCATCGAAAAAATTACATTCAAGAACTATATTAAAACCTCTTGGTCAGACACTCACTTATATTTGGAGTTTAGAACAGCTCTCTATTCGACAAGCAAGTACTTCATTTATAGCAAGTGAAAAGACCCTTGTCCACGATGTTTAAAAAAATTCCGTATATCCAGCTACCGTTTACCGAGCTCGGACGATCAGTAGAAGTAAAATGGCAAAGAAAATCGAATAGTCACTCTTTGAATTTCCGCCTCATTTGGTCTTGCATTGCACTGTAGCTCTCAGTTGCCCATGGATGTGTCAAAGCTTTGGAAGACAGAGTTGTAGTTCTAGTGACTAGCAAAGATTTTGAGTATTTGCTTGGCGTACCTGTCTCCCTGGAAAGCACTGGTGAGCAGATGGCTGAAGTAGTTATTCGGGAAGTGGACCGATTTGGGCTACTTGACAATATCATCGGTATATCTATTGATACTACAAAATCTGATGCAAGAGACATGTACCAGAATTGATAGGGAATTCGGACGATCATTGTTGTGGTTGGCTTGCTGTCATCATACCCATGAACGAATATTGAAAGGAGTGTCAGAGGAGTGTTATGGCATACCATCAAGTGGTCTTGACATCTAGATTTTTCAGGAAGTTCCAAAGTCTGTGATCTTCACTTGATAAGACGTCATATACGACAATGGTGGATGAAAAAAGTCCCGTTCAAGGCTTTCTAGAAGAACAACGAGGGAAAATGGTTAACCACATCCAAAATGCCCCTAAAGACGGAAGTCCTCCAAGAGAAGACTACAAAGAGTTATTACAACTGTCACTCCTGTACCTAGAAGGTTGTTCTAAAAAGACTTCAGTTTCAGGATCCCAGGGGCTCTGCATCAAGCAAGGTGAATGGCTAAGGTAATATATTCACTTAAAATTGTCCTCTTCTCTAAACTGTTGAATATTCCTCAATGAGAATAAAAAGGAATAAAACGGGTTGCACATTTTGTCAGCCTCATATACGTTCGTTTTTCTTCGCAAGTCTAAACACTTACCCAGATGCAGACGTCAAAAGAAGTGCTCTCGCAGTTGGTAAAAGGCACCTGGAGGAAATAACCTGAGCCATTTCGTTACTAATAAAACAAAGACGTTCTTTGAAATGTTTGGGATACATGACGTGGCAGAATACTGCAGTGATTCTCTAAGAAGCCACGTGACCGCTCTTAAGGTGGTTGATGATACCGCAGAAAGAGGAATTGCTGTGATTTAAAAAGTTTAATTCGTCGGTTACGGACTAAAAACAAAAACAATTATTGTTGAGGGCAGTCGAGCATCACAGAAAAGTCGTCATGAAGCGAACAAAAGAAGGGATTGCATCGTTCAAACTTGATTAATATAACACATGTTATGCCTATCAAACTAATTACTATTATATCTTAGTGACTAGTTTTAATATTATATTAAGTTTGTGGTTCGTGATTATTTAAGTTTGTGATTCTAGATTTCCCAATAAAAGTAATTAACAATGAAAAACCGCATTTTTTGGCCACTTTTACAAAACCGACCAGACTGTGCAACCTCTAAATATTATCCAATTTTCTTCAATTTGGCATATATATCTTATTAATAAAAGCGAATGTTTGCGTGCGTGTATGTGTGTGTGCGGCCCCCAGGTGAATCTGTGAAACTTACAGCCGTGAAATTTGGCACACAGGTAGTGCAGACTATGGGAAAGTGCACCTCGAAGCCCGAATCTTATTAATAAAAGCGAATGTTTGCGTGCGTGCGTGCGTGTGCGTGCGTGTGTGTGTGTGTGTGTGTGTGTCCGTGTCCGTGTCCGTGTCCGTCCGTCCGGCCCCCAGGCGAATATGTGAAACTTACAGCCGTGAAATTTGGCACACGGGTAGTGTAAACTATGCGAAAGTGCACCTCGGAGCCCGAATTTTAAATTTTATTCTAGAATTTTTTTTATTTTATATTTTGTGGGATATTTTATGTTTTTTTAAAATTCAGATTACGATATCTTGGCTAAAATTGATCGTAGAACTTTGATCTTTTTACAATCTAATACTACAGACATTTCTCCTTCAAACAAGACTTCATTTGTTTAAAAATAATTTAAAACAGACTAATATTTTCACCAAAATATTAAACCCACTTTTTCGAGAAATTTACGCAATTTTGAGGATATACGGTCGATGCTCTTCGTGTTTTTATCTTACAAAGAAAATATTTACATCATCTGGAAGATGAAAGCTTTCGCATTCTTATGAACCTAATTTTAAGTCTCTATCTTAAAATTTTGATTTTTAATTGAATTTTAAAGAACGATACTTCAACACAAATTTTCTATGTGGTTCTTCGAACGCGGTAGGAAGAAACGCAAATTCTCCCCTTGGATTGCAAACAACGATAGGCTTTGGAATCAATCATTCATAAGAAATGTGCATACGCACAAGAAAACGTTTTATTTTCTTTTGCGAGTGTTCACTTTTTCTGTATTCTGTCAATTTTTGTTTAATTTAGTTACTATTTTGCATATTCTTCCATTTTATGCTTCTGTCTGAATCTCTGGAATACTTTTTATTATCATTCTAATACTTCTAAACTTAACAATGTTTACCAGGTGTGATTTAAAACAACTGTTAATTATGTTTGTGTTTAGTTTTGAGAAAAAATAATTTTGTAAAGGTTTTTTTGGTCTTTTATGCTAAAATAGCACTTACAAATCAAAAAAAGAAACAAAAACTTACGTGTAAATAGCATACCTTTTTTATAAATTGATCAATTTGAAGTAATTTTTAATGAAATTTAGCTAAAACACCTATCACTCTGCACAAAATCCTAAAATTCCTTATAAAAACAGCCCCAAATAAAAAACTATTTATTATGCACCAATTATTGTTCGCTTTTTGTTTATTTTGTATTTGCTAAAGAAATTCTGTTGTTATTGGATATTTTTGAAGGCCAGTGAAATATAATTATGTTTTATTTACTTTTTTATTTTGCATTTAGTTAATTTTTTAATTTTCCTATCTGTCATTTTTTTAAAAATTTAGTTACTTTATTTGAATATTCTATTTTTTATGCTTCTGTCTACAACTCTTTGCAATATTTCTGTGATATAATTGTATTTTTTTTTATTTTGGGCTGTTTTTATAAAGAAAGGAATGATGAATCGGGGAATATTTTCATATTGGAGCATAAAACTGCATGTATTATTTTTGCATTTTCAAATTTTCTCTTAGATTGTAGGTCATTTTGAAGATAACTGTCATATGTTTCATGTGTGAGAAGGTAATCAAAATAGTAGCATTAGGATATTGTGCAAAGTGATAGGCGTTTTAGCTAAATTTCGATAAAAATTACTTCAAATTGACCAATTTATTAAAAAAGTATGCTATTTACAGGTAAGTTTTTGTTCTTTTTTTAATTTTCAAGTGCTATTTTACCATAAAAGACAAAAATAACCTTTAATTTTTTTAAAAATTGATTCCGAACGTAGAATATTAATCTGAAATTTAGCTAAAACGCCTATCACTCTGCCAAAATCTTGATGCTACTATTTTAATTTCCTTCTCACACATGATACATATGACAGTTATCTTCAAAATGGCCTACAATCTAAGAGAAAATTTTAAAGTTTAAAAAAAATACACGCAATTTTATGTTCTAATATGAAAATTTTCCCCGATTTGTCATTCCTTTCCTCATGAAAACAGCCCCAAATAAAAAACTATTTATTATACATAAATTTTTGTGTTTTCTTTCTGTTTTCACTTTTTATTTATTTTGTATTTGCTAGGGAAATTTTGAATGGCAGTGAATTTTGTAGTTATTTGGTGTTATTTAAATTTAATTTTCTAATATTACTCCTTTTTTTTTTTCATTAATCCTCTTTTACTGGGTTAATTTCCAGTATACGGATTACCGTTGCACTCTCTTTTTGGGATATTTCTGTGATATAATTGTGTTAAGCTGTAATTTAACTTTGATTACTGCTATTCCATGATTGCTGAAGGGAGCCGGCCCCTAAACCGACCGGATAGACGGGAGAAGCACGACTAAGTAAATTTGACATTTTTACTTTTCAGATTTTAGTGCTACAATGATGAAAGGTTGAAAATCTGAGATCTGTATAACATTTCACGTACATTTTTTCTATTTTATTTATACTGTGTTAATTTTTAAATTGATTTTGGTTAACAAACATTCTTAAAATCCCTGGCATCGCCGGGTACTTGAGCTAGTATATATATATATATATATATATATATATATATATATATATATATATATATATATATATATATCACTGAGACTCGGGGCGAAAGCAAAGTCTGCAAAGA
Source organism: Dolomedes plantarius (assembly GCA_907164885.2). NCBI lineage: Eukaryota > Metazoa > Arthropoda > Arachnida > Araneae > Dolomedidae > Dolomedes > Dolomedes plantarius. The sequence continues at coordinate 5,937,922 of OU015502.1, forward strand.
TTTTACTTTTTTTTTTCCTTAAAAAATCAAACACCCTATCTGGCAGTTTAGCAAACATTTAAAACTGTTAACTATATATATAAAACAGTTCCGTAACTGACTCACTGACATACAACGCACAGACCAAACCGCTGGACCTAAAAGGCTGAAACTTTGCATGGCGATTCTTCTTATGGTTTAGGGGTGCACTAAGGAAGATTTTTCAAAAATTCTACTTAGATTATTTTAAATTAAATTTTGAAGCTGTTTTTGTAACTTTTTTTAAGTTTGCATTTAAAATGATAATTTGAGGGTTATAAAATTTATATCACAAGAAATATCATAAAAATTCCTTTGAAATGAAATCTTTTTGGAATCTTTACCTCGATTTTCTGATTTTTGTTGCATTTTTAAAGTTTCATTTTTACAATTTAATTTATTAAATGCCGATCGCGTGGTTTCTTTTTCTGGTACTTTAAATTAATTTTTCGTCACGTGCATAAGAACTAAATAGGCAAAAAAATATTTTTTTTCTTCCTAATGCAGCAGACGATTGGATAATATCCAAATAAATAAATAAATATCCCTTACAGTTTTTTAATAATATATATATATATATATATATATATACCCAACAAACACAGAGGCATCGGGCCGGGGCCGGATGATTCCGGCCAGCCGATTTCTCCATTGCCGGGCCGGCGCATTAGGTCAGTATCGGATCCGTCACGGGCTTGTCCTCTCGCCCGCGACTTCCCCGTCGAGTACTGGGCCGCTTCCGGTAACAATGAAGCTATCGTACATCCGACTGCTTACCTTGATTGAACCGCAAACTTCCCGTCGATGTGGACATACAGCCGCACCATTGCCGGAGGCTGACGGGCCGGTTACGGGAGCAATAATTCGTGTCGACAGGCCGTCAAATACCCATCTCGAAACCATCAAAGCGCCGTCGATCAGGGTTACTTTCCAGTGCTGGGCCATAATTGGAATTCCGACAGATTTTCTAAGTTTTTCTTAGACCCCTTCCTTTCACATGCTTTTTATTTTTATTAATGAGATTGTTTATGATAACAGTACTTAACAGTGTTTATGATAACATTTGATATACATCAGATGATGTATATCTGATATATATCTGTAGATATCAGATGCTATATATATAATACTTGATATATATAACATCTGATATCTACCCTTACACTTTATTTCTTTTTTTTTTCTGGCTCTCCATGTATAACTAGTATTAATATTTTTAACTTTTCTCTTTTTCTCGTGTATTTTCAGGTAATAGAAAATATTAATCTCTGCTAAAACCTAAAATTTTTGTTCAGAATAATCCCTTAAAATTATATTTTGTACATGTTATTTTAAGTAAAGTTCGTAAATGTTCTCGAGATAAGAAAATTATAATATTTTCCATAGAGGAAATTTATTTCATTCTTCTCAAAGTTAAAAGTGAGGGGTATTATATATTTGAAAACCAGGAATTACCCGATTATACAACTTTAATTGTTATAATTTATTTGAAAATGATTTAAAATTAAAATTGAAAGTAGTTCAATGTTTTATAATTTTGTTCAGTACTTTTTTAGTAGTTGACAAGTGAAAAAATTTCATAGTTTTGCATATCAAAGAATGGTTCATTGTTAAAGCTTAGCTGTTCAAGAAATATTTTGTTTTGAGACATCTTCAAATACGTCTTGATAAGTTTATTCTTTGGTGATAAAAATAATAATATTCTGTCATCCTACAGTCTTATATTGCTGAATACGATAAGACTGAAAAAGGACTGAACAAAATTTATAAAACATTGAACTACATTCAATTTTAATTTTAAATCATTTTCAAATAAATTATATAAATTAAGATTATATAATCGGGTAATTCGTGATTTTCAAATATATATTACACCTCACTTTAACTTTGAGAAGAATGAAATAATTTCCTCTATAGAAAATATTATAATTTTCTTTTCTCGAGAAAATTTACGAAGTTTACTTAAAATAACAAGTAAAAAATATAAACATACCTCTCGGTCAATGTCCAATGACGGTATATTAAAAATATGCTGGAAATAAAGAAAATCCCACACAGTCGAGCATCGGAGAGAAATGTTCAACCATGTAGAGAACTGCAGACATTAACTGTGTCGGAATATAATTGGCATAAATAGCGTGCGCCATAGGTTTCGCCAAAACAACATCGCCAATTTTTATACGTCCTATATAAAGATTGGCGACTGCCCTAAGAGCATTCCCGTCTATTTTTAGAATTACCACCCCCACCCCCCCACCCCACACACACACACACACATACTCTTTCTGAGAAAACGGTCCTTCTGCTACTTGCACCTGCAAATGTCCACAAAGGAATGTCACCACCCCAAGCGAGGCACAGCACACAGCTGGAAAGTCGAGAGGGGAGGAGGTGGGGGGGGGGGGGCGGATGCGCGGTTAAAAAACTTAAAACTAATTTATTAGTAAAATAATGAATATAAAAATATTATCATTATGCTAGATAACTACTTAGAGTTAAAAATGAATTTTACAAGTATAACTGGAAATAAACAAAACTACATTGGTTTTAAAAACGGTACTCCACGTAGCAACCAGTTGGAAATACATTTTTCGTTTTTGTTTTAACACGTTTTAACCCATCAAATAGCGTCGGTTAGGGCGGTTTTTGTCCAGGTTGCTGGGAAAATACTATTTTATGCCCTGAGCCTATAAATCACGGCCCGGGATAATTTGCACTATATTAATTTTGAACGTGTCCACCTCAACAACTGAAAAACAAAGCTTTTTGTCTCTAATTTTTGTGCTGGATTTTGTGATTGCTGACCAATAAAAATATTTCACAGGTAAGGAAACTTGATGATATTTTTTCATTAAAATATCAGAGCACCTCACTAGAATCAGCAGAAATCCATCAAATATGCCTCATTATTTACAGTGGCTCCCAAAAGTGTTCGTACACTTACGATTTTCAATGAAATAGGGTCTATCCATTAATTAAAATGAATATTTCAGAATGCGTATTTAACAATAAGATGTATAATCTATTCTTAACAAAACTACATGAAATATTTAAAAACATAGTAAAACTTTATTTTTAAGAAACCAGTAATCAAAAAGTAACAAAAACTTATCCCACAACAGTCATCGAACACTTGTAAAAAAATCTCTACTTATAAGAAAATATTCTAATTTTTCGTTAAATTAATATTTAGTAGGATATCTTTTAGCATCAACAACAGCTTTTAAACGTCTGGGAATAGATTGCACTAGTTCTTTTGTAATTTCTGCATCAATGTTCATCCATTCTTCCATCATAATTGTTTTTAGTTCGCTTTTTCTTTTAAAAATGTCGTGTTTTTCGTACTCGAACCTCCAGTTCTCTCCAAAAATGTTCTATTGAGTTTAAATCTGGCGATTGAGGTGGTGTTTTCAAAACTTGTGGACAATTATAGAGACACCAGAGGCGAACGTTGAGAGCCGTGGGCTTAGGATCGTTATCTTGATTAAAAAAAATTAAAAATTTCAAATCCCAAATTTTAAGCTGATAATTTTAAATTGTCTCTTAAAATATTTATATAAACAGCAAGATTCATTATGCCATCAATAAATACCAAATTACTTAGTCCTGATGTTGACATGCACTCCCACACAAGGACACCTCCACCGCCATGCTTAACTGTTTCTACTAAGTTCTTAGGATTAAGTTCCTCATTTTTTCTTCTCCATACAATTATACGCCCATCGGAACCAAAAATGATAAACTTGCTTTCATCGGCAAATAAGACATTATTCCAATAGGTTTGGGGCTTATTAATCATTGATAGTGCGAAGGAAAACCCGAGCTTTCTGTTTTTCTCACTCACAAAAAAAATTCTACGGGCAGAACGCCCATATAATCCAGCTGCTCTGAGAACTCGTCGAACAGTTTCAGGTGAATTGAAGTAGAAAATGTTTCATTAAATTCTGCAGAAAGTTTTACAGCACTCAAACGTAGATTTTTCACAAATTTTCTAATTAAAAATCTCTCATCACGTTTTGTTAACTTTGCCGGACGACCTTTTCTTATCTTGATTTTGATCGGATTTTCTTCTTTAAAGCGTTTTATCACATACTGCACAGTATAATGGGATAAATTAAGTAATTTAGCAACACACCGAACTGATTTACCACAACTATGATGAAAAATAATCAATTTTCGATCAATGCTGTTTGTTGTTTCTTTGCAAGCCATTTTTAAATAATAAATAGAATATTACGGAATAGGCAAGCAAAAATTAAAGCCAATTGATATTTTAAATGCCACCACAATTCAAAAATAAAAATAAAGCGCCAGGCGATAATTTTAGTTATGAATTTATCCGAAAATATTTCTGTGTACGATGACTTTTGTGAGATAGTTTTTGTTACTTTTTGATTATTGGTGTTTTAAAAATAAAGTTTTACTATGTTTTGAAAATATTTCATATAGTTTTGTTAAGAATAGATTATAAATCTTATTATTAAATGCCCATTCTGTAATATTCATTTTAATTAATGGATAGATCCCTATTTCACTGAAAATCGTAAGTGTACGAACACATTTTGGAGCCACTGTAGGTGTTCATATTCAAAATGAACTATTTCCCTTTTGGAACAAAAAATAAGACATGAAATAATATCACTCTTAAAATTTTGTAAATATTATTCTACTATTTTAGATTCCACCCCTGATCTAAGCAACCAAGACCGACTTACTCTTGTAGTAAGATTTGTTCTATTAAGTAATAAATCAAAGCAAATGGAAATTAGGGAGCATTTTTGGGGGATTTATTTCAATATCAGATTTCCTTGAAACAGATAAATCAAATAGGTCTACAAAATGTAAATATGTGGAAAGTATGTTACATGATCCATTTAAAAATGAAAAATATATTATAGCTGAAGATTTATGCAATGAAACTGACAACATTGCCCTCTATATTTCTCTTGAAATGAACGCGTTAAATGTGATTCAATACCTATTTACAAACAACCTCATCTATCTGTGTCCAAATTTAGTGATTACCATACAAATTTATTAACATTGCCTGTGACTGTGGCTAGCGGGGAAAGAAGCTTTTCAAAACTTAAAATAATAAAAAATTATTTGAGGTCTACAATGGGACAAGAAAGGCTTTCAGACTTATCTATTATTAGCATCGAAAAGGACATTTCGGAAGATATAGATGATCAGATATTATAACAGAATTTGCATTAAAAAAAGCAAGGAAAGCAAAGATTATCTTTTTGACTGACTTAATAAGTATATGTATTAATAGATATGTGTTGTATGTATTTAATATAACGTATTCATTTAGTTGTTATATCAATACATTAATAATTATTATGTTAGGTTATAAAATTAAAAAATAAACTGAATTTATAATATTTTCTGTAATTTGTTGTTTCATTTAAGGTAAAAATATTCCAGAGAAATTTCAATTAATCCATACGGTATGAGGGGGGGGGAATTATTCTCGCACACGTATGGCAGCTACCCTAGAAACTGCCCTGTATTTACTAGCACATTAAAAGCTACTAAATTACTGTCAACATTTACATACATACAAACACACACTTTCTAATTTTATCTCTGATGAGATGGAGTTTGTTTTTATGAAGCATATTCGAAAAATATAAATACAGTTCATATCAATGGGTGTTAAAACTTATAAAGTATTTGTACCTACATTTACATATACGTTGGTCTGCTATATGAAATTTATTTTCAGTCATCAATTATTTTTATTTCATTTCCTAGATTCATTCTTTATTGTTCTATACATCACTAGCTATAAAGTATGCGAATAAATACTGTAAAAATGACGAATAAAATTCAATGTACCTCAATATTTTAATAACAATATTATGACTGTATAGAGGTTTAAAAATGTATGATATGTTTTTAGTGTTTAATCTGTTAAACATTTATTGAAATGCATTCGGACGCAATTTCATTTAAAAGAGAACTGTCACTCGAAGTATTTTACTTTATGCTATGAATATATCTATCTTCTGATAAATAAAAACGGTCATGTTATTCATTACAAAATCAATATACTTACCCCCCCCCCCGCGATAAAAAAGTGCCGAAAATAAGCTAAAATGGTCATGTTTCTATAAAAAAAAATGGCTCCAATTCCTGCGTCACGAAATATTTAAATCATGAAATAATTATCAACACCATCACCGAAAAATTTGAAGTCCAAATAAGTGTAACCCAGCGGTCTACCAAAAAACGAAATGTAGCGCCTAACGAAATTGATATTGGCCCAATGCAACTGGTGGTAGGGTTGCCAAGTAAATCGCAGAGAACCTGAGTATGAAATGAAGCGCCAGATAGATACCCGCTTTGGCATCCAAGAGAGTCTGCCGAAAAGTCCGTCTTAATCAAAATGAAAAACAAATTTAGGCAGGTACTACTCTTTACTCTCTTGTGCATAAACTCTTGATCGAAAAAATTATCCATTTGTAAGTGGATGTTTATTTCATTTCTATATAAAAGCCAAAAATAAATTAATATAATCTAACAATAGTTGATGTCTGTCAAAACACGACGGCTAGATAGTAAATGAATGTACTAATACACAAATTATATTCAACACATCATTGTCAAATGTTGAAAATCATAATAATGCGCAGAAACAAATTGTGATTAAGCGGCTTCGCGCTTAGTGAGTATCTAAAGACAGATTTAAAAATGTCACTGAGCATGTGCAGAAAGCAATTTTTTTAAATTGTAAATTATCGCTAATTAAACAGCATGAAATAAACAATTTCCATGAGGTTTACTGTTGTATTTCACAAATATAATTATCATAAAAATAAATAAGGCAGAGATAGAGACTTCTCGGAATAAACGTGTTTACCATTAAAACATGTCACTGAGCGTGCGCGGAAACAGTGAGTTTCTAAAGACAGATTTAAACATGCCACTGAGCATGCGTAAAAATCAATTGTAAATTATCGCTAATTAATGGAAATTGCTGTCACAAAACCAAATTTAACAAATCTACAGATTACAATCTTTCGTTTAAGACCAAAATGAAGTAAATTGATGCAGTAGTTTTCTCTCACGGACTGCCCAAAAAGTCGGCTTAGCAAATTAAATATATAGATGATATATATTATGCATATATCACATAGTATAACCGAAAGATTATATTATGTCAGCCGTATACTTCTGATATAATTCAATCTTTTCATACAAGGAAAATTATGTGAATTTTTCGTGCAAAAAGAAGTTGAGAAAGTTCACAAAAGTGAAATAAATATTTATGAAAAGTCTGTTTAGTCTAATCTTCGCCTTCCCTTTCAAATCCATAATTCTGATGCAGATTTCTGTTACTTGTGGTTACGAATCGGACTATCGATTCCGGGACGTTACAGGGAGAGCGGTTTCGGGTAGATTCCTATCCAATCATCACCGGCCCTCAAACGGGTACACGCTACGGGATTCCGCGTCGGAGATTCGTAAATCACCCGGCAACGGTACGGATCATTTTCCCCGAGCCTATCGTTCTACCGGCGCCTCCAGAACCGGCCCGTCAAGTTGCCGTCAGTCTTGTGTTTGTTGGGTATATATATATATATATATATATATATATATATATATATATATATATATATATATATATATTACATCAATTGCATACATTGACCGTTGTATTTAATTTGAATGTACTCCGTAGCGAAGTGCGGGTTTTCAGCTAGTAATCTATATATGAATATACATGTATGTATGTTCCAGCATAACTCTGGAACACCTGGGGCAATTTCAGATAATCTTGGTGCATATATAATTTACAATCGAGAAAAAATATTGTGGGGGTAAGATACCCTTAGCAACTCCTAGGGGTGGGGGTGGAAAGAGGTGACATGTAAAAATAATCGAAAACTACAGATATTAGTGCAAATCCATAGTTTTGGGGGTCCCTGACATGAATAGTGACACTCTCCATGTCGTTCAAGGGCAAGTTCAGCCCCCATTGGCATGGGGGGGGGGGGGTGAGAAGGTGGGAAATTATAAAATATCCAAAATGACCGACAGTAGTGTCGAATCCATAGTTTTCGGGATCGCCGAACTGATTGGTGACAGTCTCGATGTCATTTAAGCCCAAGTTAAGTGCACTCTTAGGGGTGGGGGTGGGAAAGGAGGTGGCATTTAAAAAAACTTAGATTAGTGTGTAATTCATAGCTTTCTCGGGTCACTGAAATGAATGGCGACACTTCCGATGCCATTTAAGTCCAAGTTCTACCCATCGACATGTGGTGGGTGAAAGGGTGAAAAATAAAATGTCAAAAAAAACTGAAATAAACGGAGATGACCCAAATACTCGAGCAAAGCCTCGCAAATAACTAGCTTATTATATATTGTAAAGAGTGTGTTTTTCAGAATATTTAAACATAAACTATTTCAAAGTCTGAATTCATAATGAGAAAAACAGAGAAATAAATAGTTTGAAACAAATGGTTCATTAAAAAGAAATAATTAAACGTAAAACTAACGATACATCTTTCATGTACGACTGGAACCAGAAATAAATGAACACACATATTAATAGTAGAGATGTTAAACTAATTAGGGAAAATATTAAATAACAATTTTTTATGTGCATCTACTTCACTGGTGTGTGATAAATTTGATTAAAAATTAACAGAAAAGTCAAGTAAATTTACAAACACAGTCGCATTTATGAATATGTATATAACATCTCTTACGCAAACAATTTGTCAAAATATTTGTTCATTAAAAGTGTATTTTCACAATCAGAAAATAAGACATATATGTTGTTAGAAGCAAATGCTTATTTAATAAAATATTAAACATAAACTTAACAGCATGTATTTTATGACTGGCCCGGGAAATTAATGAAAGTATTTGTTAATATTGTAGATTTTTAATAAATTAGTGCAAATATTATAGAATAATCTTTGACTATATGCTGTTACATTCATTGGACTGTAATAACATTTTTTATGAGCAGAAATGTCAAGGAAATTAAACACAGTCGCATGTAAAAGTAATATAATTTTTCATGCAAATATTTATCAAAACATTTGTTTTCATATTGCCTCCAGTAACAATTATTTTATATGTGTATGTAAATTTAATAACTAATGTTATTTCGAATGGAAAACTGCATGCGATTAAAAACTAATTCTGAATAACCTTCTTTATACCTCTGTAATGAAAGTATGCACCAAATTCAAATGCTTCCAAGACCATGAACAGAAAATAAATGAACAGAAAGTGTAACAAATTGCTTATAACACTTCCGAATTCTTCATCGGCAGTTTGGTTGGTATGGAAAATAAATTCTCTTCGTCAATTAAGAAACATAAATCGTTTTTTGACAGCTAATTCTGTATAAGAAGATAAATATTTACACGCTCTGAAAAACATTATGACATTTCTTTAAATTGTTTTAAAATCGATGAGAAAAAGGCAAGGTTTATATTTCTCCACCTTTCGTGAAATTCAAGTTTTAGATTTTTTCTCTTTTTCATTTCATATATAAGATTTTTTACAATCACTTGCAATGAAAACAAGTGTTTTTATTATTTTGACTATATATATATATAATGATATAATGTTAACGATCGGGACGAAGCGCAAAAGGCTAGTAACTTCATGGTACTTCGGATCTGGCTCAAGTCGTGGCTGGGTTGACGGGGAGACAGGCAATGGAGATTCACGAGACATCCAGAAACGGTCATCAAAAAGTTTTTATTAAAATATATTCCAAAGGTTCAGGTACACTTTAATACACTCACAGTTCAACAGCTTAGGATTCTAACATGATAATTCTCTCTCTGGGGCTGTCGAAACAGCACGCAGAAAATATATAATCGCAACGCGAAAACAGCGTCTTTCCACTGTCAGTGCGAAAACACAAAGAGCCGCGAGAAACCTCGACTCACGCCCGGAGTATAGTCCAGTAACCTTGTCATGAAAGGGGGGGGGTTCTAAGTTGCATCTAGTGAGGGTAGTAGGTTTAATTTTTTTTTCTTGTATGGGATGTGACTGAGATGCAAAATCCAAGTTTTCGACCTCGGCAGCCCCCCCCCCCCCCGGATCACCTTTAAATATCCCCAAAACTGCAAAATTTTCGCACTTTTCCGGTTTTTCCTTTTTTGACCATGAAGGAGCACGTTTTTGGTAAAGACTATAATACACATTTTTAAACTAGATTAAATTTGCAACAATGTGATACCAGAATGGGCTTGGTAGACCTAATAGTTTCCGAGATACAGCTTTTCAATGTTTGGCAAATTTTCCAAACTTGAAAATATTAAGCTAATTTTCCTGTTTACAATTAATTTGCCCTTGCATATTAATTGTATTTAAATAAACCGATGTCAATACAAAAACCCAATAAGGTTTTAAGCTCATTTTTCATCAATTGGATTCTTTTGAATCTTGTAGTTTCTTTTTCGCATCATTTTCAATGGTTTGATTATACTTTCTCCTCATATTTTCGTAGTAATCTATAATATCGTTAATTATTAAAATATTTTTCTCAAATAATAATTGTTTTATCTTTTGATATAAATAAATTAAAGTATGTAATTTCATTTTGCGATGTTTGGGAATAATTCCTGTAGAATTTTCCTTTCCGATAATGTCAAGGTCAGGTACGAAGAATCTCTGAGTCTACCTGTCTTTAGAAATTTAACATATGTCCATTTGAGAATAAAACAAAAATATTTTTCTACTTCACAATAATATCATCACTTGCTTTATTCCACTATTTTTCTAATCGATGTGAATCGGACACCAAATCTTAATACATAGTAATACATATTAATATTAATAATTATAATGTGAATCCCCCCACCCAACACAACCTTTCTACCCATTTTGTCTCTCCCACCCCTTTACTAACCACCCTACCACTTACTTCTGCATGAAAACAAGCCTAGGAACTTTATCTGTGTTCCTTGTATTGCGTTCCCTCTCCCCCCTAATAAATCAGCGGGCAGCAAAAATAAAGGGGTTCCTCCCCCCGTCCCCCTTCCTCACCCATCGCTTCCGTTCGTGTCAAAACTCCCTCCTCGACTGTCCGCTCAGTTGAAAGCAAAGGCCCGAACGTTAAGTTGCGGTTGATTCACTCGTTAATATCGTGCACTTGAAATTAGTTATTTGTGCCGTTGAGATCCGAAATGCTTACTATGTAGGAGCCAGGATCGTCCGCGAGTTCTACGTGTTTTATATGTAGTGAGAGTTTAAATGAAGGTGAAATAGTGTTGGTGAAAGAAAAAGAAATTAAAATCCTACAAGCGTCCAGTGCTGCATTGAAAAATAGGGAAAAGAAACATTTATTGAAACGTTTGACTGAGATTTATGTACATACAACATGCTAGAAGCATTACAACAATCCTAAGTTGATCAAAGCAGCTGTTAAACGGGGAGACAAAAATGTGACAAGACCAACAAGTGCTTCCACTGAGAAGTTCAACTTCAGAGAGCAGTGTTTCCTATGTGGAAAAGTTATAACGAAAGAATTCATTGAAGCTCAGAAGAAAAAACAGCCATAAAAAAGAAATACTGTAATCGCTGTGGAGAAGAACTTGAACTCAAACATACTGAAAGCAGCTGAACGAAGAGGTGACGAATAGGCAATGAAATAAAAGGAACGAATTTCAGTGGAGACTGATTTGGTTGCACTGGATGCGAGATACCATCTGTTTTTCCAAAGGATGCTGTACAAAGCACCATCCAAAGGAGTTCCAAGCGGTGGTCGTCGGCAGTCTATCGTTGATGAAGCCATGGGGTCCATTTTTGCTTATCTTGAAGAGCATGCAGATGAGTGCCAGTTTTCCCTTTCCCTACTTGTCGACCTCATAGAAAGAGAAAAACCTGATTGTCGAACCATAAAAAATGCTGTTTAACAATTATGGGGATGACATACTCATCACGGACGTTGCATTTAAAAAAACAGTTGTCTGCTTCAAGAATACAGGACACAAGATCCTTACAAAGGCCTGGTACTCCATGAAGACAGTGAGCTCATCACTTTCACTCACGCCTTCAGTGGCTGTGATTCCACCTCGTGCTTCTTCGGCCAGGGGAAACTGAAGTTGCTTCAAATACTACAGAAACATGCAGACCTTAAAGAGAAAGCTGTAGTTTTTTCTTTCTAATCCAGCTGCTACACCTGCCCAAGTAGCTGAAGATGGGGAGAAAATCCTCATTGGGGAGATACGGTGCGGAAAGCTCCAGTCAAACCCTCAACGACCTGCGCTACCAGCTCTTCAAAAAGACTACAGCGAAGACCAATTTCAACCTGGCCAGACTTCCTCCCACGCAAGATGCTGAAAAGCTACATTCGTTTCGCACATACCACCAGGCGCAGCAGTGGCTGGGTTACGAAAGGAATCCGCTCGAATTAGGATGGATTGCTACAGACCGAGGCTTTTCCCCAAAGATGATGTCGAGGGAAGTAGCCCCCTCAAACATGCTGAACATGATTTCCTGCAGTTGCAAGAAGGGATGCAGAAATGCTTGCAGCTGCTGGAAAGCAGGTTTGAAGTGTTCAGTTGTCTTCGGAACCTATAATGGCCAGTCCTACGAAAACCTGCCTGATATTACGGTAGACGTCGATGTCAACACCCACGATTTTGACGAGCTCGACAAGGATGACGAGATGGATAGGATTCTCGACTATCAAGTCAGCCAACTCGCCGGAGATGCTTTTGAACAAGTCGAGGAACAATATCAGGTATACTTACACTCGTATTTTTGTTGAAAGTCATCATTGTATCTATTAATTAATACTTACCCACATGGTATAGATACTATTATTTCTATTAATTAATACTTACCAAGATGTGTGTTGCATTTAAATTAGGACTTTTTGACAAGGTTTTTGATTGGGATATTCCGCAAATAAATATTTTCATTCCAATTTAGAAGGTCCAGGACGATGAATATTGCACTGAAGGAGGCGGATTGGCGGATTTTCTTGGCCCTGGTCTTTTGAAGAGGAGGAAACTTCTTTAATTCACATTTCCTTTACATTTTCATTCACTCCATTTACACTTTTTGTATACACATGATGTAAATGTTTGTTATATAAATTTTGTATTTCAATTTCAGTCATCTGGTTGTGAACAGTGATCTTCCACCTCCCACAAAACCTTCCCCTCCACCCCCACTCCCCTTCAAAATGTTAAATTGAATAAATGTTAACTTCACTGACTCGTATCAGACAGGTTATTGAAGATATAAAGACAATTGCATATGATGAAACATGGAAATTAGCTTAAAATTTTAACTTTCAAAAGCTGTATCTCGAAAACTATTATGTCTACCCAGCCCATTCTGTTCTCAAATTGTAGCAAATTTAATCTAGTTTAAAAATGTATGCTATAGTCTTAACCAAAAACGTGCTCCTTCGTGGTCAAAAAAGGAAAAAAACAAAAACAAAGTGCGAAAAATTTGCAGTTTTTGTGATATTCAAAAGTGATCCGGGGGGCTGCCGAGGTTGAAAAATTGGATTTTGCATCTCAGTCACATCCCATGCAAGAAAAAAAAGAAACCTACTACCCCCACTTGATGCAACTTACGATGTACTAGGTTACTGGACTAATATACGAATCATTAACACTCTTATAAAATAAAGGGCTTCACTGACAATAATTGTTGGGTTAATGTCATAAATATGTGTCTCATTTTAAAGAAGAATTACTCTGAGACATACACACATAGAAAGAAAATGAAACCTGCACATTAGTCACTGCAAAATAACGGTATTTAAGATCACATTCGTCTAGTTTGTCAACACATATTTACGTACTGTGTTCTCAATATTATCAACAACTAAACGACTGAGGCTTTCAGTGGTTTAAATTTAAGCGTTAGTAATTCGAAATAGATTTATTCTCCATTATCTCTCATTAGAGAAGATTCTGTTGCACTTAGGATCAATTAATCTCAGAAAATGGATTAAATTATTCTACTAAAGTGATTTTACTGAGCAGTTCGATAAGAATTTGAAAAAAGAGGATTAGTTGTTTGATGCAGTGCTTCCTTATAGTCTCCATCTTTGCTCGTTACATGTATTAGTCAAATGTAATAACTCTCCTAATTTTTATAACAATGTATATATATATATATATATATATATATAGTAGGATTTATGCGAAATCTCTTCTTATGCCATAGTAATATTATGTGTTGCTATGCGTAGCCAGAGACGCACCAAACCCTTCTTCCTGTGACATTCTTGAGCGGACAGTCGAGGGTTGAATGACCCCGGCTTGGAGGCAATTCGAAGCGTGGTGTCAAAAAAGCCCTGTGCATGGGGAAGAGAGAAGTACAGAACTCCAGAGGGAGAGATTGTGTTGGTGAGTCCGTGTGTAGGCACGAGAGATTGTATTTGACGGGAGCGAGAAAGCTGCCCGATCTTTTGTTTTGTTGAAGGGAAGCGAAACATTGCGCTCCCGTGATTGTAAATTTGTTTTTTTTTGTTTGTTGAATTTTTGTAAATGATATTTTGTCGAACCCATTGTTTGCATATTGGTGTGGAGTTAAGTATTTTTGTATCTTAATGTTTATAGTGTATTTGTCAGTGAGTAATTATTTAGTTAATTAGTATTATTGCACTTCTGTATCTTAGTATTAAGATTTTTTCTTTTTTCTTTATTAAAAAGTTAAAACGCTATTCATCTTGTAATTATGTTTTAGTTGACTATATTAGTAAAGATATCTGGTTTAACTTATCTATTTCATCTAAAATATTTATTCTTCTTCATAATTGTTTATTACTGTCTTGGTGTTATAGCCGACCTCCGGGAGTGTTGCCAGGCACAAAACATGGTTACCGGGGTTGAGGGGTCACCCCCCCCCCCCAGTCATCAACTATACCACCTCCACTTCCGTTTTTTGCTTATTTTTATTTGTCTATCTTATTTCAGGTTATAGGAGTATTAAATGGTCGCATCTACCGTTTTAGTCTTCTTAATTTTAAATATCTATATATCGTAAATATTTTCGTGAGCAGCTTAGCGCCTAAAATTTATTTACTCATTTTTTGTTTCCTATTAAGTAATTTACATTTTTAAACTATATATATATATATATATATATATATGTGTGTGTGTGTGTGTGTGTGTGTATCACGATTATGCTAAATAATTCTTGCTTTATCATTTTAAATTATTTAAGGTATATATTTCAAAAGATTCTGCTGCTAATGAAGAAAAAATAAATCAAAGAAGAATCACTCTGTAATTCGGCAGTTGACAACTAATCCTTATCTTTGAGATAAAAGAAAAAATATATAATTAAAATTATTCAGCTGCTAATTTTTCTATAACAGCAAATAAATTATTCTTTTTAAAAAAAAAATGCTCTGTATCATTTTCAAAAATATTTTAAATTATCCGTTCTTAATTAAATCTAAACAGTTAGCAGTTTAATGATTAAGCAAAAAAAGTCTCATATGTATGAAAATTGAAACTGATACTCGTAAGCCTTCGCGTAAAATTTTTAATCTCCCGCAGTATTATTTCCTTTGCTTAACATTTTTTTACATACTAAATCATAAATGGAATTTTTTTTCCTAAGAAATCCAATTTATCTTCAAAAACATTGTTTTAAAAATATTTATTTATTTTATAGAGAATTGTTAAATTATTTCTCACTGAATTCCTAATTGAAATAATATTATTTTGTTAATTAAATTCTCAAAATACCCATATTTATAACGTATTAACGAATTTACAGTTTTTGTAATTAAAATTAAAAATATTAATATGTACCTGTCATTGTGAAACTACAATAAATCTTCTGTTACAAATATTAGATTCGCCATCACACTTCCAGACCATATATTTGACTACGCGTGCGGGGCATTACTTTAAGCAGTTTGACGGACATGAAATGCTCATGTTTTTGGAATAATATCACAGGAATATATCACAGAACTTGAATATATTTTGCCAGAAATATTTCAAACTCACCATTTTTTTTGTATTATTTTCTGGGCGTTTGCAAGTCAGCTTTCGTTATTTTTGTGTCATTTTCAAGGTTTTGTAAGTCAACTTTCGTTTTATTTGCATTTCTAACAATTGATTTTTCCTTATTATTGAAAGTATGCCATTTTCTCTTCCTTTCTGTGTGATTTGAAAAAAAATTATCTTTACAAAATACCTTTTTCGCGCGTATATTGTCGTGGAGTACGACATATAAAAAAAAAGAAAATAGAAAAGGTGCAGAAAAACTAATTAACAAACGGGACTCTAAATGTAATAGTAAAATGACGCCAGAGGATACGAGAAGAATGTCGTGGGGATATGATATGTTAGGAGTTCAAAAAGGGCAGACAACCCAATTAAAGCGGATAGTCGGCGGTGCTATGTGAAAATTGGAATGGCACTTGATCAGACAAAGAACCGGATAAAGAAGAAATTGTAAGGCAACAATTAAGAGTCGAAACAGCGAGGGGGTACAGATAGAGAAGACATCGAGATGAAAAGGGAATTGTTGACAAAGAGAAGAGGACCCCACACATAGGAGATGTTCTGGGAAAACATGTTTCCTAGAAAAATAGGAATGAGTCGAAGACGGGATTGTTCGAATATAAAACGCCCCTCACTCTGAGTGGTTAAAGAAATGATTTGGGAAGGAACAAGTTAACGAATCAAAGTGGAAGTATTAAAAAAAAATGTTGAACATGACAGACGAATGAAAATGTAAAAGGCGGGGCGTTGAGAAGATAATAAAAAATAGAGAGAGTGAGAAGAAAAAGATATAATCATATTGATGGTGACTCTGAGACCTGGCACCCAAAAATAGAGAGTTGTAGCCTCGTAAGCGAGAAGGCAAAAGAGAATATATGGGAGATTGCGCCCCGACATAGCGCATCGCTGTAAGCCGGCAACCCAACGATGAAAGGAGCATCAAGGAGCATCGGAGCCGAGATAGATTGCCTGAACCCCGCAAGCTAGCATAGAGGAGCCTCGGAGCCGAGATAGATTGCCTGAACCCCTGCAAGCTACCGATGAGATGATTATAGTTGAGACTCGTAACCAAGACGGAGTGCCTAACCCCCACAAGCAAAGGATGGAGAACTGATCCGACCATTAAAGTCTGCCTATTCCAACGTTATTGAGCGAGTCCGAATAGAGACCCCACTAGATGCACATGAATATGCCAGCCAAAGTCCCCTTCTGCAGTCTGCAAAAATGGAGGTAACCTTTTATTAACTATTGCCAAATGTCGTGAGATACCCGAGTCTTATATGATAGGCGGAAGTTAAGGAATAATATATATTGCATACTGAAATGAAATTAATTTAAATAAATGAAATAGTGTAGTTAAATAATACATTGATATAATGAGAATGTCTGTAGGTTCATAATTAATAATAATATAGTTGAATGTGTACTAATATTTGTATTGTGTTAAAAAATTAGTGTATTGATTAGAATTCAGAGTAATGGTATCATTGCCTACCACTATAACCAATCACGACCCACCCAGAAAAATCTACCACGTATATCTAATGACATATGTTCTCAACTGAGATATTGATATGCATATCTGAAGTTAGTTACAGTAAGGTTTTCAAACCGCCTTCAATGATCGAAGCAGAGTATCGAGTTAGACAGTCGGAGACCTTCTTAAGGCAACAGTATATTAACCTTATTGGATTCGCAAACCCCAATGATAACCAAGTGAGAAAAATTGTCAAAGGATTGCCGACTTCGATTGAAAGTTTTTTTAAAAATTTTACTCCGCAATAGAGAAAGAAATACTACACCTTGAGTCATTTTTCGTTTTTTTTTAATGCAAATAATATTTTAAATTTTAAATTATTAGGGGGTAAAATTTGGTATAAATTTGGTATAGTGTGTTTTAAACTCCCATAAATTCCTTTAGTGGACGAAATTTATAAAATGAATCCTGTTGCAAGGTTCAAAAAAGTTCACTCTATCTGAAAATGCCATTTTTATTGGATTATCAGCATTTATGTAGCTGTAAATAGTTGACACATTTTCTCCATAGGTCACCATTGAGGTGAGCAAATCCAATAGGATTAATACACAGCAGCCTTAAACTGCATGTTCTCTGATATAAGCGTTCTTATTTATACGTGTTTTCAAACAGATGTTTAAGGAACAGGTCATTGTACTGTAAAATAAACATACAGTTATAAGTAGATGTCAACCTAATATTTCCCTATTATGGTAGACAGTTATACTTGATTTAAAATTACGGAGTTTATTAAAAATGTTTTGGATCAGAATAGATGGAGATGAAAATAAAATTTTCATATAAATACGGTATTAAATTACCACAATATCTCTGTAGTTTATTTTAGTTTTGAATATATCGTGCTAGAAAATACAACCGCAAATTTAGGTCGCCCAAAACTTTTGAACGCTCCTAAATTCCTTTGTGGGACGAACTTTATAAAACGGATCCTAGTGCAAGCTGCAAAATAGTTCACGCTATCTGAAAATATCATTTTTATTGGATTAATTATCAGCATTTATGTAACTGTAAATAGTAGACATTAAGGAAAGCGAATCCAATAAGGTAAGTACGCAGCAGCCTTAACAGAGCATTTCATACACATATTTTTATTCTGCCGTTGAATGAAAACAAAATGATTGTTTTCCCAATATTTTTAAAGTAGACATAGGAAATAAGTAAAAATGCGCAGTTATTATAAGCTTCCAATCGATTAGACTTTTTCCTTTCCAATGCGAGCAAAAATAAGTGATGGTAAAGGTATGCTATTCAGAATATAAAAAACATTCAGTCTGTTATATGCAGTACGAACTATAAACTTTAAACTTTTACGTAAAGAACATTTATTGAAAGAATTTAATTTTTTTCCCTTTTCTGTCTTAGGCAAAATATAGGTTCACGTGATGGCATATTTTTCTATTAAACGAAGTTTCAAATTTAAATTTAAACATTTTTCCTGCAAAATACTTGAAAATTTCCTGAAACATTATATAAAAAGTTTTTCATTTTTTTTCTTCTTTTCGACACTGTGAAAAACTGCGTGGTTCGAGCAAGCTGTTCGTCATTAAAATGCTACACTAAACACATAAAAAAAACTTCAAATTTAAAATTATATTTTAAAACAAACTCCTTGAGTGCAAATATTTTTCATTTAATATTTAATTAATATGTATTTTATTTTTTTTTCATTTTTATTTTCACTGGCTCTGAAAAAAATTCTTTTCAGGGAGATTACTCTAGACTGCGCGAGGCTACACTGTTTAGAGCACTTCTAAATAGTGTAGCCTCGTTCAACGTTAAGTTTTGCAGAAAAATTTGTAAGATATAAAATTTTTTCAGCAAGTAATTTTTTTCATTGCCTGCTAAAATATATACTCTATTTAGGTAAAATTTCTTTCATGATTCTCTATAAAATAAACAGTCGTTATACAAAACTTCAAAATTTTGTTCTAAAAGAAAAGAAGAATAATAATTAAAGTAGGCTGAAAAAAAAATCAGGCATTCTCTTCTAACGAAACTACCGCGGATTACTTATCGTTACTAGCCTCTTTTGTATGTATTCATATGTGTTAAGCATATATGTATCTATATATATGTACGTATGTATATATATACATATGTATATCAAAATTTTAACTCGCGAGGTACGGACGGACAGTTTTTGCGTAAATTTTTGCTTTCCGGAGGACCGTTATTGAGGAACGTAATCCTACGTTAAAAAAGATGAATACATTCTGTTAAACCTCCATTTATAGCAAATCAAAACATTAATTGTAGTTATAGATTTTCAACACACGAGTGAAAATGAATTTATATCTTATGATACAGAATTTATAAAAGAACAAAAACTACATGCACGCGTTCAAGATACACTGTAACGTACGCTTGATAACAGATAGTATCGAATTTTTGATTCCATACCATAAGGCCGGTTTACTACCCTCTGTGGTTAGCTGGAAATGTAAGCCGGTAAAAAATAAGTAAAGACATAAATAAATAAATACAGTCGGACCACGTTATAAAGAACCCAGTATACAACAAACTCAGGGATATAACGAGCGATAATTTTCGTTTCACCGTTTTCCTATTATACGTAATTTAATTAGTATTGTGCCAGTTTAATGTAATCGACTTTAGTCGATTTAACTCATAAAAGATCCTTTTTAATAGATTTTATCATTATTTAATACATCATTGAGGAATACACATTGCAACTTTTGAGTTATACATTTTGTGAACTCTAGAAATTTTCTTAAGGGGTCGGATATAGTGAACAAAACCTTTGGATCCTCAAAATTCGTTATAACGGGGTTAAACTGTAAATAAAAAATAATCAAATTGCACTTCAAATTTTTTTTTCAAACTTACTGTAGTAAAATAAATGAAATTCGTGTCCTTAAAATTCGTAAGAATGCAGAGTAAGAGCTTGTACACGTAGAATCCGTCAGCGTCAACGTTACTCGTATTGAAATATATTTAACCAATTTCAAACCTCCAAACGATTACCAACAAAATGTTTAAGGCCTGTGATTGGTTTAAAACATGTCAATGGGAGAAACACTAGCGCTCACAGATTCTATGTGAACACGCCCTTAGAACCTGCTCACATAGAATCAGTTAGAACAGTTTATCACATAGAGCGTTACAGATTCCGTTGGCGCTGATTGGTTAAATGGGTCAATGATTGGTGTGTGATTGGTTAAAATTTTTGACGCTGGCGCTGACGGATTCTATTGGAACAGGCCCTAAGTTCTTGTTTGCATGGCTTCCGGAGTGGAGCGTAGATTTTAATTAATCACAGATCTCAAAGTAATGAACTCATGATACGATAAACCAATCAAAGCTCACGTCAAAAATTACGGCATAGAAGAGGCACCCTTCGGAGGCAATGTGAACAAGTCAGAAGAGTTTAAATATGAATCAAGTAAAAATGGAAAGGCACAATAATAAAATAAAATTCTAGAATTTTATAATTGAATTTCAGAAATTCATTTGTCTTTTACACTCATGTCCAAAAATTAAGAATAATTCAGAATCACACGGAAATCGAACTCTAAAGTAAAACTTTCACCTTTAGAATTATCATACGTATCTTCAAGAATAAGATGCAAATTACAGGAAGCCACCAGATGACGCCGATAGTACGTCACAATGACGAGAGTGTAAGAGAAGGGTATATAAGGAATGGTGGCAAAGAAGTAAAATTGTTCACAAGCGTTCTGTAAGCCTCTCGGTGCCATAACCGAATAGTTATGACACAAAGGACGTATGTGATTTTTTACGTGGTAGAATTATCGGCCGCCTGGAATGTGGGCGTACTCAGATGGAAGTATCCGAGGAACATGGAATTTCCCAAAGTGTCATCTCTAGGCTTTGGCAACGATTCCAAGATGATGGAAATGTCAGTAGACGTTACAGTACAGGCAGCCCCCCAATTAGAACGCTGAATGAAGACTGGTATTTGGCAGTAACTGCCAAAAGAAGCAGGCGGTTCACAGCATCCGACCTGTCTCATCAGCTAACTGCAGCCACGGGTACCACAGTTTCAAGGCAAACCGTGTACCGACGTTTGGGAAATATTGGTCTATATGCTCTGAAGCCTGTCAGATGTGTTCCGCTAACGGCAACTCACTGTCGACAGCGATTAGCCTGGAGTAGAGAACATGCAATGTGGACATCGTCACAGTTGGCTTGTGTGATGTTTTCCGACGAGTCCAGGTTTAGCTTGCAGTCTGATTCACGTCGGACTTTCATACGGAGAACGCCAGGTACCCATTACCACCAACACAACGTGATTGAACGACACTGTTACGGTGGTGCAGCATTGCTCCTTTGGGATGGAATTTTACTGGGCTCCATAACTGATCTGCATGTTCAAATTGGAACCATGAACAGCCACATTTATCGAGACACCATTCTAGAACAACATGTACGTTTGTTTAGGTGTGCCATGGGGGCAGAATTTGTGTTTATGGATGACAACGCCCGTCCTCACCTAGCAAACATCGTTAACGAAAGCCTCCAATCTGAGGATATCACCCGTATGGAATGGTCAGCATTCTCACCTGCAATGAATCCGATAGAGCATGCGTGGGAAATACTTGGCCGACGAGTTGCAGCCCGTAAACCACATCCTACATGTGTAACGGAACTCAGGAGAGCATTGCTTGCTGAGTGCAGTAATCTTCCCCAAGATCTGCTCTATAATTCGATACTGAGCATGCCTAGGCTTTGTATGGACTGTATTTCATCGCATGGGAGACATACAATGTATTATCAACATACAAAACATGCAATATTAAGTTATTCTTAAGGATATATTTTTCACAATTTTTCCAGGAAGCAAGAATCGTCGTTTTTGTGACTGGTATCATATATACACCATCATTTTTGTTCTTTATCTTTTGTTTAATAAATAGGTTTCATGAATAAGTCACGTTTGCTTTATTTCTGAACCTTTATTTGCCGGAGCTGGCAATATCCTTAATTTAAAGACATGAGTGTATATAAAATAAGTTCCCATTTGAAAAAAAAATCAGGTAGTCTCTTCTAACGAAACTACCGTTGGTCATTAACGTAGGATTACTTATTGTTACTTACCACTTTGTATGTATCTATGCATGTGTTTTATATATATATATATATATATATATATATATATATATATATATATATATATATATAATAAGTACTACGATAAATGTATACAATTGATGTAAAGAAAACAAAAGAAATATATTTATAATAAATACATCGGTCAATGTATGCAATTAATGCCAAAGAAATATGTTTATATAATAGCTGAAAACCCGCACTCCACTGCGGAGTACATTCAAATCAAATACAACGGTAAATGTATGCAATGAATGCCAAAAAAATAAATAAATATATTTATATATATATTTATAATAAATACAACGATAAATGTATATATATTTAAAAAAAATCGTAAGAGATATTTTTATAGACAAAATAATGTAGAAGAAAAATATTGAAATTAAATCTAATAGGACATACTAAAGAATATAGTACTGTAAATATATTACAGTTTAAGGAACATATCTTTTACTGTATTTTAATATTTTTTTTAATAATATCCAAACGTCTGCCGTATTAGCAAGGGAAAAATACTTTTTTGTCTATTTCATTGTTATGGGCGTGACGATAAATTTATTTAAAGTACCAGAAAAAGAAATCACGTGATTAGCATTTAATAAATTAAATTCTAAAATTTAATATATAAAATTTCACCAAAAATCAGAAAATGGAGGTAAAGATTCCAAAAGTTTTTTTTTTTATTTTAAAGGGATTTTTAGGATCTTTCTTGTGATATAAATTTCATAACCCTGACATTATTATTTTAAATGTAAACTTAAAAAATGCTACTAAAACAGTTTAAAAATTTAATTTTAAAAAATCTGAGAAGAATTTCTCAAAAATCTTTTATAGTGCACCCCTACACTATTAGAAGAATCACCATTCAAAATTTCAGCCATTTAGGTCCAGCGGTTTGGTCTGTGCGTTGTATGTCAGTCAGTGAGTCAGTCAGTTACGGAACTGTTATATATATATACATAAATCGTAAGGGATATTTTTATAGACAAAATAGTGTAAAAGAAAATATTCAGATTAAATCTAAGAGGACATGCTATAGAATATATTACAATAAATATAGGAAAGTTTGAGGATCATATTTTTTACTATTTTTTAATATTTTTTTGGATAATGTTCAATCGTCTGCTGCATTAGCAGGGAAAAAAATATTTTTTTGTCTATTTAGTTGTTATGCACGTGACGATAAATTTGTTTAAAGTACCAGAAAAAGAAATCACGTGATCAGCATTTAATAAATTAAATTCAAAAAATTAATCTTTAAAAATTCAGCAAAAATCAGAAAATAGAGGTAAAGATTCGAAAAAGATTTCATTTTGAAGGAATATTTAGGATCTTTCTCATGATATAAATTTTAGAACCCTTCAATTATTATTTTAAATGAAAACTTAAAAAGAGTTACTAAAACAGCTTAAAAATTTAATTTAAAAAAATCTAACAAGAATTGCTCAAAATATTTTTTAGTGCACCCCTACACTATAAGAAGAATCGCCATGCAAAATTTCAGCTCTTTAGGTCCAGTGGTTTGGTGTGTGCGTTATATGTCAGTCAGTGAGTTAGTCAGTTACGGATCTGTTATATATATATATATATATATATATATATATATATATATATATATATATATATATATATATGCATATATACATCTGCATATATACAGAGGCGGTTCGCACATTTTTTAGACTTTTTTGGTAAGCGGTAATAAAAATTCGCTCGCTGCAAAAGAAATAATTGCAATTGTACTATGTTTTTATTAAGTTAAAATTATCGCCTGCTGCTTGAAAGTTTTGTTTTTATTCAAAATGGCGTTTTTTACAAAGCAGTGGTTCGAAGGCTACATTTATGCTCTTTCCGAAGAGAAATATGCATACTCCGTTATCCAAAAACGATGTGAGACTCATGCTTTTGTGATATCTAAAGCGTCGATAGGTAATATCGTCAACAAGAAAGGAAAAAAATGTCAAATTGGAGCCTGAAGTGGGACAAAAATTCCAAACAACTATCCAAGGAAAAAACGGACATCTTTGACCATTGCAAAGGTACGTCGTTTAATGTTAAAAGAAAATCCCCCAGTCAAAGGACAGTTGCAAAATCATTAAAATGCTCGGTGTCCACTGTAAACAGAATAATAAACGTTGATTTAAATCTTAAGAAAGCGAAAAAACGCAATGTACATCGTCTTCTGCCAAATCATATCGCTGAACGCAGGACACGCTGCAGAATTCTATATGAGAAACACTTATCCAAAGAAAAATGGAAAACAGTTGTCACAATAGATGAATCATGGATGTATTTAAATGATTGCAACAAAAAAAGAGCCATTTATTATCATAAAAGGGGAGAAAAAATTTAAGTACATGATTCAAAGAATCGAAAGAAATTTTTTCTAAGGGATTCATGATTGTTGCTGGTTTTTCTGATAATGGCAAGTTAAAAATAAAGAGAGTCGAAAAAAATGTCAAGATTAACTCCAAATACTATCAGGAACATATTTTATCGCCATTTTTTCTGAATGAAATACCATCGCTTTACCCACAGTTCCATCAATCTGTGAGACTCCATCAGGACAAAGCTAGCAGTCACACATCAAAATCCACTGTAAATTTCCTAAAAGAAATGGAGCGAAAAACTGGTATCAAGGCCATACAGGCTTGCCATTATCAGAAAAACCAGCAACAATCATGAATCCCTTAGAAAAAATTTCTTTCGATTCTTTGAATCATGTACTTAAATTTTTTCTCCCCTTTTATGATAATAAATGGCATACCCTTCACTGATATCCCTACTAAATCTTCCGATGTATCACCTATGGATTTTTGTGATTTCGGACTTTTAAATTCTGCATTATCCAAACGTCGTCCCAAAACCCTTACAGGACTCTAGAAAGCTGTTCAGGAGGAATGAGATAGAATACCTCTTCTGACACTTCAAAAGGCATTATTATCCTGGAAATTGCGGTGTCGAAAGATAGTTCAGAATAAGGGATCTGAAATAGAACATTTAAAACACAAGAATTTTGTGTAATTTAGTTTTGTGAATACAACATCGTCTAAAAAATGTGTGAACAGTCTCTGTATATATATATGCATATTATATATATATATATATATATATATATATATATATATATATATATATATATATATATATATATATATATATATATATATATATATATATATATATATATATATTATATATATATATATATATATTATATATATAAATATATATATATATATGCATACTATATATATATAGTTATGTATATATATATATATATATATATATATATATATATATATATATATATATATATATATATATATATTAGGGCGGAGCGTAAAAAAAAAGTTTTCGATTTTGTTTTTTCCCTAGTGCTGAAAAGTTGGGTACTGGTGGGTAGGTCACGTATGTAAAGTTTTGGGAAAAACAAAAAATATCTTCCGTCTCCATTTTGGCCGTGATTTTTAGCAGATTTTTACCATAGAGTTAAAAATGTGTATTTCCATTGTTTTGTATGCAGCTTTTCGTTTTTTCTGAAATAAAATTCAGAAAAAAACCCAGAACTCACCACGGGGAGGTGGCTGCATTGCGAGTTCCTTCGGCACTCAACTCCTTTGCCGTTGCAGTTATTCTGGTTTTACTCGGTACTTGCATTTGGTTTCAAATGATAGTATAGCTTTTCTCAACTCTGTTCGGGTTCTAACTAAACCGTCACGCTTATTTTCTCCACACACAGCCGCAGAAACCCCTGTTACTAGTTTCACGAAACGTTCAACACTTTGGGTGTGGCAAGGAAATTCTAGGCTTCCCAGGTGTTGAGCTACAGACTCTCCACTGGAAATCTAATTTCTCAAATCATCTTCTGTTAAGTAAGATGTTATTGGGGATTCCGTCAAATTACATTTCTGTCAATCAGTAAGGTCTATATATGAAACTTCCTCGAAGTTGAGTGACGGAATGTTGTAGTGTCTGATTCCTTCCTTTTTTTCCTTTCTTGCTCGTAAAATCCTACGTATTCCAAGTTCTCGAATGGACTGTCTGTCGTCTGTGATCATTGACAAGATTATTGCTTCCGGGTGGCCGAAATAGCCATTTCTCTGGATAATGGGATTTACCACAGTCTTTAAATAGTTTTTAAGATAGCGTGAGACGTTTATTGTCTTCCACAAATTTCGTGGACCATACGTGCAATATGAATTTAATTTAGCTGTAAACCACATAGGTGGGTACACTTTCATGATGAACTCTGCCAGGGTTTGAAGGCTCTGACGAGCTAATGTATAAATGCTTTATTCGATTTGCAGTTGTTAGCCAACGTGCATGAGACATTTTCCCAGGGTGCTTTGTGACAAAATTGATGAGCAGTTTCTATTTGTGAAAGCTGGACAAATATCCCAAAGCTATCGCTTGTGTGTGCTAAGATACTTTACGTCGATTTTCGGAAATTCGCTCGAAATCTCTACAAATCTCTCAACTGAGAGGTTTTTACAATTTGCCAATGCTTTCCCAGTAGGACCAGGAAATGCATTTGGGACACTCGTTCCACCATCCAAATTCTGCACTAAATGTCGGAGTGGCAACTCATTTGCTTGTAACTGGCAGATAAACCAGTGCAAGGGTTTCCCAATGGCTTCCCCAGAAAGGCGAATCACGCCGATTTTATAGCCAGTATTACCGACTTTTCCATAGCACCCTATTGCTACTAGTTGATGAATGTCAATATTCTTATTCTCCATGAATTGCAGCATCATTTGAGAAAAACTCAAAGCTGATGAAGAGGTTAGTGCTGTGTGTCCGAGGTGCTTGCTTCCAGGTTCCTTAATCATTGTAACGTGTTCTTCCAGGACTGTTTTCTGGTACATCTTTCCCCTTACGCTCTCTTGCATTAGAGTTTTGTCCTTCCTTCCGTCAAAATAGTCTCTTCAGTAGTTCCAGCTGTCTTTCATTTCCTTGCTGGTATTCTTTCCGAATTTTTCCCTTTCTCTTCTTGTCTATCAATTACAGTTAAAGTGTCTGTTTCGGTAATCATCCCCAAATCTTCCAAAACAGTGCTTACAATGATGGCTACAGCCCGATCTGAAACTCCGGTTCTATCACAAGCTATAGCTACTGCTGGGTATCGACTTGATCGTAACGTCTTTTTCCCTTCAGATTGAGTCATCCTGGATGTGGATTGGGAAGGCTTCAAGTAATCTGTGTCACTATCGGAGTTATGTGGATTCACGTCAGAATCTGGATCAGGAAATATGAGCCTACATGGAGTAACAGATGGCGAAACGTTTATTTTAAGACTTAATGCTTCTGCCTCTTTCTGCTTGCTATCGGCTCATTTCCTCAGCTTTCAGTTTCTTTTAAGTCAACTGCGCCTATGGACATTTGCCTAAGTGCCTGTTGGTCTATAAGAAAAGTTCTTTCCATTTCAGGGATCCTATTATGTTTTGGGAAAGAACATTTGTTAAAAGAAACACATTTACATGAAGAAATGTCGAACAATTTCCGTGAGTCTTTCACGAAGGTTTTAAGCTTCGTTTGTAAAGTTGTTGTTCACAATGTTTTCATGCCAAAATATTTCTTTACCTTTCTGAACACAGTGTGTCAGCTGCTGCCTTTCTGTATTAAGTTTCGAATTATCTCTGTATTTTATTTAAGAACAAAATGACAAGTTGCATACAAAACAATGAAAATACGTATTTGTAACTCTATGGTAAAAATCTGCTAAAAATTACGGCCGAAATGGAGACGGAAGATATTTTTTGTTTTTCCCAAAACTTTGCTTACGTGACCTACCCACTAGTACCCAACTTTTCCGCACTAGGGCAAAAGCAAAATCGAAAACTTTTTTTTTACGCTCCGCCCTAATATATATATATATATATATATATATATATATATATATATATATATATATATGTATATACTAGCTATTTACCCGGCGTTGCCCTGGTATTTATTGATACCATTCTTTTATTACACAAGAAAAGGAATGGATTCTTGCTATAGTGTAAAATCTAAGTAAGTTAATTTTCAGGTATTTAAAAGTAAGTATACAAATGATAAAGTAAAATGCCTGTCACTGCCTGTTACAAATGCTATACATCAATGCCTGTTACAATCACCTATTATTATGCCTGTTACAATCACCTACTATTATGCCTATTACATCAATGCCTGTTATAAGGTCACTCTATTATTAATTTAACTTAAATCTTGATTATAAACTACATTTTTAGTTTCCTATGTTCCTCTCAGTGACTCCGAAAACTATGGATTCGAAACTAATCTCGGTTAGTTTGGACTTTGTTTTACCCCTTCTCCCACCCCCACTCCCTCCCCACTAATGATAATGGGAGGCTATATGTCGTGGATTACGACAGATAAAAAAAATAGAAAAGGTTCAGACAAACCAATTAACAAACGGGACGGAAAATGAAACATTGAAATAATGCCAGACGATACAAGAAGAATGTCGTGGGGATACGGTATGTTAGAAGTTCGAAAAGTGCAGACAAATCAATTAACTCAAACAAATGGGGGTAAAATGAAAAAATTGAAATGGAGCCTGTTGTACAAAGGACTGGATGAAGAAGAAGGAATTGAAAAGCAACAGTTAAGAGACGAAACAGCGAGGGGGATATATAGACGGGACCTCGAGAGGAAAAGGGAATTGTTGGCAAAGAGAAGACGACCCCACACATAGGAGATGTTCTGGGAAAACATGATCCCTAGAAAAGCAGGGGTGAGTCGAAGGCGGAATTGTTTTAATATGAAACGCCCCTCACTCTGAATGGTTTAAAGAAATAATTAGGTCGTAAAAATTAGCGAATCGAAGTGGAAGTGAGAGAAAAGGTTGAACATGAGAGACGAATGAAAATGTAAAAGGCAGGGCGTTGAGAAGATAAAAAATAGAGACAGTGAGAATATTAAAAAAAAAGACATGATTGATTTTGGCGCTCAGACTCAACACACGGATATAGAGTAGCAGCCTCGTAAGCGAGAAGTTTAAAAAGAGTATATGGGAGATTGCGCCCAGACTTAGAGCATCGCTATAAACCTGCAAGTCAACGATGAGAGGAGAATAGATGAATACTGGTGCCGAGAGAGATTGCCTGACCCCTGCAAGCTAGCTATGAGAGGAGCATAGAGGAGAGTTGGAGCCAAGATAGATTGCCTGACCCCTGCAAGCTACCGATGAGAGGAGAATATTTGAGCTGCGGAACCAAGATAGATTTGCTGACCCCCACAAGACAAAGATGGAGAACCAATACTACCGTTAAAGCCCGCTTCTTCCCGAGCCATATAGCGATTCTGATGACTGCGTTCCCCTGCGAAGGTGAATCCTGATGAAAGATATCCCAATCGATGCACGTGAATATGCCGGCGAATGTTTCCCTTCTGCAGTCTGCCAAAAGGGATTTAACCTTTCATTATATATTGCCAAAAGTCAATAAATCCCCGAATCCTATAATATAGGCTAAAGTTAAGAAATAATATATATTGCGTACTGAAATGAAATCAATTTAAATAAGTGAAATAGTACAATTAAACAATACCTTGATATAATGAGTGTTTCTTTAGGCTGATAATTATCAATAATATAATTGAATGTGTACTAATATATGTGTTATGTTAATAAATTAATGTATTGTTTAGCATTCAGAGTAATGGTATCATTGCCTACTACTATACTAAATCACGACCCACCAATGAACGCTACCACACTATACTTGCACTTTAATGGCATCGGGAGGGCCCTATTCATCTCAGCGACACAAAAACTGGATTCGACACTACTCTCGGTAATTTTGGACATTTTATTTCTACCCCTTCTCCCCCCCAATGGTGTTGGGAGGCAGAATTTGCATTTTAACGGTATCGGGATTATCCCTATTTCTCGCAGCGAACCCGACAACTATGGATTCGACACTATTGTCACTCCTTTTCGACAATTTATATTCACACTTTCTTACCCCCACCTCACCCAACAATGCTGATGGGGTGGCTGCTCTCCCACTTAAATGATATCGGAAGTGTCCCTATTCATCTCAGCGACATCGAAAATTATGGATTCGATAATACTCTCGGTCATTATGGACATTTTATATTCCGCCTTCTCCCGTCCCCCATGCTGATGGGGCCTGAACTTGCACTTAAACGGCATCGGAAATTACTCTATTCGTGTCAGCGACAACGAAAACTATGGTTTCGACACTACTCTCAGTATATTGGACATTTTATATCTATCCTTTCTTTGCTCCCTCCCCTCTCCCCAATGCTGACTAGGGGAGCTGAACTTGCACTTAACCGGCATCAGAAATGTGTCTATTCGTCTCAGCGATCCTGAAAACTATGGTTTTGATACTACTATCGGTATTTTGGACATTTTATATTCCTTCCTTCTTTCGAAAAATTCAATTTTCTGACCATTTTAAATTTGTTCTGTCCACTTAAACAGCTTCGGGAGTATTGCTCCGATGCTGTCTAAGTGCACAGAAGAGCTAACTGTTTGACCGGATATTTATTAATCTCAATTTTTTTATTACACAGGGAATGGAATGGATTCCACCTATAGTGTAAAATCCAAGTAATTTAATTTACACGTATTTAAAGCGATGAGCGGAGGGGGCGGTGGTGTCAAAGAGATTACGTGTATTTAAAATTAAGTACAGTATTCAAATGATCAAGTAAAATTACAAATTTACTCCATTATTAATTTAAGTCAAAACTTGGAGAGTGACTCCGAAAAATATGGATTAGATATTACTCTCGGTCATTTTGGACATTTTATTTCTGACCCCCTTCAACCCCCCGCCTATGCTGACGGGGGATAAACTTGCATTTAAACGGCATCGGAAGTGTCCCTATTTGTAGCAGTGACCTTGAAAACTATGGGTTTGATACTACTCTCGGGCATTTTTATATTCACCCTTTCTTTCCTCCTCCCCCCAATGCTGATGGGGGCTAAACTTGCCCTTAAACGGCATCGGAAATGTCACTATTCATCTCAGCGACACCGAAAACCATGGCTTCGACACTACTCTCGGTATTTTGGGAATTTTATATGCACCCCTTCTTCCCCCTCCCCCCTCCCCATTGCTGATGGGGGCTGAACTTGCATTTAAATGACATCGGAAATGTCACTATTCGTCTCAGCGACGCAGAAATCTATGGTTTCGACACTACTCTCGGTATTTTGGGCATTTTATATGCACCCCTTCTTCATCCCCCCCTCCCCCCCCCAATGCTGATGGGGGGCTGATATTCCATTCAAACGTCATCGTAAGTATCACTATTAATCTCAGCGACCCCAAAAACTATGGATTCGACACTACTCTCGGTCATTTTGGACATTTTTAATTACCCTTTCTTTCCACCCCTCGCCTCCCCCCAATGCGAATTGGGAAGCTGAACTTGCACTTAAACGGCACCGGAAATGTCACCATTCGTCTCAGCGACACCGAAAACTACGGCTTCGACACTACTCTCGGTAGTTTGGTCATTTTACATTCACTCCTTATTCCCCTCCCCCCTCCCCCCTATGCTGATGGGGGGCTGATCTTGCACTCAAACGTCATCGGACGTGTCACTATTAAGCTCAGCGACCCCGAAAACTATGGATTCGAAACTAATATCAGAAGTTTTCGAATATTTTTACATGTGCCCCCTGCCCACCTCCCCCCTATGGGTGCTAGGGGTGACTTACCCTCCCCCGATGTTTCTTTCTAGATTGTAAGTGATATGAGTACCAAGTTTGGTTGAAATTGCTCCAGGCGTTCCAGAGTGATGCTGGAACATAAACTCACACATACACACATCCATCCATTTTTATATAATAATTGTTTTTCAACAAATGAGGTCTGGTTTGAAGGAGAAATGTCTGTAGTCTTAGATTGTAAAAAGATCAAACTTCTACGATCAGTTTTTGCCGAGATATCGTAATCTGAAGTTAAAAAAACATAAAATATCCCACAAAACATAAAATAAAAAATTTTCTAGAATAAAATTTAAAATTCGGGCTTTGAGGTGCACTTTCCCATAGTCTGCACCACCCGTGTGCCAAATTTCACGGCTGTAAGTTTTACAGATTCGCCTGGGGGCTGCCCACACACACACACACACACACTCACACGCGCAAACATTCGCTTTTATTAATAAGATGTAATGCTTATTACTGTAATATTAAAGATTGGAATACGCTTCAAAGTTTAATTGTTTACTTAAAATACCTTTTTAGATGCCACAACAGAAATTGCTCGTTTTACCTTCAATGAAACTTCCGAAATGAGTTTTGTTCTGTAAGAAAGGAAAAGCTGGAGGTATTCGTAATTACAGATGGCGTTACCCGGGATTTTAAGAATGTTTGTTAACCAAAATCAATTTAAAAATTAACACAGTATGAATAACATAGAAAAAATTGACATTTTCTATGTTATTTATACTGTGACATAACCCATGACACGGGATTCGCCCTTCTAGCCAGTGGGTTTAGGGACCCGCTCCCTTCAGCAATCATTGTCAGAGAATGGAAACACTAAAAAACAACGAATCAAGGTATATAAATTTTGTGGCTACGTATCCCACCTCCTGCTAACATTCGCAGACAGAAGAAAGATTCTCCCCCCTCCCCCCCGGCGAGAAATTTCGTTCAGTTCAACCCTCCACGAATGGGCGAAAAATTCTTTCTTCGAGCCTCCCTCCCCCCCCCCCCCGCCTATGGGTGAAAAAATAGTTCTTCATCCAAACCACATTTGAAAGACCGCTAAGGAAATTTGTGTTGACATATCGTTCTTTAAAATTCAATTAAAAATCGAAATTTTAAGATAGAGACTTGAAATGAGGTTTATATGAATGAGAAAGCTTTCATCTTCCAGATGATGTAAATATTTTATTTGTAAGATAAAAACATGAAGAGCATCGACCGTAGATGCTAAAAATTCGCTTAAATTTCTCGAAAAAGTGTGTTTAATATTTTGATGAAAATATTAGTCTGTTTTAAATTATTTTTAAACAAATGAGGTCTTGTTTGAAGGAGAAATATCTGTAGTCTCTGATTGTAAAACGATCAGAATTCTACGATTATTTTTTGCCGAGATATCGGAATCTGAAGTTAAAAAAACATAAAATATCCCACAAAACATAAAATAAAAACTTTTCTAGAATAAAATTTAAAATTCGGGCTTCGAGGTGCACCTTCCCATAGTCTGCACTACCCGTGTGCCAAATTTCACGGCTGAAAGTTTCACAGATTTGCCTGGGGGCCCCATACACACACACACAAACACTTGCTTTTATTAATAAGATTATATATATATATATATATATAAATATATATTTGATGGGAGAATTTTGAAAAATTTTATATATATATATATATATATATATATATAACAGCATTTTGAAAAATTTTAGTATTTTTGAAAAAATTTGAGATGCAGGCATTATTCTGCCAAAATAAAACTTCTTTTGATTTCTAAGTGTCGAAGTGCCTTGTATTAAAAAAGAATATTAACTATTTTCATTCTGTATATAGAGTTAAAAATTTAAAATAAAATAAATCGAGGTTGGAGGTCTGTTGTACTATTGAGAGAAATACAGACTACCTACGATGTTAATTTAGACGTAAGTTCAATAAATTCATGCTGCTACATACTCACTTATGAAGCCGGAATTATGAGCTTCCAATTCAATGAATTCAAAGAATAATCCTTTTAAGTTTAAATCCTCCTGTAAAGGAAAAATAATATACATACGAGTACATGTGTAAAGTGTTTGTTTGAATAAAGTTACAAAAGAACGGCTTTTGAACATCATTCAAATTTTAATTACATATGCCTGTATCAAAGTAAGTCATTACTCATGAAGAAATCGATTTCGCTTCCATCTTCTTCCATACAGGTTTTTTTTTTTTTTGTTTCAAAGTATGAAGGATTCAAATATTAAAGACAATATTTTCTTTCCCAAGCACACGGCAAAAAGAAATGCAAATAATGTTAGGAGCTAGTTCCCTTTTTTTATCATCGGAATTTTGTTTATAGAAGATTTTCTCTGCGTCAATCAGGAAGAAAAAAAAATTTTTTTTCGGGAGATCTAGTTTCACTTAAAGAGCAGGACTCTTTTCGAATATTCGAGAACCTTTATTAAATTCTTTATTGTTTTAAAATTGATGACGAACGCACTTTCCAGTTTGTTTTTGTTTACCTTTTGATATGCAATGTTTGCCAAAAAAAATTATTTTGTTGCTTTGATTATCTTTAACATTTGACGTTTCTTCAAAACTAGAAGTACGTATTTTTTCATATTGAAAGAATGTCTTCCCATCAGCTGTTAAGTGGCATTTTCATAAAGAAATGCTCATGACGTAAGTTTTTTAATGCGTAGAGTACTACACATATATTGTAAGATATGCTGTCCAAGGATACATTGCAAAGTAATAAATCAATGTTATTAGTTTGTTGAGATTTTTACTGCTTTACGCTTAAAAACCATTCTCACTATAATGTCATGTTTGCATTGCAGTGGCGCATTGCAGTGGAGCTTCTGAAAAAAAGTCTATGAAAATTTTATTCTTTAGTTAACTAATGATATGAATGATAAAAAAATATTTATGATCTAAATTTACTATAAAATGTTCATTCATAAATTTTCTAAAAAAATTACTTTAAAAATATGATTTATAAATTTTCAGCACAAGTGTTTAAATTATATTTAATCTCCCTTTAAAACATTATAAAATATTCGAAATAACTTTAAACTTTTTGGAATATTTAAAGCATTAATCACTTTTGGTTAACGGTAGTTTTAAATAAATTAGTTGAAGTACTCTGCAAAAGTGTTCTACCTTAAGTTGTCAAGCAAAATTTAAATAATTTTAGAAGCAGAGTAATTGAAGCAAATAAATATCGTATTCCAAGAAAAATAGTTAAATGAACATGGGAATTACGTTTTACGATTTTTTAAATTTTTTTGATGAATTTTATAGCCACGTCTCAAATTCTTAGCACTGCTCGTCTCAACAGCCTTGTTTGAAACTCCGAAATATTTTATTATTCGGAAGTGATCTCAGTGATTGCAAACGAAAATGCTAAAAGAAATCTCAATTTACATAAACAAATTATCAAATTACATAAACAAGACACAAACTATCGAATAAGTTAACAGAAACCTGCAATTAGAGCTCAACGCAACATAGATGCAAGATTTCGGAGGAATAATTGAAATGAAAAATAGAAAAGCATAAAAAAATCGTAAAACCAAAAGAACCAAAATACAGAATGAGACAATTCTGTAATGAGGCAATCGAAGTGTCTCTTCATCAGGAGGCCTAACCGAGTCGATCATCTCTCTTGAGGTCACCATTCCTTTGATATGACCAACTCGTTTATGCCTCCTTATGAAGATACCGATTGATTTCTCGTTATTTTCGCTTTTTTTTTGGTTTTCGATTTTTTTATGCTTTATTTTTTGGGATTCCAATTGTTAAAGCCAAAATCTATCAGAAAAAGCGATTAGTACTCTATCATGTATTTGATAGAGAAATCTTCGAGCAGTACGAATAAATGCTGTATTTACCATTAGAACTCCGGTAAAAGAATCTAAATCTATTTTTGTAGTAATTTCTAGACATAATTTTTCTCTTGTACACCTGTTATTTTATGTTGCTCTTGAATTTACTTCTTCTTATTTCAACCACTAAAAAATTGTTCTTTCTAATTCATTTCTGCATTAAAGACTGTCGCAAGTACATTCTTAACTAAAATTAATTTTTTTTCTATTTTACAAATGCCGAACTTAAAATTCAAAAGTTCAGGGCACACGTCAAGTTGCATTGCAGTCATAGGTTGGCCTGAATGGCACAAGACACAGTCAGTCGAATCATCTAGATCAATCCAGAAAAGATGTGCCCGGAGACAGTCGTACCCAGTGAAAAGTCTAAAACATGCGAAGGCGGCAAAACGCGGAGGGTCAGGAAAAAAAAAGATGTTTACATTTAATAGCCCAGGGTTGGTTTTTCTCTAAAGTGCTTTGAGAGCGCCAAAGCTGTAGCAGATTTAGCGTAAACCAGGATGCACCACAAACATACCTGCTACACTACACCCCTTCTTTACTTTGCGTACACCCCTTACTGCTTACACCCCTTCTTACTACTTTGCGTCGGGACTATAAGGCCCGACCTCAAAATGTAATGACCATAAAAACACCCCTGTTTTTTCAGAAAAAAGCAATTCCTTGTGTAGCTGTCGCTTAAGCCCCATTCTTTCAGATTCTGGAATTTCAAACATTTTTCGACCCCTCTTCTGGTCGAAAACTGGTTCCTCGTGCCTCTCAGGCCCGGCGCGCGTGCTGGTGTTATAGGTTTGTCGCAACACCATGGATGATTTATTTACTGTCATGTGACTATATTTGAGTTTCGAGGAAGAGACAAAGCGCTTATGGGCTATATTGGCCGAAGTTTCAACGGATGAGGAGTCTTTAGCTGAAGAATCTGAAGAAATAGATGACAATGTACAACATAGTGACCATCAATCGCCATCTGAAGAATAAACTGATTCCAGTGATAAAGACGATTCCCCCCAAGAATATTTCATTCGTAAAGATGGGCTCACAAAATGGAATAAGCAAAAATTACAACAAAACGTAAGGGTCCCATCTTGCAATATTATCATCAAGCTTCCAGGAAATGTTCGTATAGCCAAAAATGTGTCTTCACCACCGGATTCTTGGCAGATTTTTGTTGCTGATACAATTTTGCACAATGTTGTAAATTGCAAGAGTATCTACGCTGATAGCATAGCCAGTAATTTTCAAAGAGATCGCGATGCTAAAAAAACTACTCTGGCTGAAATCAAAGATAGAAAATCAAAAACCATTTGTGCCAAATGTGAAAAAAAATGTCTGCAACGGACATGCTTTTACTGTATGTAAATTATGCTATTAAATGGGAAGTCAATATTTTTTCTGAAATTCTTGTCTAAAATTTTATTATTTCTTTTCATTTTCATTTGTAATGTTTAAAACATAATTAAAATCCATTTTTAATGATAAAAAGTGCAAAATTGATTGACCGGGCCTCTTCGACCCGACGCGCGTCCTCGCGTCAGTGTTGTCTGCGCGCGTCCTGGCGGGTTAAATCATCATTTGTCTATCTACATCATCACAGATTTGCAGCTTTCTTGAAATATCTCATTCAAAGTCTACGTCTCTGTAAAGCTTCTATTCTGGAAACGTAAGAATGTTTGTGGTCAAGCAGCAGAAATTTTACTTAAGAATCGTAGTGCGGTGTCACCGAATGTTTTAAAAATTATCTAGATGATAAACTGCAGACAATACGGCACAAAAGGGTTATCTTCTTCACTCAATATTCATAATGGATGCACGGACCTAATATCTTAATCTATATTTCACACTCCCCAACAATATTCGAGAACATTCGACGTAACGAACAGAACGTGCTTGCACTTATTATAGACAGTGAAATATTGTTAAACTTCCATTTATATTGAAATGAAATGCGGGATTAATTTTCAGGAATAATCCGAAAATGCTAGAACCCCAATTCCTTTCCTATTCAACACATCTATAGGTAAAGTATGTTAAAGTTGATATATCGGAACGCATTTACTTATATAACTATTCTAAAGTATTAACATGTAATAACTATGGAACTGGAGTTGAAGGAGTGTTCGAATATATTAATAAATTATTAATGAGGCATATATATATATATATATATATATATATTTCCGCTTTCGATCCAACTAGTAGAACTAGAAAGGTACAAAAACATGTTTAAGATACAAATATCAGCCTTTCATTTTAATGGTTTAGATAAGACATATGTTTTTATAAACCCTAGCCATAAGCCCCATAATGTGGATAACGACTGCATAGTCTCTGATCTCGTTTTCACAGTGCTACAGAGAATTTTATTTGCGCGTATATTGGGTCTTCTATCACACCAAATGAAGCAGAATTAATTGGTATAACAAATTTGCAACCTTCATAACTAATTTCATTTTTTACTAATAAAATGAGCCATTTCATTCACGTAAAGATATTTAAAATTATTATCATCCCCAACACTGTTCTTATATCTATATGCATAAAACAGTTCCGTAAATGACTGACTGACTCACTGACTGACTCACTGTCATACAACGCACAGACCAAACCGCTGGACATAAAGGGCTGAAATTTTGCATGATGATTCTTATGGTGTAGGGTACACTAAGAAAGATTTTTGAAAAATCCTTCTTAGATTTTCTAAATTAAATTTTTAAGCTGCTTTTGTAACAATTTTTGTACGTTTGCATTTAAAATAACAATTCGAGGGTTATAAAATTTATATCACGGGAAAGATCATAAAATTCCTTTAACATGAAATCTTTTTCGAATCTTTACCTCAATTTTCTGATTTTTGGTGAATTTTTAAAGATTAATTTTTAGAATTCAATTTATTAAATGATGATTACGTGATTTCTTTTTCTGATGCTTTAAATAAATTTATTGCCATGTGCATAACAACTAAATAGACAAAAAAAATTCTTGCTTATGCGGCAGACGATTGGACATTATCCAGAAAAAATATTAAAATGCAGTAAAACATATGTTCCTCAAACTGTACTACACTGCTGGCTACTGTAAATGCAACACCCTGAAGGAAACATGCAAATAACATGAAATTTACAACATGCATTAGCGGAGGTGAGATATGCAAATGATTAGAATTTCAGCGCAGACGCATATCACGCGCGCCTGTGGCGCGACTTCAAAGCGCTATTTAAGGCTTGGAGATTTCGACGATTTCAAGTTCGGCAATTGTGTTTTTCTTGTGGTTTTTTCAAAAAAACGATCAATTATGCCTCGTCGAAAACAGCGATCATCTTTTGATCAAGTATCCGAGTTCGACAGAGGAAGGATAGTGGGCTCCCGAGATTGTGGATTATCTTTCAGGGAAATCGGTAGTCGTGTTGGACGAAACCAAACAACTGTAATGCGGATATGTGATCGTTGGATGCAGGAGGGTACGACGGACCGGCGTGTTCGATCGCATCCACCTCAGCGCACCACTTCACGTGATGACAGGCAAATTGTGCGCATGGCAGTGACGGATCGCTCAGTCACATCACGAACCATAGCACAGCACATGCAGTCTGTAACGCATCATCCAGTGTCTGCGCGTACCATTCGACGCCGTTTACAGCAGAGTGGTATGCCCGCAAGACATCCATTGCTTTGTCTACCCTTGACGCAGAACCACAGACGTCTCCGCCGCCAATGGTGCGATGACAGAAGGATGTGGACGGCAGAATGGAATGAAATTGTCTTTACTGACGAGTCACGCTTCTGTCTGCAACACCACGATGGTCGCATTCGAGTCTGGAGACACCGTGAAGAGAGGATACTGAACAGCTGCGTTATGCACCGCCACACTGGTCCTGCACCGGGTATTATGGTATGGGGCGGTATTGGATATCACTCTCGCACACCTCTAGTACGCATTGCCGGTACTTTAAACAGACAGCGCTACATCTCCTAGGCGTTGGAGCCAGTTGTCCTTCCTTACCTTCAGGGCTTGGCCACAGCCATATTTCAACAGGATAATGCGCGACCACAAGTGGCACGCATTGTCCAACGGTTCTTCACAATCGCTAGATTGAATTGCTTCCCTGGCCGCCTCGCTCTCCGGATCTTTCGCCGATAGAAAACATGTGGTCCATGGTTGCTCTACTATTGACCCAGATTCCATCCCCAGCTGCCACAGCAGATCAACTTTGGCAACGTGTGGAAGCTGCTTGGTCTGCTGTACCCCAAGAACTCCTCCAAAGTCTCTTTGAATCAATGCCGAGGCGTGTGGCAGCGGTGATCTCCAACAATGGCGGCTACTCTGGCTACTGATTTTGGCGGGAACCACACTTCACAGAAGTGTATAAATTTAATCATTTGATACTTGGTCAACATGTTATCTACAAAATAAATTTTGTTGTGATATCTCTTGTCTTTCTTGGTGTTGCAATTTGGGTGGCCAGCAGTGTATATTAACTGTACTATATTCTTTAGTATGTCCTATTAGATTTCATTTGAATAATTTCTTCTAGATTATTTAGTCTATAAAAATATCCCTTACGATTTTATATAAATATTTTTTTACGATTTTTTTATAAATATTCTTTTTTTTTCATGAATTGTAGACATTGATCGTTGCATTTAATATATATATATATATATATATATATATATATATATATATATATATATATATATATATATATATATATATATATATATATATATATATATATATATATATATATATATATATATATATTGGTATTAATTTCATACATTGACCGTTGAATTTAATTAATTGAATGTACTCCGTAACGAAGTGCGGGTTTTCAGATAGTTGTAAATCAAAGAAAAGCTTTAAAATCCAACAATTTTGTAATAATGTTGTGGTATTGGGACAACACTGACTTCTTATATTACTATTTATGTTTTCTGAGAGAAACATTTCATTTATATGTACATAAAAGAAGAACACAAAGAAATCGAATCTAGCAATACGTTGTTATACAACACTATGAATTCCGTTTGAACTGGAAAACTTTCAACTTTGAAGTATTCCCAGAAGTTTTGTATCAGAAACAATGTTTTTTTTCTGTCGCGTAATAGTTCTAACAAAGCCGAAACAAAGTCATGGAAGAAAAACACGTAATGAAATAAGAATGTTATATAAAATGAAAAAAAAAACAAATCTCAGTAACAGGATTTGAAATTTTGTTTTGAATTTTTATTCTTAGTTTATTTTTACGCACGTAAGTGGTTAATGACAGTATTCGTAGTATTTAGTTTAAGATGTTGCAATATTTGTGCTGCAGACTCAATACTGCCCATTTTCGACGAAAATAATAACAAACCAAAAAATTTAATGCCAAGTATTTTGCTAATTAGATTTGAGATTCTGAATACATATATACACTCAAGAGCCAAAACATTATGACCACCTGTCAATAACGAGTTGGCCCACCTTTGGCGCGCAACACAGCTTCAACCCGCCTTGGCATGGATGCCACAAGTCCTTGGTAGATGGCCGGAGACAGATTGTACCAGATGTTTAAGCAACGGTCACGCAAATCCGAGATATTGCGAATTGGTGGTCTTTGAACTCTGAGCTGCCGTCCCATGACATCCCAAATGTGTTCTATCGGATTGAGATCCGGTGAATTAGGCGGCCAGGACATTAACTGGAATTCTGCATCATGTTCCTGGAACCACGCCAACACAATTTTAGCCCTGTGACACGGGGCGTTGTCCTGTTGGAACATTCCATTTCCAGCTAGAAAAACAGACGCCATGTAAGGGTGCAACTGGTCCGCAATGATGTTCAGATACCCTGTAGCATTCATGGTCTGCTCTACCACAACCACGGGTCCCAGAGACGCCCAAGATAACGTCCCTCAAAGCATAATACCGCCACCACTGGCCTGTGTATGACCTACTGTACATTGAGGGAGCAACAGTTCGCCTGGAAGACGGCGTATCCTGACACGGCCATCGGCGTGATGAATGACAAACCGTGATTCATCTGACCAAGCAACTCTCTCCCACTGATCCATGGACCAGTCGCGATGTTCCCGAGCCCAGCGCAGGCGCAGTTCGCGATGACGCTTGGTCAGAAAAGGCACACGAGTGGGACGTTTGCTGCGTAGCCCCATATCCAACAGTGTCCGCTGAACAGTGTGCTGCGATACTATTCTACTTGGCCCTGCATTGTACTGGGCTGTCAGCTGAGCCACTGTCTGGCTCCGGTTTTGCTTCACCATGCGAGACAGTCTCCGACGACCTTTTTCTTTGATAGCGTGTGGACGTCCGACACCATGTCGTCTACTGCTGGTTTCACCGTCATTCATCCACTTTGCATAAGCACTAAGAACTGTAGGTCGCGAAAAACCCACGAGTCGTGCAGTTTTGGAAATACTTGTTCCGAGCCTTCGAGCCATTACAATCTGCCCTCTATCAAAGTCGCTTAGATCCGCAGCCATACCCATCACACACAGAAGTAAGTGAAAGAATGTTTCTTCAGACTCTCCAGCAGCAGTTACATACCACTTCCACCTGATCACGTGCCTTCCACGTCATCCAGGCGAATTCATTGCAAAATGTAGGGGTGGTCATAATGTTTTGGCTCTTGAGTGTATATCTATACAGGGTGATTTTTTAAAAACTTACACTACTCAGAGTCACCTGTAGCGCGATATATCAGCCGGAATTCCACCAAAAATGATAGGCGTCTAAGGACGACATGGGAAAGAGTTTCCGCGAAAATTAGTTCCAAAAGTCACAGATAGGTGGCGATATGGCGCTGTTGTCCGCGCACTCGAGAATTTACATAAAAGACAAGTAAAATATCAAAATGAAAATTCATGACTACGTAGTCTACAGCACCGCCAGTATTTTGGGCTATAAAGATCAGTGCGGAATCTGTGGCACCTTCGGTTAACAGAAGAAAGGATCATCAGTTGTTTTATTCCGCTTGCATGGCCACCTCGCTCTCTGGACCTAAATCCCGTGGCATTATTATGTGGGGTTATTTAAACTCTAAGGTGTATCTTGGTGGAATCTCGAACTTGAAGGCCCTAAAGGACGACATATCCCGGACTTTGATGAACATTCCTGGTGACATGTTACGTTTGGCCGTTGAGAACGTAGTGTTCAGGATGCAATGTATCGTTCACTAGGACGGTGGTCACATTGAAGGAGTGAGAAGTGAATTTGCTGCATATAGTAGTGTAGCAGGTAAATTTCTTTGTTATTCATGTGTCTGCTTACAACTTTTTCGGTATTCACCCCTTATCTTTATAGCGTGAAATACTGGCACTGCTGTCGACTACATAGTCGTGAATTTGTATTTTGGTGCTTTACTTGCCTTTTATGAAAATTTTCGGGTGCGCCGACAACAAAAGCGCCATATCTTCCCCTATCGGCGACTTTTGGAAGTTTTTTTTTTTCCCACGGACACTCTTTCCTATGTCGTCCTTTGTCCCTCTATCAATTTTGGTGGAATTCCGACTGATAGATCACGCTACAGATAGCTCTGATTAGTGTCAGTTTTAAAAAAATCCCCCTGTATATATATATATATATATATATTGTAAGAATCTGTTACGACCCTTCCGAATAAATCACCCAGACAGCCGGACCTCCCACAGCAGGTGAACAGCGAACAGTTCTATCTTTCAGCGTCAAGGTGTCTGCACACAAAGAATGGTGTTGCTTCTAGCCGCCGGGCCTGGGAGGACGTAAACTAATGACTAGTTCGACGTAAACTAATGACTATTTCGACGTGAACTAATGATTTTCAGATCAGCTGAATCATGGGAACCGAACACATGGCCTCGTGGTCAGGCGAATCACAGCCAACGGACATGATGTCACAAAATAGTGCCAGCCAACCAAAACTTGTGTAGTCACGTGACCGGAAGCACGGTTGCCAACGCCGCAGAAGAAATCCAGAATTTGGACAGACTTGGTCGAGACTCTCATCTAGAGAGCACCTATCGTCTACGTTGTCCTGGAGCGACCGACTTGACCCTGACTTATTTTCAGAGCAGCCGCTCGAAGCTCTCGTTAACGAATACTTCACCCTGAAGTATAGCTATCTCAGAGCATCCTGCTCTACAGGCTTCGTTATCTATTTTCAGAGCTGTACGCTCTAGAGGCTGTGTACCGACCTTCTAGTTCCGCTGTGACTGTACGTGCATCTTATCATCGATATCAATTGGTTATTACGAAGGCCAGTTCCCTCTATGTCTAGAGGTAGATCAACACCTGTGTAAAGAGTGTAATAGATCAACACCTGTGTAAAAAGTTTCCGACTAAAATTTAATAAAACTGTATTTTAATTTAGTAGACTGACTCTGAACATTTTTAGCTACCCGGAGTCTGAAGATATCACAATATATATATATATATATATATATATATATATATATATATATATATATATATATATATATATATATATATATATATATATATATATATAAATTTATAGCCTGTAGTCTATTTTGGATGCATTAGAAATATATCACTATATTAGTTTTGAAAGTATACAAATTTTATCCCATTGCTCCTATTAAAAAACTCCATAATACCAAAATTCCATTCCGATAAACAGAGTAAAATTAATATGAAGAACAACCAGGAAGTAAAATTTAAAAAGTCGAAAGTATAAATGAAACTATTCTTTATTGCAAAAACCTTTATTATTAAATAACATAATTTTCCAATTTTAGTGTACAGTAATTTAAACGTTAATATGATAAAAAACGTGTTTCATTAACTGGTTTTATCGACAACATTAATTTTTATGTATAAGA
This sequence comes from Dolomedes plantarius, assembly GCA_907164885.2. Classification (NCBI taxonomy): domain Eukaryota; kingdom Metazoa; phylum Arthropoda; class Arachnida; order Araneae; family Dolomedidae; genus Dolomedes; species Dolomedes plantarius. The sequence continues at coordinate 5,982,921 of OU015502.1, forward strand.
AAGCTTTGGTATGAAAAATCTGGTTTTATTTGTAAAATTTTAGACTAAAATTTTAAGGATAATAATTATGTTCTTCTATTCAAGATGTTTGTGAGATTTTTCTGTTGAAAAACTAAATCAAAGAAGTTATGACAGTGAAAATGCATGAGCTTTTGGAATACAAAAGAAAGATTTTGTATTTATTGGTATATCTTGACGTAAGTATCTTGACATATAACTATGACAGATACATCTATGATACATCTATGGCATATTATGACACGTATATCTAAGCCATACTTTTTTACTTAATTGGTTTATTTAAGTATCTTTAATATTATATTTCTTGATAGGGCTATAGATAAACGAATGATAGATGTATTAATACAATATTTAGACTTAAAACTAAAATAAAAAATAAATTGCACGTGCTGAAGGATAAACCACTAACTATAAAATGTAAAAACAAACAAGTGTTATTATTTTTAATAGATATAATAGAAAATGTTCCACATATATATACTTTGAAAACTCGCAAACCATTTGCTATTGCAACAATTAAAAATGAAGTTTAGAACTTCTACATGAGGAGACATTTTGGACAGGAGAAAAAAAACTTAAACTTTTAAAGAAGTAATGCCAAACCCTTAGACTGTTTATTATGTTTTTAACAATTTCATGGAAGATGTGCCTTTTAGATATACGTGCAAAACTTCAAAATGGCTGGAAATTTCACTTTTTTTTGCGTTTCGTGAAATCTGGACACATTCCCCCCCACATATAAAAGTTTAATGTACTTTAAAAAATTACTTTCGAAAGAATTTTAAATTGTTTTCGTCGCCCTTTGATGCGTATACTTTAAAATAACGTTAAAATTAACAATGTATCTTACGTCTTTGTAAAGTCGTGTAAAAAGTTTATATACATAGTTATAAAATTCTTCTGAACTAATTATTTTTTTGACTGAAATATCAAGCTGAAATTTGTTTTAAAATATCTAACATCATAGAATACTGCAAAAAGGCATTCAAAGAAATTTGAAAGAAAATAAAGTCACATCATGCTCGCATCTAGACATGTATTGTTCGATATTTTGACTGATGTCGTAAAAGCAGCTTTTACCGGGGAGGATATGTAAAACTGACAGTGGTATTTTGCTTGGAAAAGAAATAGAATGCTTCAGCTGGATAAAAAATAACTATAATCAGGAAAAAACAAACAATCTTGCTGCAGTTTATGAGAATTTGTAGAACTTCGTTGATATTTTACGCTTGTATTGATGAGTTATGTTTGTCCAATTAAATATCAATATCATTTTCGGTTCCAAAAACCAGTTGCTGTATGGAAAATTGTAATCCATATTATCTTATGTCATTTTGCTTTGGGTTTAAAGCGCTAATTTTCCTCTTAGTTTTTGCCCCTTTATTTTGTTGAACACGTGTTCCAAGGGTGATTAGCATACTGATTGGTTTGCGTCTTACTTGTTGATGCCCTTATCCATATATAAAACAGTTCCGTGACTGACTGACTGATTGACTGTCAGACAGATAATGCACAGACCAAATCACTGGAGATAAAGGGTTCAAATTTTGCAAGGCGATTCTTCTTATAGTGTTGGGGTGCACTAAAAAAGATTTTTGAAAATTTCTTCTTAGATTTTTTAAAATTAAATTTTGAATCTAATTTTTGTAACATTCTTTAAAGTTTGCCTTTAAAATAATAATCTGAGGGTTATAAAATTTATATCACGAGAAAGGTCATACAAATTCCTTTAAAATAAAATCTTTTTTGGAATCTTTACCTCCATTTTCTGATTTTCGATGAATTTTTAAAGATTTATTTTTAGAATTTAATTCATTAAATGCTGATCACGTGGTTTCTTTTCTTTTTGTGATACTTAAAATTAATTTTGCGTCACGTGCATAACAACGAAATAAATTGACTTTTTTTTTTCTAATGCGGCATACGATTGGACATTATCCAAAAAAAAATTAAAATACAGTAAAAGAAATGTTCCTCAAACTGTACAACATTAATTGTACTATATTCTTTAGTATGTTCTATGAGATTTCCTTTGAATATTTTCTTCTACATTATTTTGTCTATAAAAATATCCGTTACTATTTATATATATATATATAAAATTTGCCATTAATTGCATATATTGACCGTTGTATTTATTATATATATTTTTTGGGGGTTTTTGGCATAAACTGTATACATTGACCGTTATATTTAATTTGTATTTAGCTGGTTAATTTAATAACCGTTATTCCTTTCTAAACAATTTTCTGATTTTTGAATCGTGTTGAAGAAAGTATCTTCTTTCCTTACCTCCCCACAAAAATTTTGCATGCTCTGCTCTTAAATAGCAGTCCAGTTCATTCATCCTTTAAAAGAGGAAATTTTAGATAAATTCGAATAAGAGAGATACTAAATTTGTGGTTTTTAAAACTGTATACAGGTAGCCCTCCTACAGCACGGCATCTTACAACACGGTTTCGCTCTAACACGAAAGGATAAATTGCGGGAACCCTCGTATAACGCAACAACATGTAACACGGTTTCGCTCTAACGCGATAAAAAATAGCGAAAACATTTTTACAACATTGTACTTCTATAGCACTAGATAACATGATTTTTGTTTAACACATTTAAAAACTAAATTACCTTAAAATAATGACGGGAAGGAATAATGAACTATAGTGGCTTCACATGATAATGTTTAAACAAATTATAATTTATTCATTTATAACTCTATAAAATTACAAGGAGACGTAAGTTTAGCTGAAAATCTTGTATCATTTTTCCCGAATGCAGACCCGTCCGCTGAAAGAAGCCGAAAATTGAAATGGAAGCTGCAAAATTTTCTATCTCCATACTGTAAAATCTTCGATAAACCTTGTAAGAACCAGCAAATAAACCAAAAATACAGATTTTTTAAAGAGGATAGAAGGTGCAAAATATCTACTTGAAGAAAAAGGTTCTGAAAGTGAAGGTGATATCGTTCAATCGGAAAAACGTTCTCGTTTGATAATGACGGGAAGGAATAATGAACTATAGTGGCTTTACATGAAAATGTATAAACATATTATAATTTATTCATTTATAACTCTATAAAATTGCAAGGAGGCGTAATTTTACCTGAAAATCTTGTATCATTTTTCCCGAATGCAGACCCTTCCGCTGAAAGAAGCCGAAAATTGAAATGGAAGCTGCAAAATTTTCTATCTCCATACTGTAAAATCTTCGATAAACCTTGTAAGAACCAGCAAATAAACCAAAATTACAGATTTTTTAAAGAGGATAGAAGGTGCAAAAAAATCTAAATGAAGAAAAAGGTTCTGAAAGTGAAGGTGATATCGTTCAATCGGAAAAACGGTGTCGTTTGATTGTACTTAGCAGTCATGAGGAAAAAATTTATTAAATTAAGGTCCCGTTAAATGAAAATAATATTTTTTTGTTTCTTTCCGTTTTGTGCTATACATGCATTTAGATTTTTAATAAAAATTAAGTTGTTTAATGGAATTTTTTAAAAAATTGTTGTTTTTAATAAGTTTTCGGAACGTAACCCCCCTTTTTTGTAACTGTCTCTGGATCTCATATAACACGGTTTCACACAACACGGACTTTTCTAGGAACCTATCTACCGTGTTATAGGAGGGTTACCTGTACTTTAAAACTGTGTCCTCTGTCAAATATAGGCTAAGATAGGCCACTTCTAAATCTGTAGTCTTAATCTCTAAGCTTAATTTGTAGATGTTCATAAATTATTTGTAATTTAACCATGGTTTCTTTAATTTTATCAATTTCAATCTGCTGCAATTTTAATCTTCATCATAGTTTTTTTTTTTTTTTCAATATTATACTCTATGTACAAATTTTAGATTAATTAAAATTAATTTCTGCTACATTGAAGACACATAGAATTTACAAATAAGTATTTTGTAGAAGAGTATTTCCCATTTTTCAAAAAATTCTTCAAAAATGCTAGAATTTTTCAAAAAGCTCCATGCACATTCATTTTCTACTGATTTCTTCGAAATTTCTGATGATTATTAATGGAAGTGTGTACCTCAAAACTATTCATCATTCTTCAAAACCACAAATATTTTTTTCAAATTTATAGACCATGAAATAAAGGAAAAACATAAAAAAACATAAAATGATAACAGGCAGATTTTTTAAAAAAGAATTATTTATGACTTCATATTCATAAAAATATCAGTCCACAATTATGCCGAAAACTTATATATAAAAAGAAATTAGGTAGTTAGAGATTAGGTATGTCAAAATTTTGACGCATTTTGGTACTTTTCTGTTTAACTCTTTACTGCTTGCCCAAACGATACAGACTGTGTTTGGCGCGCTGCCTAAATTATAACTCGTTACGCAAGGCATCTGAAATTTTGCTTTCCGGAGGACAGTTATGTAGAAACTTAATCCTACGTTAAATTTAAGTTTTTTCAATTATTTGGAATGCATATGGAAAATTTTGAAAAATGGTAACTACTTTTTTTTTCCATTCATTATTCTGTCAAAAAATCCTTATTTCGAATTCTAAGTGCCTTCAGTGTCGAAAAAAAGAATACAAACTATTTCCATGTTGTATATAGAGTTAAAAATTAAAAACTTAAAAATTCGAGGTCTAAGGTCCCTTGTCCTATTAAGTCGAATTTTCACCACGGTGATAATGACATTGTCCGCATTTTCTGTTTTTATCCTTTATACTGATCAAATATCTCGAGCATCTATGTAATGTTAGCTTATCGTTTTGATAACAGAGGGCCATTTTTCCCCTAAGATGGTCATCACAGGACGCTATCCGTTTGGAAAATTATACAAGTTCTGAAGTGATCGTCTCAATTACTATTAACTTTGCCGCTGTCCAGGATAATATGGTGCAGGATTGTTTAATATCTTCACGACTGACAAGAACACATAAAACATTTATATATTAAAATGCATAGTATATGAATTATAAACGTATGGATATTTTTATCAAAAACATTTAAACTTATTACTTTTTTCTGTACAGTGACAGAGAAATTTTGAAGACTGAAACTGTTCTGGAGAATTCTTCTTGAGTTCGAAAGAAAGAACTGAGAACTTTTTATTTATTTATTAATACCTTCAAAGAAGGAAAAAGCCTCCAAAAAAGATCTTGTCGCTTCACAAAAAGTATTGAATTTTCTTACCTGTGCCAAGTGAAAATTTACTGAAATGCTTTAGATTTCATTCCCTACTTTTTTTTTACCTTTAGCGACCTCTTTTACTTTTTGAAAGCTACATTGATTTATGAATTTTATAGTAAAAAATGTTCAACTTTCAAAACCTTACAATAAAGTACCTGGACATAGAAAAAGTCGAAGTTAACCATCTTTACTGCTCCGTATCAAGAAATCGTTTTAAATTTATTTTCTAGTTTTATGTTTTGCTACTTTTCATTTCGTCTCAGTCAAACTTTGGATTGAATGTTCCTTAATTCTTTTCTTTCCTTCCTAGGAGTTTTGATATATTTTTAAAGTTTATGTCAAAATGAAATTTTAATGTCTTTCCTCTATTCTTTTTTTTTTACTCTTTCATTTGGAAAGAGATTACATTAAGGCATAATGTCATAAAATTTGATATTTCTCCACGTATTTCACATTTCAGTTTCTTTTACATCGACATTTGAAATGAAATAGAATGTTATATATGCCATAAAATATTGTCATTAATAGACTATACCGTTTCATATAAAGTTTTGAAATTTAGAGTAAGATGACAATTCACAAAAAGTATGGTTCATGAGATATTAGGCATATTTTGCATTGATTGATTTAAAATATAATATCCATGCTTCCACGTAATGAACACCTTCGATACCATAATAAATTGAAAAGGATAGCTGCCTGTTTCGAACTAGATAATAATTCTCATCCACATATGCTCATCATCAGGCGCATTATCAGTTACTCATATTGCTCATCATCAGGTTGATGAGCATTGGTGTGACTGCTCATCAACCAATGCTCGATAAAAACAATTCCCAAATACGAAGGTTATCAAAACTCTTTGAGCAAAATAGGTCCTACAAGAGAAAATTTTAGGAAACAGCATGGAAGGTGGGGGGGGCAAAAAGAAAGGAAGAGAGGGGGAAATTTTATGACCATAGACAGCATGGATACACCCGTTAACGAAGCGAACAGATAAAGTATGTAAGTTGAGACAGGTGAAAAACTAGAGCCGAAAAGACGAAGTAACCCATAGGAATAAAAATAACATTAAATAACGGGTGGTCCAAAATTATTGAGCGCATTTCATGTTTGAAAATAAAAGAACAAAATGAGGTATGTACATGATTATTGTTTTCTTGAAAGACAATGTAAAACAGTTTTACACAACAAAATTTTAGACATTAAATAACTTCTACGTAAGCCGGTAGATGGCGCGACAATATTTCGCAAGAAAAATTTACTAATTGCGTCAGTATGAATGTCTACCGTACAGGGAAAAGCAATGTGCGTTTTGTGGTTCCATGAAAGCAAATCCGTTTTAACTCATTTTGTTCTCTTTTTTACAATTTTGCACCACCCTTGGGGTGATCCAAAATTATTGAGACCATTTCATGCTTGAAAAAAAAAGAAAATGAGTTACAATGGATTTGCTTTCATGGAACCACAAGACGCGCGTTGATTTTTCCTGTACGGTTTATACCGACACAGTTAGTAAATTATTCTAGCGAATTGCTGTCACTCCATCTACCGGCTTGTATGAAAGTTATTTAATGTTTAAAATTTTGTTATGTAAAACTGTTTTAAATTGTCTTTCCAAAAAAGCAATAAACATCTACGTACCTCATTTTTTCTCTTTTTTCAAACATGAAATGCACTCAATAATTTTGGACTACCCTGTAGATCAATTACATGCAAATGTATTTCCATGCACGAGATAAAGTTAACGTAGAGACTGATTTAAACAGAGGACTATTACAAAAAGTGAGGTTGTCAAGGAAATATAATTAAAAAGAGGATTCATTAAGATTCCTGATTTTTGCATTACGAAATATTAAAATTATGTCTGCATTCCCAGGAATGTTTGACTGTCTTTGTACGAAGTAGTCATTACTTATTTGTTATCCAATAAATTCCTGTAAATCATGCATGCTTCTATTCAGAAATTAACACCCACTTCATAATCATTTCAACACGTTTCCCATTTTTTATGTACGGTACATACTATCTTCAGAAAACAAAGTACAAATCTATCAATCGGACCTTGAAGGCTATTGTATGTGTAGAAAAGAATAAACTGATAGACAAATAACCTCACGGACATAATAGGAAGATTAAAGAACCACTCCTACAATTTATAATTAGAAATTATGTCATGCGCTTTAAAGTAAACCAATAGCATTAGGAAAACATATTATCTTCCACTTAAAAATTTGCTTCGTTTATCCGCAGTATATAATGCATCATGATTCTATAAGCATATCCTGTAAAAAAATGTTTGCAACCATCAGAAAAGTCCAGCTTATTGGAAAAATTAAATGCGCTGTAAAAAAATATCAATACAAAGGTTATTAAACAGCCAGTAAATTAATATTAAATGCATGCGCATAAATTTCGCATTTTATTAAAGAATGCAGCCAGGGAAGTATTAATATATCAAGTTATTTGCTTTTTGTAATGAAGTATTTTTTTATCTCTTTCAATTTTATTGAATCTGTAATAAAGAGCTCGAACTCAATTCATATATGCTTCATTTTAGACCATTTAAACTTTACACCTTACAAAATATGATCTCAAAATTATATAGATTACTATATAATACTTTATATAAAACTGTTGCCATTTCTTACTGAAAAACGAAATTAGATCTCTTAAGGTTCTGAAACAGTATTCTGAATTTCCACGATTCCTTCTTATTACGTCGAGAGGTAAGAAATCCACATAACACATCGGCGAATTCATGTTCAGAGTTATACCAGCACATAAACCGTAAACCTAAAGATACTTAGATTTCCCTCAGAAATATCTAAGGGATGTGAAGAAAAGTTATACATATTTACTCTTTTATAATACAATACGCTTTCCTTTTTGCTGGATACTGATCCCTTTATATATATATATATATATATATATATACATACAGATGGTGGACAAAATAATACGAACACCTGTGAAATAATGGAAAATCTTTATTAATAGGGGGTTGGACCACCCTTTGACTGAAGTACAGATGAAACGCTTCTTTGGGCGTTCCCCAGACATAAAAGCGTCCGGTCGTCTGAAATAGGGTGAATGACGATTCATCTGACCATATTACCTGTTGCCACTGCTGTGGGGACCAGCCTTTGTGATCTCTGCACCATTGGCGTCGCTTGAAAGCATTAGTTCCTGTCACCAAGGGTTTACGAATTGCCACTCTGCCATAAATGTTCACAGCATGAAATTCCCTTTTGACAGTTTTTGTTGAAACGGGGTCCTGGAGATGACTGTTCATTTCGCATATTATCTCGGATAACGATTGCTTGTGCTTTCGGACTACTATGCATTTCAAAACCCGTCTATCCCTATCAGCAAGCTTGGACTTTCGGCCACTGATGTGCTTTGAAGACGTTGTCTTACCCTCTTTCGTGTACGCTGTCATAACGACAGATACCGTACTCCTTGCAAACCCCAAAATGTTTGTTGTTTCCGTATTCGATGCTCCACTTAAACGCGCTCCAACTATCATTCATCTTTGGAACTCTGACAGGTCTGACATTTCAACTTATCACAGACAGTTCGATAGAAGCATGCAACGTAGGTGACTGCTGTTGAAAGACTGATATCTTCCTTTTCACGCTCACTAGGTGACAGAGTTCTGTTGCAGGTGCCGCGGCTGTACTGCAGGTGTGAAATACGTCATACTTTTTCACAGGTGTTCGTATTATTTTGTACTCCATATGTATATGTATATATATATATATATATATATATATATATATATATATATATATATATATATATATATATATATATATATATATATATATATATATACACTGCTGGCCACCCGAATTGCAACACCAAGAAAGACAAGAGATATCACAACAAAATTTATTTTGTAGATAACATGTTGACCAAGTATCAAATGATTAAATTTATACACTTCTATGAATTGTGGTTCCTGCCAAAATCAGTAGCCAGAGTAGCCGCCATTGTTGGAGATCACCGCTGCCACACGCCTCGGCATTGATTCAAAGAGACTTTGGATGAGTTCTTGGGGTACAGCAAACCAAGCAGCTTCCACACGTTGCCAAAGTTGATCTGCTGTGGTAGCTGGGGATGGAATCTGGGTCAATCGTAGAGCAACCATGGACCACATGTTTTCTATCGGCGAAAGATCCGGAGAGCAAGGCGGCCTGGGAAGCAATTCAATCTGGCGATTGACGAAGAACCGTTGGACAATGCGTGCCACGTATGGTCGCGCAGTATCCTGTTGATATACGGCTGTGGGCAAGCCCTGAAGGTAAGGAAGGACAACTGGCTCCAACACCTCAGAGATGTAGCGCTGGCTGTTTAAAGTACCGGCAATGCGTACTAGAGGTGTGCGAGAGTGATATCCAATTCCGCCCCATACCATAATACCCGGTGCAGGACCAGTGTGGCGGTGCATAACGCAGCTGTTCAGCATCCTCTCTTCACGGTGTCTCCAGACTCGAATGTGACCATCATGGTGTTGCAGACAGAAGCGTGGATCGTCAGTAAAGACAATTTCATTCCATTCTGCCTTCCACATCCTTCTGTCATCACACCATTGGCGGCGGAGACGTCTGTGGTTCTGCGTCAAGGGTAGACAAAGGAATGGACGTCTTGCGGACAGACCACTCTGCTGTAAACGGTGTCGAATGGTACGCTCAGACACTGGATGATGCGTTACAGACTGCATGTGCTGTGCTATGGTTCGTGATGTGACTGAGCGAATCGTCACTGCCATGCGCACAATTTGCCTGTCATCACGTGAAGTGGTGCGCTGAGGTGGATGCGATCGAACACGCCGGTCCGTCGTACCCTCCTACATCCAACGATCACATATCCGCATTACAGTTTTTTGGTTTCGTCCAACACGACTACCGATTTCCCTTAAAGATAATCCACAATCTCGGTAGGCCACTATCTTTCCTCTGTCGAACTCGGATACTTGATCAAAAGATGATAGCTGTTTCCGACGAGGCATAATTGATCGTTCTTTTGAAAAAACCACAAGAAAAATACAATTGCCGAACTTGAAACCGTCGAAATCTCCAAACCTTAAATAGCACTTTGAAGTGGCGCCACAGGCGCGCTTGATGTGCGTTTGCGCTGAAATTCTAATCATTTGCATATCTCACCTTAGCTAATGCATGCTGTAAATTTCATGTTATTTGCATGTTTCCTTCAGAGTGTTGCATTTACAGTGGCCAGCAGTGTATATATATATATATATATATATATATATATATATATATATATATATATATATATATATATATATATATATATATATATATATATATATATATAGTATATATATATATATATGTATATATATATATATATATATATATATATATATATATATATATATATATATATATATATATATATATATATATATATATATATATATATATATATATATATATACCCTAGAATAATGGACCGTACACTAAGATGTGATGGTATAAGGGAAAGAATACATGATTTAATAGGGGGATGGTCCCCCACTTGCTGCAATTACACTAGCAACCCTTCTGGGCATACTTTTAACAAGGTTACGATACACAGCTATGAGTATGTGTCCATTCCTGCTGTAAAAATGTTGCCAACTCAGCTGTAGATTTCTGACGTAGTTCCCTGGCCCGTAAGCGTCGCTCTAACTCGGCCCAAAAATGTTTTATGGGATTTAGATCGGGAATCTGAGAAGGCCGGGGAAGACGTTCTACATCCATATCTTGATACAACAGCTTGACAGAGGCTGCACCATGACATGGATCGTTCTTGTACTGGAAGTAACATTCGTCCATTCCATAAAATTGCCAGGGAGTAGGAAGAACCTAATTGTCCAAAATGTTCATGTATGCGTCGACATTCAATTTACCAGGAAGAACATGCAAAGATCCCAGGCCGTACCTCGAAAAACACCTCTAAACAAGTACACAACCACCACCCAACTTGAGAGTTGGAACGATGCACTCGGATAACAGACGTTCGCCTGGCATTCGCCAAACCCAAGCATCCGCATCCGACAAGAAGAGCGTGTAGCATGACTTATCACTCCCTAAAACAGTTTTTAAGCGGTCCACAGTCCAGTTGCGACGTTGCAAACACCTGCTTCCTGTTGAAGTTCACTGTTGATGATTTGGAGTGGTGAATTGTGGTTTTTAAGAACAGCACGCTTCAGGACACGCCAACCCCGTTCGGTCAGTTTATGGGGACTACCACCGTGGGCAGTTCGTGTCCCAACTCCCGTAGTCTTTATCTTCTTCATGGCATTACCAGCAGTTGACCGTGGCTGTGATAAATTTACCGCAATTGCGCGAATAGTCTCGCCACTAATGTGACAAAATATAGCACCTCTTTCAAAGTCACTAAGTTCCTACGGCATTGACATGCGTGCGTGCGTGCGCGCGCGCGCGTGTGTGTGTGTGTGTGTGTGTGTGTGTGTGAGCGAGGAACGAAGGCGGAGTGGCTGATATTTCGTTATTTAAATTCCTTGCTTCATCTCCTTGAAAGCGATATGGATGAAAATTTCGCTCGTCCGTGCGTCACGGTTGTTTAAAAATCAGTTCCCGCAACATCTCCAACGTTGGACACACACATCACACCACAATTCTCGAAGTACATTTTTATGAGGCGAACACTGACACAACCTATCGGGAGGGTTGAAATTCAAGAAAAGCTCTAAATCTACGTGTGGAAGGTCTTATATAGACAATCTCGTCATGTGATCTTAGTGGTAGTGGGGTCTAATTGTTTAATGTTTAAAAGTGACGTGATATTGCTCAGTAGTGTTTAATTTAGGTACCGACGCTACGCAGATATGGGAATTGAACGCCATCATAAGGTTTCTCGCCCAAGGGAATTTAGAATAAATTAGAATTTAAATGAGTTATGGGATTTTTAATGTTATATATATATATATACATACATATCTATATAATAACAGCTGAAGGTAAACAAATGTTAGTTTGTTAGTGAGCAGACACGGGGACGAGCTAATCTCGCGAACCGAGCATAGCAGGATATCGCGACTGGTACCGATGGACGCGGTCGGACGAGACGCGTGCACTGATACTATCCTCAACTTTCAAAACTTTAAACTTTTTAAATTATTCAATTAAAACCGCTGAACTCAAAAGAAGCGGGAAATAGAAACAGATGTCATTCCGGGTGGGCCAGCTTCTTTCCGTTGCGCAAATTTACACTATTTTCATGCCTGCAAAATTAAACTTTTCCGCCCACCAGTCGACAAATTTTTTATTTCCATATGTTCTACAACTCTTCATCTTTAAGGATATGCACATTTTTATAAAGTTAATAATGTTTTTCATTGCGAACGAAGCTTTTTCCCCAAAGCAGTTTTCCGAATTTCACGAAATCCACAATTTTCATGAACAAATATTTTGATTTTCTGCACCTATTAATGTTAATTTTACGATTTATCGGCATTTGATAGATGTTCAGCTTCAAAAATATACCAAATACATTTAATAGAAAAAATGTTATCATTCTAAAAAAGCGTACTTACAAAAGTCTCTTTTGAAATTTTCCGCGCTGATCGCCGTAGTATCTTAATGTAACTGAATGGGGAGTTCGCAAATTTTCGACTTATTTTACTCGCTAATAATTCCATCAAGTTCGTGAAATTTGTTTCTAATTAATGAGCAACTGATGAGGATTCTTCCGCCACCAATTTTGAATTCCTAAGAACTGTCTACCTATTTTTTTAAGCACTTTTTCGCCTATGAGATTCTCTGTTTACATTCGGCCATGTTGCCAAAATGAAAATTATTAGTTGAGAACGAGTCATTTAATAATTGAAATCCAGAAATAATTTTAAAGCACCACAAATAATTTTAGTTTCAGGAAAGGAGAAGTTAAAAACTTTAGAATTTTTTCTAATTGAATGAGCTTCTTTCTTTGTTTAAAAAGCAAAATTTGAAAACGGAAATTTGAAAGAATTATTTCAAACGCCAAAAACCAAAATTTGAAAAAGAGTATTTTAAATCATTATTTTGTTTTTTAAAAATTCTATTGTATTTTTAAAAAAGATTAAATAGTTTTCAATCTTTAAGAAATAAAACCATTTCATTTTAAATCGAAAATGCAACACATCGGGTTGCCACTCAGCTAGTATATATATATATATATATATATATATATATATATATATATGTGTGTGTGTGTGTGTGTGTGTGTTGTGCATGCATTAGGGTGGAACGAAAAAAACTTTTTTTTGAATTTCAATATGCTCTAGTTTTCAAAAGTTGCCTTTTAACAAAAAAAGACGGAAATTAAATATTAGAGTAATTTGGTGCATGTTTTCAGTTCGTGCAAGAAGAGCAAATTTTTGACAAATTTCGCAATTATTTTGAAATTGAATACACTTATAGTACAAAAAAGTAGCAAAATATCTAATTTAAGCATTCCCTTTAGTCAGGAGACCTGCTAAACTGATTATATAATACGTTTTACTTCATAAAAATAGTACACATAAAGACAGTTAAGGATGAGGCCCTTAAAAGACACTCGGACATCACGGTGGAACGAAAAAAATTGTTTTCGAAATTTCAATATGCTCTAAGTTTCTAAAAGTTGTCTTTCAAAATTAAAATTAAGAATGTAAAATCTTTTTGCTCTCCTAAAATATTTTCAAGTGTCGCAAAGGGGTTTCAAAATGGATATTTTTATGAAAAAGTGATTATTTTTTTATTTTTTGTTAATTTCTCTTATAGTATATTAAAATAATGTATATTTTCTGTAAATAAAATATTCAAAATATGATATTTTGACAGAAAACTTGCATATTCTCAGTATTTCTAATTTTTACATGTCATAACAGAACAACTGATTTTGTGGAATTTCGCGATTTTCATCATATTAATTTTACAGTAGCATATTCTTATAATACACATTGAAATAAAAGAAATACAATTTTTAATTGACGGACCTTAGTTAAAATAAACAAATCACACTTATTTAGAAAAATATTAATGTAATGTCTATAAAGGCAAAACGTTATTTTGAAAAAAAAATTTCATGCTTTTCAAAAGTCCATAGTAATCACACATGGTTTCCATTACTTATTTCACTGACACATTGAACTGTTTTATTGTTTCAAATTTTAGCATTATCTTTTGAGAATGTATTTTTGTTTTTATCAATGCATCTCTTGCAGATGTACCATTAACGGACAAGGATGTCCCGGTAACTAATTTAACAATCCTTTCTACTACTTGTGTGTGACATGGAATATTGTTGAAGTCAATAATTTGTTTCTCGTGATCAGTTTCTTTTGCTTCCTTTATAAACTGTTTTAGTTTGTCATCAGAAACATGCCACGTCATAGGAGGTTCTGTTACTTTAACATCATTCCATTCAATCATATCAATATAATCCTTGGCATCAAAGTTTATACGAATGTTATTTTCAATAGGTGAAAATCCAATCACTGGAAGTTCATAGCAGTTTTCTAGTTGTTTACCTATTTCTCCTCCAAATTAATTTGGACCTAGTTTTTCCATCTAGGAAACAAAATAGGTGACGTAAGGGCAGTTCATTTAAATTATTGACTTCAACAACATTCCAAGTCACACACAAATAGTAGAAAAGATTGATAAATTAGTTACCGGGTCATCCTTATGCGTTCATGGTACTTCTGCAAGAGATGCATTGATAAAAACAAAAATATATTCTCAAAAGATAATGCCAAAATTTGAAACAATAAAACATTTCAATGTGTCAGTGAAATAAGTACTGGAAACCATGTGTGATTACTATGGACTTTTGAAAAGCATGAATATTTTTTCAAAATAACGTTTTGCCTTTATAGACATTACTTTAATATTTTTCTAAATAAGTGTGACTTGATTATTATAACTAAGGTCCGTCAATTAAAAATAGTTTTTCTTTTATTTCAATGTGTATTATAAGAATATGCTACTGTAAAATTAATATGATGAAAATCGCGAAATTCCACAAAATCAGTTGTTCTGTTATGGCATCTAAAAATTGGAAATACTTAGAATATGCAAGTTTTCTGTCAAAATATCATATTTTGAATATTTTATTTACAGAAAATATACATTATTTTAATATTCTATAAAAGAAATTAACAAAAAATACAAATATAATCACTTTTTCATAAAAATATCCCGTTTGAAACCCCTTTGCCGCACTTGAAAATATTTTAGTAGAGCAAAAATATTTTATATTCTAAATTTTAATTTTAAAAGTAAACTTTTGGAAATAAGAGCATATTGAAATTCCGAAAAAAAATTTTCGTTCCACCGTGATGTCCAAGTGTCTTCTTTTATTTCAATGTGTATTATAAGAATATGCTACTGTAAAATTAATATGATGAAAATCGCATAAAGGCGTGAAAACACATAAAGGCATTTAAGTGCCTCGTCCTTAAGTGCCTTTATGTGTACTATTTGTATGAAGTAAAACGTATTATATAATGCGTTTAGCAGGTCTCCTGACAAAAAAAAATGTTTAAATTACATATTTTGCTACTTTTATGTACTACAAGTGTATTCAATTTCAAAATAATTTCGAAATTTGTCAAAAATTTAATTATAAAAAAAGTTTGCACTTCTTGCGCGAACTGAAAACATGCACCAATTAAGCTAATATTTAATTTCCGTCTTTATTTTGTTAAAAAGCAACTTTTGAAAACTAGAGCATATTGAAATTCAAAAAAAAGTTTTTTTCGTTCCACCCTAGTGTACATAAAGTATATATACACTCAAGGGCCAAAACATTATGACCACCTGTAAGTAACGAGATGGCTCACCTTTCGCGCGCAACACAGCTTCAACCCGCCTTGGCATGGATGCCACAAGTCCTTCGTAGATGGCCGGAGACAGTTTGTACCAGATGTTTAAGCAACGGTCACGCAAATCCGAGATATTGCGAATTGGTGGTCTTTGAACTCTGAGCGGCCGTCCCATGACATCCCAAATGTGTTCTATCGGATTGAGATCCGGTGAGTTAGGCGGCCAGGACATTAACTGGAATTCAACATCATGTTCCTGGAACCACTCCAACACAATTTTAGCCTTGTGACACGGGGCGTTGTCCTGTTGGAACATTCCATTTCCAGCTGGAAAAACAGAGGCCATGTAAGGGTGCAACTGGTCCGCAATGATGTTCAGATACCCTGTAGCATTCATGGTCTGCTCTACCATAACCACGGGTCCCAGAGACGCCCAAGAGAACGTCCCCCAAAGCATAATACCGCCACCACCGGACTGTGTATGACCTACTGTACATTGAGAGAGCAACAGTTCGCCTGGAAGACGGCGTATCCTGACACGGCCATCGGCGTGATGAATGACAAACCGTGATTCATCTGACCAAGCAACTCTCTCCCACTGATCCATGGACCAGTCGCGATGTTCCCGGGCCCAGCGCTGGCGCAGTTGGCGATGACGCTTGGTCAGCAAAGGCACACGAGTGGGACGCTTGCTGCGTAGCCCCATATCCAGCAGTGTCCGCTGAACAGTGTGCTGCGATACTATTCTACTTGACCCTGCATTGTATTGGGATGTCAGCTGAGCCACTGTCTGGCTCCGGTTTTGCTTCACCATGCGAGACAGTCTCCGACGACCTTTTTTTTGATAGCGTGTGGACGTCCAACACCATGTCATCTACTGCTGGTTTCACCGTCATTGATCCACTTAGCATAAGTACTAACAACTGCAGGTCGCGAACAACTCACGAGTCCTGCAGTTTCGGAAATATTTGTTCCGAGTCCACGAGCCATTACAATCTGCCCTCTATCAAAGTCGCTTAGATCCGCAGCCTTTCCCATCACATACAGAAGTAAGCAGCAGTTAAATACCACTTCCACCTGATCACGTGCCTTCCACGTCATCCAGGCAAATTCATTGCAAAATGTAGGGGTGGTCATAATGTTTTGGCTCTTGAGTGTATATATATACATACATACATATATATATATATATATATATATATATATATATATATATATATATATATATATATATATATATATATATATATATATATATATAAGCTAAACTCACGGCGCTACAGTCCGATGTGGACCAGGTCCGGCGGTACCCTTTCTTGAGAGATAGCCTTGACTCGAGCGAATGAATCTATTTTTGGAACAGGCGCTGCGGGCTGCGAGGAGTGAAACTATTATATAATATGGAATCGTCCGAACATTCTGCAGACATCACAGGGCATGCGCGTAGTTTTGCCACTTGATTTTAACAAAAGATTTATCAGAGAGTCCCTGGGTTCCAAACGGTGAAGGTAGTGCGCGTCACGAGATGAGAGATCGAAAATGGTCGGATTGAATCGGGGTAATTAATAGTTATTGAATAAAGGAATTAGATTAATTAATTGTCGTTAATTCCTCTGGCCTACGATTGTACTGATTCCATAGTTTTAGAGTAAGTATTAAGAAGGGAATTTAATCTCGTCATATATATATATATATATATATATATATATATATATATATATATATATATATATATATATAAATAGATATATATATAAATATATATATATATATATATATATATATATATAGATATAGATATATATACATACATATGTGTATATATATATATATATATATATATATATATATGTATGTATATATATATATACATATGTATGTATATATATATATATATATATATATATATATATATATATATATATATATATATATATATATATATATATAATATTATATTATTTGAAAAAATCTGTCGGTGAAAAAAAACAACAAAAAAATATTCTGAAGTGCTTGTCTACGAGTTTCAAAACTTTATTAAAATGCTTCCTTCAAATATTCCGTAGAAATACAGTCTTACTACTATTTTTTAGAGAACAGACATTTCAAGTGTTTGCGTTCTTTGAGAAGATTTATTATTTTTTTGCTTTAAAGTGAGTCAGATGTAAACATTTTAAAAACTTTTTATCATCTCTTCTTTCAACGCAGGAAATATTTCATCAACTGTCTCGGGAATCGCATGGTATTTTTTTAAGAGTTCATGTGTTTGTGCAATTTCTAAATAAGGATATAACTTTATTAACCATAAAAAGGTAGTTACATTGCATCATAAAAGGATCTTTGGATCCTATTTTTTTAATGTGTTGGACTTTAATACAATTATATATGTTTCAGAAAATTTGTATAGGATTTAAAATTTTACTTTGTATAATTATACGAGATAAGAATTATTATTTTCTTTCCTTTTATTGAAACTTTTAAATTAAAATATTTTAAAACTTTCTTAGACAGCAGAAGTTTAATCAGATATTCTGATTTAAAGTAGAAAACTAATATATATATATATATATATATATATATATATATATATATATATATATATATATATATATATACAGGTGGTTATCAAAATACACTGAAGTGCCACTGAATTAGGGATACATACCTAGTAACGAGTTGGGCCTCCTCTGGCCTTGATAACGGCTGCCACACGACGAGGCATAGATTCAACAAGTTTCAAGAAACGTTCCACGGGAATAGCTTGCCAAATATTGGCTAAAGCTGTCCATAATTCAGTAAGGTTCTTTGGTGCTGTGTGATGGCCTTTCACGCCTTGTTCCAAAACATCCCAAAGATGCTCAATAGATTTAAGTCTGGGCTTCTAGGTGGCCAATTCATGACAGAGAAGTCAGAGGAATGCTCATCCAACCAGCCAGTAACCAACCGGGACTTGTGAGAGATACAGTTGTCTTGCTGGAAAACTCCATTACCGTGCGGATAACAGTACAGCATAAACGGATGGAGGTGATCACCCAGCAACTCTACGTACCGAATTGCATTGAGGAAGGTTGGTACACGTACCAAAGATCCCAAACTGTGCCTCGAAAAAAAGCCCCAGACCATGATTGAGCCACAATGCACTTGTACAGTTCCAGCCAGGCATGCAGGATCCATGGCTTCATGAGCCTGACGCCATATTCTCAGCCTCCCGTCGGCGTTCAGTAGTCGGAATCGAGTCTCATCACTCCATGCTACTCGTTTCCAGTCCTCTACACTCCAGTCTCTGTGCTCTCTTGCCCAGGCAAGACGTGCAGCCCAATGGCGAGTATAGAGCAATGGTACTCTCGTAGGTCGACGGCTCCCGAAACCCATACGGTGAAGCGAGCGTTGAATAGTCCGTTTACCGACTGTACGACTGGCACCGTCATTAAACTGGGTGGTAATTTGAGCTAATGTTTGGCTTCGCTGGCTACGTACAATACGCCTGAGCCGTCTCTCACCACGCACTGTCAAGGCTAATTGTCCTTTGCAGTTTGCCCGATCGCTAGTTTTTTTCCACCATCCATGTATTCTTAGTATACTCTTGACACTGTCGACCTTGAACATCCTAGCTGTCTGACGATTTCGGAAATTGAATGGCCCATGCGTCGCGCACCTACCATTTGTCCGCGATCGAAGGCGTCTAAATCAGGCAGTTTACCCATACTGGCAATTCTAACAACTAATTCAGAACAACCACAGTACGCGCTATATATGCAGTTACCACAGCGCCCTCACTTGCGCATACATGATGCGCAACGCTACACAATTTGCATAGGCTTCGCTATCCCAAATTCAGTGGCACTTCAGTGTAATGGAAACACATATCAATATTAGTGGTGTTTATAAAAGTGCTTCGTATTCCTTAAAAAACAAGTCTATGGACCAGTATTTTTTATAGAATATAGTGTATACATAATTCTACCCTAAGATAGATGTAATGAAACTACGGGCATCAGGCTCTTTGGGGGACAGCGTAAGATGTCATGATTGTAGACTGTGTAGAGAGGGCAAATTGTTGAAGCGCGTCTAATTGGAGTATCTGTTTTGGGTGTTTGTCGATCTATGGTATCGGAAGTCATGACGGCATGCATAGTGCATGAAAAAAGCATCCTCTGTGAAACAGAATAGTGGATGAAAGGGAAAGATAAGTGAAAGAGTCTCACGAGTTTTAAAGCTAATTGTGACATCAAAAAGAAGACAACTGCCGCCAAAGTGACCGTAGAGCTCCATCTGAATCTGCAAGCTCCAGTATCAGTCATTACAGGTAAGAGAAATCTTCACAAACTAACATTTACGGCAGAGTAGTCATTCCAAAGCCACTTGTAATAGATGTGAATACAAAACGTCCTCTACAGGGGTGTCACGAGCCCAAATCCTGGTCGAGTGATACATTGAAATATGACATTTGGTTAGACGAATCATTGTTCACTTTGTCCCCGCAACAGGACGTGCGTATGTCAGAAGAACACCTACAAAAGCGTATTATCATGTTTTTCTCAAGCCAGCTGTCACACGTGGAGGAAAATTTCTCAGGGTTTCGACGGCCATTTCATGGTGTTCATAAGAGATCTATTGTAACCCTGAAAGGGAGATTGACTGGGAAGGACAATATCGAACTTTTTGCAGATCAGATCCATCCCATAGCCCAATTTATTTTCCTGTTGGAGATGGCATTCTCCATGATGATAATTCTCCGATCCATACAACTAAACGTGTCAAGTCGTGGTTTGAGGAACATAAAGAACACGTCAAGCATCATATCTTGCCCGCACATTCCCTAAACCTCAATATCATCGAACTGCTGAGGTACGTTTTAGAGAATAGAGTCAGGAATCGATATCCAACAATAGCATTTCTACAGGAACATTGACGATTTATCCATAAAGAATGGTATAATATCCCCTTAACCACTATTCATGACTTGCGGAATTCAATTCCTTAGTGAATTCAGGTGGTATTAAATGTGGTATTAAATGCCATAGTGGTATTAAATGCCATAGATGGTCCCATGCCATATTAATAAAGAAATTCATGTCATTCCTAAATGTTTCCATTATTTTGATAACCAACCACACACACACACACATACATATATATAAGTGCTTCCCTGGATCAACACTGCACCCGACTGCATCTCTCCAAGTTGTGCGCAGCAATTTACTGTATGACCAACACCCTCGTGCCGACTGCATCTCCGATAAGTTCTGCGCATCAATTCCCTTGTGCTAAATTTTCCAAATGTGATTATTATCACACACACACACACACACACACACACACACACACACACACACATATATATATATATATATATATATATATATATATATATATATATATATATATATATATATATATATATATATATATATGTATGTATGTATGTATATATGACGCCTTGGGTAAAACAAATGTAATCTAACCCAATCATAAATACATTTATTACTGTTTCACATTATGATTATTTAATAATTAAACATATTATATGAAATACGAAAGGTTGGAAAATATTTACATTTGTACAAAGAGCATAGAGAGCGGATGGTGACGTGCGGTTTTAATGCATAGCCAAACTCTAACTGCTGAATCTACACTGAACTGAAACTAAATGAAGGGAACAAGAAATAAAGCATTAAATTTAATAAAACATTAAATTAAAAATTCGAGGTATTGATGGTTGTTCTACAGTTAAAAAAATTATTAACTGACCTAGAATGAAAATAATTTTTTCCCAGATAGTTTAATATGGGGCACACCGTTTCATCTATTTAACACGTAAACATTTATGGTTTGGCTCCTTCTTGCTTAATATTGTTCTGTTAACACACATTTATACTATTCACGAAAACTTCTCAGTTAACTTGGGAATAAACATAAAATATAAACAAATCAAATAAACAAAAATTAAAAAGCGAGCATAGACTGCTTAAAACCTACCCTAACAAAGAAAACATAAAACTTTTCAATAAAAGATAGAGCAGAGGCTTCATATCCTCATAATGAAAATATACAGATATAACTAAAAATAAATAATCCAACAGTGTTAGATATATACAAGAAGAATATAGACAAAAAACAAACAGAAATCAAGCGCTCAGGGCATCGACGCACCAGAAGCAAGATTATGTATTAGTACCGGAACTGAACCATAAAAAGACATAGAGGTAACCGACAGGTCTCGTCATCAAGGAGCCTAACCAAATCAGTTACCTCAAGGGGTTACATAACCTTCACTTACGGAATTAGGGTATGTATGCATCTTTGGCTTTACATTCGGATTATTTGTGTGCTTGCATGTACGGTGCTTTGAGCCCTTACTGTAAGTTGTGCTTGTCTTTTCATTTTTTTTCGACTATAGGTTTCTATGGGGATCTTGGGTCTCTTGGGATGTTCTCAAGTCTTACCTGCATCCTATTCAGATAGTTCCCCTTGAGGTAACTGATTTGGTTAGGCTCCCTGATGACGAGACCTGTCGGTTTCCTCGGACTTTTTATGGTTCAGTTCCGGCACTACTACATAATCTTGCCTCTGGTGCGTGGATGCCCCGAGTGCTTGATTTCTGTTTTTTTCTATATTCTTCTTGTATTTATCTAACTCTGTTTTATTATTTATTTTTAGTTATACTTTTGAATAAACGCCATTCATTACAGCTATTCAGACCGGTCTCTACTATACGGTTTTTTGACATAATTTTAATTGTACCGATACGTATGGGGAAGGATTATAATTTGAAGATTTTCTCTATGAAATAGAATAAATTAAGCTTAACATAAATTGCAAAAGGAAACTAATCTTTCTTTCTTAGGACAAGAATAAAGGCAAACGAACACAATAGACAAAGGCAGGCAAAATGGCCGAATGCCTGATTCGTATTTTTCTGACATTCTCATTTTATTATGAAGTATGTTCAAATATAAATGTGTTGAAATTCTTAAGTTCCAAAAGTGACTTTGGAATTCATACACGACGGAGATTGCAGAAGAAACATCAGCACTTAAGAATGGTGTGTACGAACCCTATTGGATTCGCTCTCCTAAAATTGTACGTATGGAGAAAATGTGTCTACTATTGACAGCTAAATAAATTCTAAAAATCCAATTAAAAATGGAATTTTCAGATAGCCTGAACTTTTCTGCACCTTGCAACAGGATTAATTTTATAAACTACATCCCCCAATGGAATTGATGATCGTTTTTCGATGAGGAATTTCGTCGACTAAAGGTATTTAGGAGCGTTTAAAACACTCTATACCAGATTTTTTCCCAGATTAATTTAAATTTTAAAATATGTTTTGCATTTTTTTAAATAAAAAAATGCCCCGAGGTTTAACATTTTTTCTCCATTATGGAGTACATTTAAAAAATAAAAGTCTTGAAGTTCAAGTAGGCAATACTTGGACACATTTTCTCCATAGTTTAACATTAAGGTGGACGAATCTAGTAGGGTTAGTCCACAGCAGCCTTAAATTTATGTCAAAAGACTCAGGAAGATCCTATTTTTGCTGTTGAAAAGAAAATTAAAGGTATAAAAGCAAGCTGATAAAAACAACTAAGCTGTTAAAATTACTCTGTTTTTTCAGCCTCGTGAAATATTCAATGTTTTGGAAATTAGCAATATATAAATTTCAAAAGCACTAGCTTTTTCTTAAAAACAAATCAATATCGGTATAAAAATTGTTTACATCTACATTTGTGCTAATCAAAACACGCTATAATTAACATATATCTTTCACATTTGTTTTTCCCCTTTCCGAACAAATACTTTTCTTTCAAAGATGATTAATATTCAAAATTTCTTTTCTCCCGCTGAGAGTAAAATTAGCAAGGGGGTATTATTCGTCTGAGTAATGCGCAGTTAATTAAATTTTTCATCACAAAGAACAAAGATAAATATCTTATTTACTCTGCATCGAACTTTTTCAATTAAAATTTATGGATTAACTTCAGAACACCTTATTTGGGAATCGCATATTTTCATACATATTTAAAAGAAATTGTTTATTGTAATATTATAGTAACCACCTGAAAATTTATAAAACAATTTTGCATTTTCAATTATGTGTAAAAAAATTTGAAGAATTCAAATAAAAGAAACTGCATTAGGATTTAGAAACGAAGCATTAGGAGTACGGAAAAAAAGACACAATAAAGATGCAAAAGTAACATGTTTTGTGCATGGGAATTCTTTCATAAAATCGAAAAATAAGCTTTTTGTATTTATACTGTGGCAAAAAAGAAAATAGTTAAATATTCATTCGGAAATAGCAATTTAAATTTAACTCAAAATTATATAAAACAGATGAACTGACTCAAATGCTAAACAATAAATAAAACAGATAAAATGATTCAAAATCGAAAAAGAATAACTAAAAGAGACAAATTGATTCAAATTCGTTTACTGGACAAATGGCTTGATTAGCTTTAGCCTGGCATTTGTCAATATCAAGTTCATTGATTCTTGTTCAACTTTCTTCTCTGGCATGAAAAGAATTCGAAAAGTGGATAGTTTAGAATAAGTTGAGTGAGAGATTTTTCACTCCAAACTGGGATAAATGGCAGCGAGTATGATGCAAAAATACGATTTGCTGACTCCGCAGAGAATATAGAATCTTATACGTTGAGTTATTTAGATGTAAAGTATATTTTCAATTCCTAAAAATGTTAGTCTTTTTTCTAAAATAAGCATTTCACATTCAGAGAACACTTTATGAGATGCATGCGTCGAATTTTAATAAGCAATGACATAAAAAGTCTCATGTACAACAAGCTGCAATCATGGTCGCATTTCAAGGTTATTGTGCTTGTTTACTTCTACTAATCGACTAACATTAAACGAATACGAAGCGTAGAACCAACTATAATAGCAACGCAAATTATTTGGTATGTAGACCAAGTAAACCAGTTATAGCATTTATTCAAATATTAACGTGTTGCGATTCTGTCGCACAAACATTGTTATTATGTCAATGGTGAAAAGCTTCCCAGTCCCCCTCCCCAAATAAAAGAAACCCCCACATCACACGATAATAAATCATGTAGAAAACATGCAGTTTGCTAACTACAAGGGCTGCGCATTGGATTTAACTTACAAATCAGAGTGTAACAGTTCGAAAAATAACTAATTATTGGACTACAGAGGAAAATCTATAGATATAAAACGCGTAAGTATGCGGCACAAAAATCGACGATATTTCTACAATCCGAATGGCAACGGCTGCAACTACCGGATGTAAACATTAGCGGCCGTCCGCAATCTGCAGCCGCGTGTCAACATGTATTTACGAACTGAAATCGAGAATGCTAGAAAGCGAGCTGCACGATCAAGAGAAAATTGGGAACAGTCTCAAGAAAGAAAGCTAAGAAAAAATAATTCATTAAGAGAGAGCATAAATGATCGCGAGGTTAGGCTTAACCGTTACCGGCATAGCAACCGCTAGACAGTAATAGTTAATTTTCTACACTTTTTTCAGCACTTGCTGAATTTTTACTCAATTTTATAAGTGAAGAAATTTTCCCAACAATTTATTATTTGATATTATTAAGTGTAATATCTGAATTGTGAACAATAGTGCACACAGAAAGTAATTTAATCCACGCTGTATTTTAGTACTTGCTGAATTTTTACTCCATTTTTAAGTGAATTTTTTCCCCAGCAATTTCTTATTTGATGTAATGATAAAGTGTAGATATCTTAATTTTGAAAAATAGTACATACAGATAGGGATGTAATTAATAAAATCATTAGTGTTGGGTTTCTGACTCTTACGTAATGGAAATTAACATTTTTTTAATCACGATGTTTTAGAATCAGCCTTTTAGAGAATACCCCGTAACAACGTATATTTATGATGACAGTTAATGGTAACATTCCTAACGTACGTTTCTTTCAGTTGAGTTGTTTTGCAAAAGAAAATATAAAACTAAAAGCGACCATGCTGGTCGCGCAGTGGCTAGTCTCTTAAAATACTGGACGTTTTGAAGAGATACTGGCCGTATCAAAGAGTAACACAAACTCTTTGATACGGCCTCATTATTGTCTTCAACTAACTATCACCAACTGTTCAAACAAAAAGCATTACCACGCCAATGCGAAACAGTAATAAGATTTTTTTTTCCAGTTAAACACTTTTTCAGAGAACGCATTACCAATTTTCTGGCCACAATATTATATTATTATGGAAGCATGAGAAACCACACTGCTCCCTATGACCGCATATATGAACTCAGGACTTGGCGGAATTCGAACTTTATCCCAACTGATGCAAGTCCCACTAACCGCCATACAACATGGATGGTCTTTTAGTATGATCAATTCAGCACCTAAATTAATGTAACTTATAATACTTATAATAGTGCCAACGGTGAAGTATTAAATGACGTACAAAATGGAACTATCTCACGTACCATGCTTTTACTGTATAGCCATATCGTATCAATGGTGCAATAGTAATTCTCGTATCATTGGTGCAGGTTGGTCGTGGACCATTGCCTCAGTATCGGCAAACAAAATCCATTCAGTAGTGATCTGTCTTTACCCCCAAATACGACCAAAGTAGTTAATAAAACAAGCACTCTGGTTGTAAGTGAATGAAGTGATTGGAATGGTTTAGTCTAAAAAAACTATTAGGCTTTAACACTTTGATGACCGTTGTACAACCAATGGAAGCTAATGGAGGTATTTCTTCTCTAGAGTGTGACAGGTCACCATTCCTAGGACATTTGGTCTAACAAAAGAAAAAAACAGTGAAGTTCCCTCTAGTTTATTACTATTTTTATCTAAGCCAATGTCGGTCATACTTTTTTGAGCATTTCTTTAGGCTCTGCAGTCAGTACATCCGAGGAGACAAAATATAGTAAGGGGCTATATAATTAAAAAATACGTGTCAAGAGGAAAAATAATTTATCTTTTCAATTTCACCCGAAACTCAAGGACCTTCTTCGAATGTAACTCGCAGTCGTTACAAATCACAAATCTTATACGTTTTGAGCTTTGTAAGTACGTTAGAGGTGAAATATTCCTCACCTGATGTGATTTAGTATTTTATGAGACTCGGCTCAGTTTGGACCATTTTCATAACCAAATGCCAACTGCAGAGCAGTAAGGATTTCCATCTTTGTACATTATTTTGTTGCTTTAAGGAAAAGGAAACAGTCAGAAAAGGAGTTCAGATACCACGAAGCATTTATATTCAATAATGGCGTGTGATTCCAATCTGCTAGTGAACCTTTACGGAGGCATATATTATTGAAAAGTCTCAGAAGATTTGTCGGGCTGAAAAATGCTAATGAATTTCCACATGGTCGTCAGAGGATGTTACACCTAGCTTCCTAATTTTCAATTCATACAAACTTTGCATCATGCTGAAAGTTTTTCATAATAATATATGAAAGCTATAACTTTAAATTGTATATTAAACATGAAATGTTTTTAACGTAGGATTACGTTCCTCCAAAATGGTCCTTCGGAAAGAAAAATTTCAGACTCTAAAACCATGCGTCCATCCATCCTGGCGAGTTATAATTTTGGCAGCGTGCCAAACCCGGTCTGTATCTCTTCGACAAGCAATAAACAGTTAAATAGAAATGTACCAAAATTTTGACATACATCTATATATATAAAAGAGCTCGTCTGTTTGTTTGTCCGCTATAGAATCATAGACTGTTTCACCCACTGAGACCAAATTCGGCACAGTTAATGTTTAGGACCCGAGAAACTTAAATCAGGAAAAACGAAATTTGGGGCTCAATTAGTTTTTTAAAATTAATTTTTTAATGATTTTTGTGCCTCTACGAGGTGCTCGACCACCTGTGGAGTCCCTTCATCACAACCAGCTGCGTTAAGAGAGATGGTTTTGGGGGGACGGGGGGTCAAATTCCAATGCGCGGGAGGAAGAGGGTTGGGAATGACCTTTGGCCCTGGCTCCCCAAATAAACACAACTGGCCAGATGAACATGAAGAGCGGGAGTGCTGCTCAGTATTTTTTTGATGGAATGCATGAAAAATTTATATCTATATATCTACCCGGGCAACGCCGGGCAATAATGCTAGTATATGTATATATATATATATATATATATATATATATGCATACGTACATATATATAGATACATATATACATAACACATACATACATATACACATACAAAAGAGATAAGCAACGATTAAGTAATCCTACGTTAAAAACCCGCCATAGTTTCGATAGAAGAGGCTACCTGAAATTTTTATGTTTAACTGTAAAATTCCATCCCTAAATTTCTTATCAAGTATAGGTTAGGTATCCCCAAATTTATTATTAGATACAAAGCCGAAATCATTTCTTTACTAGAAAGGAAATGTTTAAGCAGTATACATAGGTTTAATTATAATTGTCTATCAGATACTTTTAAAGGTCAAAATTTTAAATATCCATGGTAGGAAGAGACATCATTAAAATCAGTTTTTATATTATTAAATTATCTGATTAATTTTCCGAAGTTTTTTTAAAATATAAGTTACCATTTATAAATTCAACTGCAAAATAATTTCCACTTTTGATTTTTAAAAAAATGGCTGAAAGAAAATGCATTTTGCTTATTTCTTTTTTTCTTTCTTTCTTTTTTTGCTTTCATCATAAGGTGAAGGACTTTAGAATATATTCTTGTCAGACGCTTTTTATATATATTTTGAGTTTCAGGTCCCGTTATATTCAGCATTTGACTGAACCCTTTGGCATTTTTCTTCATGTCACACAGTTATTTAAAGTTCTGAGCCACTTCGAATATTTTGGCATGTAGCAAAAATAAGTTATCACTTCAACTCTGTAAATTTTATGGTTGTGGATGAAATAACGTTTCAAACATTTTCAAAGATATGTAACGTAAAAGTATATTTATTCTGATTTGCAGGTATTCGCTCGGAAAAATCTTGAATCCAGCTACGGAGTTCTACCGGGATTAAAACATTACTATTTTCTTTTACATAAAAGTGCAATATTTTAGAAATTAGATAGTCTAAATAATTTTTTTAGAAATGAGTTTTTCTTCCAAGTTTTACTATGTTTGCTGGAAAAAACTCTAAAGTATCTTATAACGTGGTTTATCAGGTATAAAATATATTTTTACAACTTAGTTTTTATTTTAATAGTGAGACACTCCCGGCGGAATAGAAATTTAGTACCATTTGTATGACACAAAAAGGGAGATGTGCTTGACTGTAGTAATTATAGAGGAATCAGTCTTCTTTGCACATCCTATAAAATTCTATCTACTATTCTTTTTGAAAGACTTTTACCGTATGTAGATAACGTGAACGTTGGCTACCAGTGTTGATTTAGGAGGGGAAGATTGACAACTGAGCAAATCTATATATTTACGTTGCTAAGCCGACTTTTTGGGCAGTCCGTGAGAGAAAACTACTGCATCAATGTACTTCATTTTGATCTTAAACGAAATATTGAAATCTGTAGATTTGTCAAATTTGGTTTTTGTAACCGCAATTTCTATTAATTAGCGATAATTTATAATTCAAAATTTATTTTTGCGCATGCTCAGGGACATGTTTTAATGATAAACACGTTTATTCTGAGGAGTCTCTCTAGATCTCTCTCTGCCATTTTTATTTTTATGATAATTATGTCTCTGAAATATAAGATTAATCTTGATGGAAATTGTTTATTTCGCGCAGTTTGATTAGCGATAATCTATATATATAAAACAGTTCCGTAACTGACTCAATGACTGACTCACTGACATACAATGCACAGACCAAACCGCTGGACCTAAAGGGCTGAAATTTTGCATGGCGATTCTTCTTATAGTGTAGGAGTGCACTAAGAAAGATTTTTGAAAAGTTCTTAGATTTTTTTAAATTAAATTTTTAAGCTATTTTAGTAACTTTTTTTAAGTTTGCATTTAGAATAATAATTTGGGGGTTATAAAATTTATATCACAAGAAAGATCGTAAAAATTCCTTTAAAATGAGATCTTTTTCTAATCTTTACCTCCATTTTCTGATTTTCGGTGAATTTTTGAAGATTAAATTATTAGAATTTAATTTATTAAATGCTGATCACGTGATTTCTTTTTCTGGTACAATAAATAAATTTATCGTCACGTGCGTGACTACTAAATAGAAAAAAAATTGTTTTTCTTGCTAATGAGGCAGACGATTGGACATTATCCAAAAAAATATTAAAATACAGTAAAAGATATTACGTACCTCAATCTGTACTATATTAACTGTGCTACATTCTTTAATATTTCCTATTATATTTAATTTGAATATTTTCTTCTACATTATTTTGTCTATAAAAAAATCTCTTACGATATTTTAATAAATATATCATTTTGTTTTTTTTACATGAATTGTATACATTGATCATAGTATTTATTATAAATAAATAAATAGATATATATATATATATATATATATATATATATATATATATATATATATATATATATTGGCATTAATTGCATACATTGACCGTTGTGTTTAATTTGAATGTACTCCGTAGCGAAGTACAGGTTTTCAGCTAGTTTGCAAATAAAAACATTGCTTTCGGCGCATGCTCAGTGACATTTTTATATCTGGCTTTAGATACTCATTAAGCACGAGGCCTCTTAGACACATTAATTTGTTTCTGCGCATTATTATGATTTACAACATTTGGCAATGATGTGTTGAGTATAATTTGTGTATTAGTACATTTATTTACTATCTAGCCGCCATGTTTTGACGGGTAACAACTAGTTTTCAACTTAAAACAGATTCTTGAAAATTGCAGAGAGTTGAGAAACGAGAAACACAATATTTTTTATCGATTTCAAAACAGCGTATGACTGCATTAACAGAGAATTTGTCATAGAGACTATGCATGAATTTAATATTCCGATAAAATTTGTTGTACTTGTAGCCTTGTCTCTTAAAGAAGCTAAGAAACGCATACAGGGTAACTTCACAGAAAAGCTTCAGGTCAAGAATCCTGTGCGACAGGGGGATGCATTGGTATAACCCATGTTCAATATAGCACTCGAAAAAGTTATTAGAGACTCTAAGATCAACATCATAGGAAATATCTTTACTAAGTCAGTTCAAATACTGGCTTATGCTGAAAACATTGTTGTTCAAACCACATTAGCTCTTATACAGGCATTTATGGCATTGGAACAAAGTGATAAAAGGATTAATTTATCTGTAAACGAAAATAAAATAAAGTATTTACCTTGTCTAAAGTATGAATTACAACTTAGTCACTTTGAAATTGATAATTTATAAATTTTAAAAAGTTAACAGTTTTATTTACCTGGGAGCAGAGATAAACAATAAAAATGGGTTAACCCCAGAAATATAAAAGAATCACGGCTGCAAATAAATATTTGTATGACCTGAAGAACTATTTGATATCCAGCTTTCTCAAATTAAGTACTAAAACTGCTTCTTTACAAAAAGTCTTATAATATTACGAAAGTCCTGACATATGCATCAGAGAAATGGGCTTTGACTTTGCGTGATGAGAAAGCTTTGAGGATTTTTGAGAGAAAGATTTTGCGTTGCATACTCGGTAGGATCTAAGTTAATGAATCATGGAGAAGAAGATCTAACCTAGAACTCTATAAGATTTGTTGGGATATTCAATGCTCATTCCCCGTTTGTCGCCAAAGGCTGCTATAGAGCTCAGCCGCCGCCAAGGTTTTCGCACTTATGTCCGCACTTCGCTTCTTGTCTCACTGGCGTGCGACTGTGTTTACATGAGAGGTCAGTAATTACCCAACAAACACAGGACTGACGGCAGCTTTACGGGCCAGTGCTGGAGGTGCCGTTAGAGGGTAAGGGATAATTTTTCCGGGCCACTGGAGGATTGTTTACGAAACTCCGAGGGGGAAATGTTTTGCGCTTCCCCGTCGGAACGCGTGAGTGGGCCTGTGGCGGGTTTTCAGAATCGTGGCGACATCGATAAAACTTCATCGCACCGGAATCGGTCGTTCGATTCGTAACGATAAGTAACAGAAATCTGCGTCAGAATTATGGATTTGAAAGGGAAGGCGAAGATTAAATTAACGAGACTTTTGATAAAAATTTATTTCATTTTTGTGAAACTTCTTTTACACGGAAAATTCACATAATTTTCCTTGTATTTAAAGATTGTATTATGTCAGAAGTATACGGCTTACATAATATAATCTTTCGGTTATATTATCTTTATATATAAAAGCAGAAGTCCTGACTTATTCACATATCAACGCCCAGCAAAAACTATTGGAGATACAGATATCAAATTTTCGGAGATTATTACTTTTGTGCTGAAGGCGTCATTTAAGAAGCGATTTTTCAAAATTCGGCCCCCAAGGGGAGGGAGGGGAGCAAAACGTGTTTTTAACATATTCCTTCATATCTCATAGAAGAAAATTGATATCCATAAGATTCTTGCTTTAAAATGTAAGAAACATGAATACCTAAACATTATTTTCAGGATACTTTAAAATTCGGCCCTTAAGGGGGGGGAGGGGGCTAAACGTGTTTTTGCGTATTTTATCACATATTCCTTCATATCTCTTAGAGGAAAATAGATATCCATAAGATTCTTGCTTTAAAATGTAAGGAACTTGATTACCTAAAATCGATTTCAGGATTTTTCAAAATTCGGCCCCAAGGGGGGGGGGGGAGGGGCTAAACTTTTTTTTCACATATACCTTCATATCTCAAAGTAGGAAACGTATATCCATAAGATTCTTGCTTTAAAATAAAAGGAAGACGAATACATGCCGAACGACAGCATGGGGGGGATTATAATATGGTGATGGGTTGCTGAGAAGTGGGGAGAGGTATCGATTGGCATAAAATTACAAGTGTGCATAATATACAAGTAAGCCTTATTAAGGGTACACCCGTGCAACGCCATTATAAAGATAGTGTCATATATGCGTGATATATATCATGTTAGATTATATTATGTCAGAAATATAGAAGGCCGTTCACACTTTATGGAATCAATACACTTTATGGAATCGGGGGGGGGGAGTCTGCGTTCCAAGCTCCGGTGAAGCTGAAAAAAACACAAAATTACCTTGTACATTTTTCATCAACTCCTATAGAAATGAAATAAACATCCACTTACAAATAATAATTTTTTCGCCTCTGTTTATGCACAAGATAGGAAAAAATAGTACCTGCCTAAATTTGATTTTCATTTTGATTAAGACGGAATTTTCAGTAGACTCTCTTGGATGCCAAAGCGGGTATCTATCGGGGCTTCATTTCAAATCCAGGTTCTCTTCGATTTACCTGGCAACCCTACCAGAAGATGGTTATCGCCAAGATAAATTTCGTTAGGCGCTTCATTTCCTTTTTCGGTAGACCACTGGGTTACACTTATTTGGACTACAGTTATTTTTCGGTGATGGTGTTGATAATTGTTTCATGATCTAAGTATTTCGTGGCGGTGGACATTTTTTTACATAAACATGACCATTTTCGTTTATTTTCAGCGCTTTTTTTTTGGGGGGGGGGTAAGTGTACTGATTTTGCAATGAATAACACTACCGTTTTTATTTATTAGAATATAGATATATCCATAGCATAAAATAAAATACTTCGAGCTTCGAGTGACAGTTCTCTTTTAAACGAAATTGAGTCCGAATGGATTTTAATAAGTGTTTAACAGATTAAACACTAAAAACATATCATACCTTTTTATACGTCTATACCAGTGGTGGCCAAACTTTTGATCACTACGGGCGACCTTTAATTTAAATTATAGGCTGCGGTCTACCAACATCGTATGTGTTGAGTGATCATAAGAAAATTAGTAATATAAAGCCAAAAATTAGTTTAAATTTAAAATAATCATACATATTACTAATTATATTCAATATCAAGTTATGTTAATAAGAGATAAAAGGTTTTCTTCTTAAAAAGTAATTAGTTTATAAATAAAACAATATGTTCTTTTATTTTCTTATTAATGCGAACAATATTATTGTAAATTAATCTTAACTATTATTTTTATTTCATATTAGAGGACGCGCTGGAAACATGACATTGCATATTTTCGGCAAGCTTTTCATACTGTGGTTCCTATGTACTTATAGCTATTCGTAAACATACTACCAAATGGTCATCTGTTAAACGGGAGCGATGTTTTGTTTTGATTGCATTCATGGTAGAAAATGTTTCGCAGAGGTAAGTAGAGCCGAGAAAGGTTGTTAAATATGCTGCACAGCACCATAAACATGAATATTTTTCTCCACAAAGTAAATTCCAATAACTATTTTGAGACGAAGCTCTTTATTTCAAAAATATATCGCATTTTAGGTTAAGAATTTCATTCTCAACTAGCATTTGATCCACATCCAAAAATTCTTTTAATTTTATTGATATTTCTTCTATTTTTTATTTCACCATTGAATGGGAATGACATGAATAATATTATATCCTCTGTTTTATAAATATCTTTAAATCTTCTAGAAACTCATTTCGTAACAGAGATATCTTATCAGCATATTGATCGTATTCATTTGAGCATATATTAAAAATTTGCTGCCATATTTTCAAAATGTTTTAAATCTCCTCTCCTCAATTGTGCTTCTAGGAATGTAAGTTTCCCCTTGAATGCATTAACATCGCTAACCATTTCAGTTAATGTTTTGTTCTTTCCTTGAAGTTGCAAATTTAATTCATTTAGCTTTCCTGTAATGTACTTATCTTCCAATTGAGGATATGATGTATTAACAGTTGCCATAATTATTTTATGTCAGGAAAAAGATCCAAGAATCTTTTTAAAACTTAGCACGGCTTAGTCAGCGTACGGCAGTGTGTAAAAGTAGTTCCCCGAAATCAGATTCACGTTCCTCTAGCAATGCTCTGAATCTGCGTCTTTGCAAACTTCTTCCACGAATAGAATTAACTATTTTAAATGCGAAATTCATCACATCTGAATTCAATATTTTTGAGCACAATGCCTGCTGTTGGATAATGCAATGGTAGTTTGTTAGACTTGGAATATCATCATCACTTTTACAAAGAGTAATAAATCCATTTTGATTCCCAACCAATTACATATCAGGCAGGCGGGCGACTGGGAATAGTTACACGGTCTACCAGTCGACCGCGGTCGCCGCTTTGGCCACCCCTGCTCTATACAGTCAAAATATTGTTATTAAAATATTGATTTACATTGAATTATATTCGTCAGTTTTAACAGTATTTATTCGCATACTTTATACCTAGTGATGTATAGAACGATATAGAATGATTCGAGGAAATAAAATAAAAATATTGTTGACTGCAAATAAATTTCACATAGCTGACCAACGTAGATGTAAAGTTCTAACACCCATTGATATGAACGGTATTCATGTTTTCCGAAAACGCTTCATAAAAAAAAAAAACATGTCATCATAGATTAAATTAGAAAGTGTGTGTTTGTACGTATGTAAATGTTGAGAGTATTTTAGTAGCTTTTAATGTGCTAGTAAATAGACAGTGTACTAATTATTTTCTTCATACAAGTATTCTGCGTATATCTTGTTTGTGATGCAAGTCTTCACCTTCACAGCTGCACTTGTTTAATGAAAATAAAAATGCTTTTTAGGATAATTTCATGTTTCAGTTTGAATAACAATTTTGCAGTCATATAATATTTTCTAAATTATTTAAAGTTAGAAGAAAAAAAATATTTTCCTCATTGTTGATTATTTTTCATAAACAGGTAAAACATTCAGATTCAGATAAATATTTTATTTTTTTCAAAAAAATTACTAATAGCTTTGCAGAGGTAAAATTTAAATACAATCTGTTCCATTCACCCATGAGAAATGCCCACAAGAAATGCACTTTCTTTCACGTGCCAAACATCGGCATCTATTTAGTCTCTGATAGTGCATATATAATGTATCACTGTCACCGAGTACAATGAGGTAGGATACTTAGTAGGGATACTAAATTTTCGTATTTACGAAATACATGCGAATAAATGTGAAAATATTTTTTTACTACTTTTAGGCGAAAATTCGGGAATAAAAGGCTTTTAAGCGATATTAGTTAATAATAGTAATAATTTATTGAGATAATTACTCAACTAAGACCATTCACGGTCTTTAACGGAGAAATATCACTGTTCGTCGGATTTCATCCGAATTTCCCCCGAGCAGTTTGCTCGTATACCGGAATCGAACTTAAAAATCTAACAGTAAATTCAACCGATCAGCTTGCTTTCCCGACAGACTGTTCGTTATCCACTCAGGGTCAGATTCTTTGTTCTCTCACATACCAATTCTGGGGTCTTAAAACGGCGCAAGCCAACTCTTTCTGAGAAGTCGTATTCTTTCTCCCCCCCCCTTGTGTGGACACACTTTGTTTGCAGGTGGCAAGTAGAAGGCCCATTTTTCTCAGAATTGGGGAGAATAATTTCTTCCCTCGCATCTAAAACATATGGGGAATGCTATCTCTCGCCAACACCCCCTCAAGTGAGAAGGAGGCGTTGCCCTCGCTCGGCAGTCCGTCAGAGGCAAAGGTTGAAAAATTAGGTGCCCGTCTTATGGGTTCCTAATTTTTCAAAATCATATTTTTTTAAGAAAAAGAAAAAAAAATCTGTAATATCATAATAGTGAGCCATCCATTTTTGAGTAAAAAATTAATTAA
Source organism: Dolomedes plantarius (assembly GCA_907164885.2). NCBI lineage: Eukaryota > Metazoa > Arthropoda > Arachnida > Araneae > Dolomedidae > Dolomedes > Dolomedes plantarius. The sequence continues at coordinate 6,019,576 of OU015502.1, forward strand.
TTTCTTTAAGAACTGGACTTGTAAGATATTATTTAAGATTTTTGGCCTTAAAATTAATGAATGTAACTATTTAAATTTCCAAAAGTTAATAGTTTTTGGTGCAAGCCAAGAATAGTGATTCTCTTCAAATTTATCTTTACTTATTAGATCAATATATGCAGTTAGGTAACATACAATAATTATAATACATACTTTCGTAGTCGCTGATACGCTGAAAAAAAATGAATGATCGAGGCACTGAGTTTAATTACTGTGCATGAGTCACTAAAAACGCCTTTCTCTAGGTCAAGCGCAAGCAAGTTAAATCGGTGAAGGATTTAATCAGAAGTATTTTTCTTACCCATCCTCACTCCTTTAATACAATATGAAACTTTTTGTCAAGATTTAAGACTCAAAAAACCCATTCTCCCTTTTTACAGTTGAAAAACAGATGCCAGTTAAATAAAATGACTATCTCAAATATACAGAAGGTCGTTCGCACTTTATGGAAACGATTGTGTACTTTATTTCTGTCGTTTGCATTTTGAGATAAAAGTTTGGCAACTTCAGAATAATTGCCTACTTCTGTTTTGTTTTGATTGGAATGTAAAATAAAAGATTTATTTTGAAAACGGCCCATAAAATTGATAGATGGCTCGAAGGTTACGTAACTGTGCTTTCCGGGGTGAAATATTCGTATTAACAAATTATAAAGCGGTCTAAAAATCGCGGTTATGGCATTTCAAAAAAAATTTGAAAGGGAAAAAGTCTAAGTGAAAGTAAAAATGAAAACATGACCGTGAAACCTCACCCTAAAACTGTTCGAACGCAGGTAAATATCGAGAAAGGGAAGTCTCTGATCCTAAAAAAAATCCGCCGCCTTAAAGATCCATTGAATCGAAACTAGGAATGTATTCTGGCACTGTAAGTAAAATCATTCATAATGATTTGAAGTTAAAAAATATGTTTAAAACTAAAGTTCATCTGCTTTTACCAAAGCATATTGCTGAAAGGAAAACAAATTGTAGAAAATTATATGTAAAACACTTAGCTGCTGAAAAATGGAAATTTGTGGTAACACTCGATGTTGCATGGTTATATTTAAGTGACAGTAATAAAAAAGATCAATTTTATTTTGCTCAACTGACGGAAATGACCGTACAAAATGACTTTCTCAGTGTACAGAAAAGTTCCGAAAGGTATTCTAGATAGTTCCACGATTTTGTTACAACGGCAAATTAAAAATCAAAAAAGTCTCACGTAAAGCCAAAATTAATTCACTCTACTATCAGCAGAATATTTTAGAACAAATTTTTGAAGAAGAAATTTCAGCCTTATATGGAAAGGAAATTGATAAAGTTGCGCCTCATATGATCAAAACCTCAAGTCACACGTCTAAATCAACTGTCCCTTATTTAGTAAAGAAAGAATCAGAACCAGGAATAAAATGTATCCCATTTAATGAAATACCTGTAAAATAACCTGACGCTTCTCCAATGGAATTTTGCGCTTTCGGTTTATTAAAACGAGACTTACAACTAAATCAACTGTCGCTTATTTAGTAAAGAAAGAATCAGAACCAGGAATAAAGTGTATCCCATTTAATGAAATACCTGTAAAATAATATGACGCTTCTCCAATGGACTTTTGCGCTTTCGGTTTATTAAAACGAGACTTACAAAACGGCATCCAAGAACACTGAACTGACTTTGGAAAACGGTCCAAGAGGAATGGGGTGAAATTGACATGACAATACTAAGAAAAAGTTAACTTTCATGGAAAATTCGAGCTAGAACTATTGTAAAGAACCATGGCTATCAGATAGAAGCAAATCGCAGAAAAAAATACGACATTTATACATAAAAATTAAATTTCAAAATCGTTTCCATAAAGTGCGAACGACCTTCTGTACATCTAAACTCCTAATATCAATACAACATTTTGATACCAACATCTTGACTTAAAAAAGAAAAAATGCGAAATCACTGATAAAAAACAAACATGTAAAGAACGTAATTTGTTTTTTTAATGATTTTTTTTTCTTGAAACGTCGCAAATGTGCTTAATATATATTAAGAACAATGATGCTACAGAGGCTGTTCACACATTTTTTAGACGATGTATATTGTATTCACAAAACTAAATTACATAAAATTCTTGTGTTTTAAATGTTCTATTTGACATCCCTTATTCTGAACTATCTTTCGACACCACAATTTCCAGGATAATAATGCCTTTTGAAGTGTCAGAAGAGGTATTCTATCCCATTCCTCCTGAACAGCTTTCCAGAGTCCTGTAAGGGTTTTGGGACGACGTTTGGATAATGCATATTTTAAAAGTCCGAAAGCACAAAAATCCATAGGTGATACATCGGGAGATTTAGTAGGGATATCAGTGAAGGGTATGGCCTTGATACCAGTTTTTTGTTCCATTTCTTTTAGGAAATTTACAGTGGATTTTGATGTGAGACTGCTAGCTTTGTCCTGATGGAGTCTCACAGATTGATGGCACTGTGGGTAAAGCGATGGTATTTCATTCAGAAAAATTGGCGATAAAATATGTTCCTGATAGTATTTGGAGTCAATCTTGACATTTTTTTCCACTCTCTTTATTTTTAACTTGCCATTATAAGAAAAACCAGCAACAATCATGAATCCCTTAGAAAAACTTTCTTTCGATTCTTTGAACCATGTACTTAAATTTTTTCTCCCCTTTTATGATAATAAATGGCTCTTTTTTTTGTTGCAGTCATTTAAATACACCCATGATTCATCTATTGTGACAATTGTTTTCCATTTTTGTTTGGATAAGTGTTTCTCATATAGAATTCTGCAGCGTGTCCTGCGTTCAGCGATATGATTTGGAAGAAGACGATGCACATAGCGTTTTTTCGCTTTCTTAAGATTTAAATCAACGTTTATCATTTTGTTTACAGTGGACACCGAGCATTTTAATGATTTTGCAACTGTCCTTTGACTAGGGGGATTTTCTTTTAACATTAAACAACGTACCTTTGCAATAGTCGAAGATGTCCGTTTTTTCCTTGGATACTTGTTTGGAATTTTTGTCCCACTTGAGGCTCCAATTTGACGATTTTTTCCTTTCTTGTTGACGATATTACCTATCGACGCTTTAGATATCAAAAAACCATGACTCTCACATCGTTTTTGGATAACGGAGTATACATATTTCTCTTCGGAAAGAGCATAAATGTAGCCTTCGAACCACTGCTTTGTTAAAAACACCATTTTGAATAAAAACAAAACTTTTAAGCCGCAGACGATAATTTTGACTTTCAAAAACATAGTTCAATTGCTATTATTTCCTTTGCAGCAAACGATTTTTTATTACCGCTTACCAAAATCGTCTAAAAAATGTGCGAACAGCCTCTGTATTTACACTGGCAAATAATTTAGAAAATTTTGATAGATAGATGTTTACATCTTCGGTAGTCATTAATTTCATTTTCACGTAAATATTTCCTCTCTTCCTATTTATTTCAGGCATTCTGTAGTTTTTCTTGCTATCTATAGCAAGTCCCCCCTACACATGCATACATTCCAGAATGAGAAAATTTAATTCTAAGTTTCTTAAAAATTATTAGGCCAGTGGCATCCATTAAATCGTTTCAAGGGGTTCAGAGACCCATCTATTTAAAGCTTTCAACGAGAAGTTACAAGAAATTTCAAAGCCTCAGGGAAAAAAAAATCTTTATAATTTTTTACTAACCTAATCTTTATCTAATATGTATTTTTAACGCTTTAAGCTGATCGTCTACATAAAAGGATTTTTTTCCCGTATGAAAAGTAGTTTTTCACATTATTGAAATTCTGAAACATGGCTAATTTAGTCTAAAAAATTGATTTAACTTTTCATGTATTTTAAGCCGTAGCTGAAAATTCTTTGATGAAAGCTGAAAAATCAGAATCTAAGTATTTGTTTTAAAGCATAAACATTTTGATCACAAGAAAGCTGAAAGTTAAAAAAAAAATATTTCCAGAAAATAAAAATAAAAATTAATAAAAGAAAAGTGTCTATGGACTCAAAAAGACTTTTATTCCAGAAGAGTTTTTCTCAGTCCCAGCCCCCCAAAATACTGTTTTAAATTTTTCGATGTCCGTGTAAATTACGACACATATAAATATAAGTTCAGCGATCTATTGACAAAATACGTTTGGCGAGCGTGCGATCATGACGTACACAGATTGGCGATTTTCCGTCATCTAAGTCTTTGGCGAAACTTTGGCGAAACTTTGGCGCACGCTATTTACACCAATTATTCTTCGACACAGTTGCTGTCTTATTTCTCTACTTCGAGGTTGGACATTTGCGGCCATGGCGGGACTTAGAAACGAACACCTCCGTAGAATGAAATTCGTGGAGGGGGAGAAATCTTTTTCTGTTTGTCATTGCTCTTTCCCCACTTCTACTCACAGAATGTATGGGCGTCTCTTTGAGACAGCTGTCGGTTGAGCAGGATTTTGTCTGTGATTCTCTTTTAAGGCGGGATCTCTTGGACTCGGTGTATGCTTTCCTACACCAGGGAGTTATAATTTTTCCTACACCAGGGATTAGAAACACCACATCTGCTATCTCTTCGCTGCTCGACTGTGTGGGATTTTTTTTATTTTCAACATTTTTTTAAATATACCATCATTGGACAATGACCGAAAGGTATGTTTAATTTTCAGTCTTATCATATTTAGCAATATGATAAGACTGTAGGATGACAGAATATTATTATTTTTTATTTCCAAAGATTAAACTTTTCAAGACCTATTTGAAGATGTCTCAAAAAAAATATTTCATGAACAGCTAAGAATTAACAACGAATCACACTTTGATATGCAAAACAATGAAACATTTTTTTCACTTGTCAACTACTAAAAAAAAAGACTGAATAAAATTCATAAAACATTGAACTACATTCAATTTTAATTTTTAATCATTTTCAAATAAATGATATAAATTAAGATTATATAATCGGGTAATTCCTGATTTTCAGGAATTATTCTGAATAAAAATTTTGGGTGATAGCAGAGATTAATATTTACTATTACCTGAAAATACACGAGAAAAGGGAAACAGTTAAAAATATCAATACTAGTTATACATGGAGAGCCAGAAAAAAAATAAAGTGAAAGGGTAGATATCAGATCATATTATATATAAAGGTTAAAAACAATCTCATTAATAAAAATAAAAAGCATGTGAAAGAAAGGGTTCTACGAAAAACTTTGAAAATCTGCCGGTATTCCGATTCCGGCTCACTACTGGCGAGTTGCCCTGATTCACGGCGCTTTGCTGGCTGCGAGATGGGTACTTGACGGCCTGTCGGCACCAATTATTGCTCCCGTAACCGGCCCGTCAACCTCCGGTTACGTGACGGCTTTCTGTCCACATTGATGGCTTCGTCGCGGCTGTCTGACGGTTCGCAGTCGGATGAACGATTCCTACCGGAAGCGGCCCAGAACTCGACGGGGTAGTCGCGGGCGAGAGGACACGACCGTGACGGAAACGATACTGACCTAATGCGCCGGCCCGGCAATGGAGAAATCGGCTGGCCGGAACCTTCCGACCCCGGCCCGATGTCTCTGTGTTTGTTGGGTAGGCGCTCCTCGTTTTAAACCTTTTACTAAACGTGTATAGTTGCTGCTGTAAATAAAGCTTGATGTTACAACTCTGCTAGTCATCTTTCCTAATAACCTAACAAGATTTATAAACTATCTTATGTAGTAAAATTCATTAAATTTTAGAGACTTTATTGAGCTCGTCATCTGGCTAGTATGCTTGAAGATCGCTGCTGTAAGGAAATGTTTCTGACCAAGCCCATAGGAAATAGTCCTCGTTGCAGACCCCCGATAAGATTGATTTGTTGTGTTGAAAAAGACCTAAACATTCTAAAGGTCAAAAACTGGAAAGCACTTGCCAAATGTAGAGGTACCTGGAGAAGACTTCTGGAGAATGTCAGGATCCACGCAGGGTTGTCGAGCCACTGACGAAGAAGAGGAAGAAATTTTTATTTTAAAGGCTTTGTTGGTGAAATCATGTTTCCGTATTCGTGACTTTTTCTTTCTTCTATTTCACGTTTAAAGAATTTTTTTCTCATATCTGAATGGATATGGTACGCCGTTGAAGAGACAAACCGTTGGAGAGGTTAAACCGTTGAAGAGGTCGAACCGTTGAAGAGGTCAAACCGTTGAAGAGGTTATACCGAAGAAATTAATGGGGTCTCCCTAGACATATTCAAAACAACAAAATGTCTTTTACAATGATTGTTGCCCAGGAGCCTAAAACTCTAAACTCTTTTTTTTTATCCAATGCGGCTAACACTATGACTTTCGACATTCAACCAATGCACTGCGAACGCTGCTGGTTTCTTGTAATTCGAGCACCCTGCAGGCGAACCATCATCGTTCTTTAGTACCACCTCAACTTTGACATATTACCCCCAGGGGCGAACTATGAAGTATTATTGAAGAAGATATACCCACAAGACAAACATTAACAAGCTTAATACCCAGCCTTGATAAAAATGGTGTGAAGCACATTTCTGAGACCCATGGCAAAGTGTGTCGGATATAATATAGGGAATAATTTATCCATACCATTTTTAAAACAAAAAATACTCAATTGGGTTTCGAGAATACCATATGTAGGTTTCCTAACCAACAGAACTGCGCGAACCACCAAGTTTTGCAAAGGACACATGTAATGTGCTGTTTTTCATCCTTTTTTTGTCTTGTACTTTTCAGTTTGTTGAATGAACAATGGAATAATAAATCAGTTGTGAATTTGGTGGTTTAAAATCTACTTCATATTTTGTGTTATGTATATTTCATGGTGACACGAAAATGTTACGTTTTTTGCAAGGATATTGGAGGAGTTCTTACAGAGAGGTGTCATCTAAGGTTTTCCCTCTGCTAAATACATTAACAAATTGATATCTACACATAAATCGCTGGTACCATAGCCTACTTTGCATCAAATGTTACTGAGAGTTCATTGTAAGGCCTGCTGCACACCGAGAAAACGCGCGTTTGAAACCCCATGCCTGATACAAGATGCATTGAAAAACCAGTGATATCTCCGCAGAGTGCTTACACCAATCTGACAGGTAACACAGGCCTGCGATGAAAAAAATGCAAGGAAACTGACAGCTGAACTTTATGTATTTTTTGGTTCTGATTTAAAAAAAAAATAATGAACAATTTCTATCACGTCACGTTTTCTTGAAAAATTCAATTTTACTTTGATTTTTATGAACATTTACCATAAAATTTTTTTTTCGAAGTTGAATTTCTTCCCTTCCGCCCTGACCATCATTCTACCGTGGTGAAACCTACAGAATACCCCTCTGTGACACCTCCCCTAGCATTGCAGACTATGTAAGACAACTTTATCTTGCGTATTTTTGCAGGAAACTCAGAGATTAGGACAAATAGTGGGTTACTCATAAAGTTTGTGTGCAGCGTCTCAATGATCTAAGATCATTGAGAAAAAGGAAAGAAGACAGCTGTACAATTTGGAATTTCTTTGAGCCTAAAAACCACTCTGATGATTGTTACTTTTGTTCCTGCCATGTCCGTGGGTATAACCGCAAAAATGAAAATCTAATCTCTTATCCTGATAACATTCCATCGGCCATACGCCCCATTCCTCATGGACCTGAAGTGCCAGTGCCTTTGCCTCCAACTGAATTACCAGTCATCTCTTCAGAGTCTTCAGACTCGGAACATCCAGAAGTTCAAAGCTCCGCTACCGAATATAAGCCCTCTGGAGGCGAGGACCTCCAGACGGGAACTTGGGAGGCATTTTACCTTTCTCTCAGGTTTAGCTTAATGATCTGACTAGAGATATGAGCCTTTCGAAAGAGGCAGATGTATTGTTGGGCTCCAGATTGAAAGAAAAATCATATTGGTCAAAGGAGCCTCTTTTTATTGTTACAGAAATCGAGAAAAGGAATTTGTTAAGTACTTTGAGGAAGAGGAGAACCTGGTCTATTGTGCTGATGTTCCCGGATTCACGAGCAAATTTAATATCACCTAAGATAAAGATGAATGAAGGCTGTTTATAGATTCATTGAAAAGGAATCTTAAAGATGTCCTTCTTCATCACGGAAGCCAGTATGTCTCTGTACTCTGGACACTAGGTGCATTTAAAAGAACGCTATGGAAACCTGGCTCTCGTCCGCAACAAAATAAAATATGCCCACCACGGTTGGACCATTTGCGGAGATTTCAAAATTATCTCCATGCTTCTTGATCAACAAGGCGAATAGTCGGAAAGACAAAATCTTGAACCTGGAAAATTTCTGGGTAATTGCAAGGATCCTGATTATAAAGAAATTGTTATGAATATACTGGACAAATTTCAATTGTCGGGTTGCTCCATGAGTGTCAAAATACTTTTCCTTCACTCACATGGGGACTTTTCCCCCGAAAATTTATTATCAGTCAGCGAAGAACAGGGTGAAAGGTTCCACCAAGACATCAAAGATATGGAGCGCAAATATCAAGGAAGATGGGACAAGATCATGCTCGCCTACTACTGTTGGATGTTAACACGAGATAGGCCTGAGATTGAACATAAAAGAACGTCAAAAAGAAGTTTCAAAAGAAAAAGAGTACGTACTTAAATATAAACTTTTTTGTTTTGTTTTGTTTTTTGCTCAGATTAAAATTTGTTTCAAACTTTCATGTACACATACATAATATTTGCTTCTCGTGGTCAATCGTCTATTTTATGTAAGTTACCTTAATAAAAACAAATTAAAATAGTATGTTGGTGATTTTCTTCTAGAAACTGTACCATAATTTGATGTAAAAAGTTTAAACTCAAGGGAATTTTTTGTTTTTCTCTCTATCAGAGGCGGCTCGTGCGATCTGGCAACAGTGGATTTCATGCATTTAAACCTATAAAAAATAATCGATTGCTGAAAAATCAATTTGCCTACTAAGAATCGGCTATTTTACATAGATTTAAATGAATGAAAACCACTGTTGCTAGATAGTACATGCAAAAATGTTGAGAAAATTCCTTTTCAAATAGGATTTTAGCAAAAATATAGATATCAATTTTACAAAACATCCTGACGTGATGGAAAAAATGGAGGTCATTTTCGAAATCAGCACACCAAATAACATAAAACTCAGTGAAAACTTCTCTTGTATTTTTCAAAAAATTCAATTTCGCAGGCCTGTGTAATCAGTTCTTCCTCTGTCGAGATCTTACACTAATCAGATAGAATACCCTTATTTTTTCGACGAGTGGTTACCCCAATCAGATGCAAATCTGTCTCATTGGCGTAAGAACTCGGTGGAGATATAACTGTTTTTTCAATGCAGCATTTATCAGACATGCCTGTTTCAGACACGTGCCGTCTCGGTGTGCTACAGGCCTAACAGGACACTGGAGAGGTTTGATCTTATACGATACTTCAACTCGACAAACAAAGAAATATAAAATCCTCCGTGTCTTACATGGTTTGTAACATACTTACACATGAATATGTTATCCACGTTTCGTGGTAACTTATGGGAATCCGAGACACATTTAAAAAGAAAAAATATTTATAAAGTTTTTTTATGATGGTCTACCATATAATTCGTAAACAAAATCACTTGATAAAACTTCTCAAAATGTTTTTTAAAAAATTTTTAAGTTTAAAAATTTTGAAAATGTGGATTAATTTAAAATTGTTATAACTCGAAATATTATTTGTCGAATTTCAATTCTGTTTCATTTAATTAAACAGAAATATATAAGTTTTAATTTTGATCAGCATTTTTTAAATAGTTAATTTTTTTGAAAATTAAAAATATTTATATTAAAAATTACAAAAAAATTATGTAACATATTTTAAAAAAATCATGTTTTCAAAAGTAATATTTTATTCAAATTTTCTTAATCAAAATTAAAGTAAAATAGTCGAAAAAGACACGCTCCAAGTTTCAACCATTTATCTTCAACGATTCTTCACTTATAACAATTTAAAGACGATAAATGGGGAAAAAACCAATCATGCAGAAAAACGCACTTGAGGTTTAAACAACGCTTGGCTACTATTAGAATGTTGCAAAAAAATAATAATTTATCCTGTTCTAATTAAGATAGAAACATGATTTAAACGTCATTTTAAGCGTAAAAGAACACAAAAATTTTTAATGCCATAATTTTTTTTTCGAAAATTCAAACAATTTTGTGTCCTGGACCCCCTTATATTTAGTTTTGGCACGGCTAGTGGAGTAGATTTTGAAGGAGCATTAAACTTCTGATTCCATTTTGTTGAACCAGTCATGAAATTGAAATGAAACCAAACGTGGAAAATCTACTTAAAAATTCTAAAAGAGAAAAATATACCAAGGGTTTCAACCAATCTCTTCATAAGGAAGCCTGATCGAGTCGGTCACCACAAGAAATATTCCCTTTGAGGGGACCGATTCGTTATGAAGAGATTGGTCGAAACCCTTTGTATTTTTCTCTTCTAGAATTTTTAAGCGTTTTTTTTTAAACTTTTGGCTTCAATTGCCTCTACAGAATTTTGCATTTATAATGTTGTAACGCAATTTTCAGATACCTGTAATTTATTCGATAGTTAATTTCGATTATTTTTTCTTAGTAATTTGATCATTTATTTAGGATAAGGAAATTGAATTATCCTGTATCACTTCTTGATAATGAGTAACTTCCCTTTTTATGTTACTTATATTTTGTGGTAACTTATAAATGCTGCGTCTCTGCAAGTATACTGGAGGACTCTTTGGACAGTTCATCTTATGCATCCATTTCGCCGCCACTGCAATGAAATTGAGAATCCCCCATGTACCGCATGTGTCATGATCTGCTTCTCATGATCTGTTACGCATTTTTAATAGCAACACATAGATGCTACATTTACTGAACAGTATCCAAATATTTTTCCAGCATACGACTGGACATTTTGAGTGTTTTTTTTATAATTTTACCTGGAACCGTTTCAAAATATTTGAAAGTTTGATTTCAGTTCGGTAGGTCACAAGTATAACACTAAAGATGAAAAACAAATATGCGTAATTTATACAGCGCCTTATATATATATCTCTCTCCACGTGTTAAAAGTAATTATTTATTTATTTCCATCCTTGTATGACAGTTACTATAAAGAATTGATGTAAGGCATGCATACACAGATCAGCTTAAAAATCTTTACTTCGGTAATTAGATACTTTTATAGCTTTTGGGTATTTCACCAATCAAGAGACCTTCATACACTTTCAGGACCTGCAGGAAGAGTAGAGGGAACTTCATTACATGGGCCGGACCCTCCACTGTACGATGATATAGCAATGCATAAAACTTCAGTGATTGGTAAAAAACGAAACTAGGAAGGAAAATAGAATGTGGGGGGTAACGAAAAAAAACTTCGATTGTTCAAGTGAAAGTAAAACATGGGGGATAAAATTAAGACGGAGTGAAGCTCCAAGCAAGAACGTGGTCACGTGGACCAAAGGGAAATGACTAGCAACAAAGAGGGAAGTTGAGGAAGTGAAACTGATGAGATCCTGGAGCGGTTAAAGGAATAAATCAGAAAGCGAGATGACGATCAATGAACAGCATGAATCAGAGGCCAAGGAAAAGGAAGATTAAAGTGATAAAGATACAATTAACGACCAAGAAGCGAAATTCAGGGAAAAGCAAAACAAAAGAGTTTAATAAAGTAGGGGGAGAACAACTTAAATGACAGGGAATAGACAGGGCAAACAATTAAAATTTACGAGCAAGAGTGGCATAGGGCCGTTTTATGTGACCTGAATCAACAGGGTTGTAATCTGCATGATTTTTAATAAGATCATTTGGAAAATTTGTAAGAAAGTAAATAGCCAGATTTTGGAGATAACTTTGAATAGTGAGGAGGTTTATCTCCCTATAAATGTCAAAATTGCGAAAATATCATGGAGAGTTAGTGATTTGCCGAATAGTCCTGTTTTGGGCAGCAGCCAGAATTTCGATGCTGGAATCCGCCGCATAGGACTAAACTGGCCCACCATACGTAAGTTAGGGTCTTAAGAATGATTTATAAATCAGCATTTTGTTGCTAAAGTTCAATTTACTATTCGGGCAATTAAGGGAAAAAGTTGTCTTTTAGCATTACGAAATTTATTACGATTATTAATGACATGCTGTTTCCAAGTGAGTTTGTTATCAAGTGTTAATCCTAGATATTTAACAGTGTTAGACCAGGGGATAATGGTGGAACCAATTTTAATATTGCAATTGGCATATGTTCTACAGATATTATGGGTAAACATAGTGGCAATGAACTTATAAGAGTTATTTTTTATTTTCCATTTAACGAGTCAGGAATTAATAAGGACAACGTGGTCATTAATAACTTTGGCTGCATATTTATGATTATGATTAGAGGAAAAAATAGATGTGTCCTCTGCAAAGATAGCAACTTCGGCCTTTATGTACAGTGGAATGTTGTTAATGTATGTATTAAAATTTGTGGGACCAATATAAGTACCTTGTGGAACCCCAGAAAAAATGGGATTGGCGTCGGATAAAGTATTATCAATTTTTACTTAAAAGATACAATTACTTAGGTACGATGAGATAATTTTAATAAGCTGAGGACTTGTATACACGATGTGAATATAACGTTTAATTAAGCGTGTTCCCAAAAGATTTATGGTATTTGAATGAAGGTTGATTTTTTTTCTCTCTCTGCTTCGAAAATGTTTGATTTTCTAATTTATGTGGTATAGATCGGAAATCAGTTGTTTTGTGTGTTTTTAAATTTTACCTTTAACTGTTTTAAAAATTTCGAATCTCTGATTTCAATCAGGTAGATCACAAGTATAAAACCGAAGAAAAACAAATATGCGTAGTCTATACAGCGCTTTATCTCTCTCTTTCCACATGTTAAAAGTAATCCTTTATTTATTTCCATTCCAGTATGACAGTTACTATAAAGAATAAATGAAAGACATGCATGCACGGATGAGCTTCAAAATCTTTACTCCGGTGAATAGATACGTTTATAGCTTTTGGATATTTCAACAGTCAAGAGACATACATACGAGATGTGAATATTTCGTTTAAGCAATAATGTTCCCAAAAGATTTCCAGTATTTGAATGAATGTTATTTTTTCTCTCTCTGTCTGTTTTGAAAATATTTGATTGTCTAATTCCAGTGGTAGAAATCAGAATCAGAAATTCTAGAGTTTAAAGAAAGATCGTCCGTATGCAGTGTCCTACTTCCATATTTTAAAAGAAATTATTTATTTATTTGAATCCGAAATGTGACAGTTTTAGTAGGGAATAAATGAAAGGCATATATGTCATGCTTGTCAAAATCTTTTACCGAGTTGAACTCAAATTTTTACTTTAGTGGAGATTCTACCATTGATATGTTATTGTAATGTTCGTGGAAGGTTATTCCCTAAAGATTCTTGGCATTGGATATTCAATTTGTGTGCCTTTAATTTTATGTCGTGTTAAAAAATAGTTGGATATTCGATCTCTGTATGGTAGATCAGAAATTCTATAGTTGATCGAAAGATGAATCTCTGTTAAATACATATTGCATTATATAGAGATGATCAAAAAATTCTTGTTAACAGTCGTTTGCTTACAAATGAGGAGCGGTATTTCTTTTAACAAATGTAGAAATTTCTTTACTTTCAAAAACAGGACCATTAATCATAACTCTGTTTGGAAATTTGAATGATTCTATAATTCCTGCAACTAAAATAAAACAATGGTATATTAATTCTAAACTTTATTATATGATTGATTATTTTATTCATCTGGCATCATAAAGAAATTTGTTTTACTACAATTTACAGTAGAAACATTATTAAAATGAATTATCATATTAATTATCATATTAATGTTAACATTATTGTCTACTAAAATTGGAAAATTACGATATTCAGCCATAAATGTTTTTGCTATAAATAATAGTTTAATTTGTCCTTTTGACCTTTTAAATCTTACTCGTTGGTACTTCATCATATCACACACACACACAAACACATATACACACACATTATATATATATATATATATATATATATATATATATATATATATATATATATATATATACATATATATATATATATATGTCGGACTTAAGCGGGAACGAAATAATTATTCTAAATTTAAAGGGGGCTTAGTAATTAATTTATTGTCGTGGCGTAATTCGCCACTATTCTCATATCTTGGTTCGAAATACATCGAGAGATATCGGGGATATTCCCTTTGGAGTGAGTGACATCTGTAGCTCCACCCATGGTTCATCGCCGGTGTATGCGTCACAGAGACCATGTAGGCATGCGCGGTGGCTTTGGATGGAGAAAAACAATAGCGTGTAATCAGACGGCGGGATTTAATTCATTGCTAGTGGACGCGTGTCAGCTGGGTCCCTAATTTGAAAATGGCGAGAGCTCATACTCGATGACAATTGGATTCAAGAACAAATGAACACCGGAAATGAAAATGTCGATCAAGCGAATGATGACAAGAAACCTATCTTAAAAAACATACCAGGCTGCACAGGAAAAATTCAAGAAGCAATATTGAAAGAAAAACCGTTCGAAAGAAAAAACATGCCTGAAATAAAATTACCAATACCACAATTCGATAACAGAAGTATCAAAAATATTTTTCAATGGTTCCAGTTGTTTGAAGAGAGTTGCAGCACGTTTGAATTAAATGAGAAATGGAAAAAAGAAAATTTAATGCGCTACTTAAGTCAAGATATTCAAGAAGTAATAATATCCACGGAACTATATAAAGAAGATTACATTAATATTAAAAAACAACTGCTGTCCATTTTTTCAACGAGCAGAGAAGAACTGATCACAAGGTTTAGGACACTAAAATTAAATGACAATGATGACCTTTTTCAGTATTTCAAGGAAAAACTAGAACTGGGAAAAGAACTTCATAAACCAGACAGTGAAATCATAGAGACACTGTCATTAGACGCTCCAAGAAACATACGAACTTTGCTCTCGTTGCAAGAGATACGAACCCCTTTCGAATGGCTGGAAAAAGCGAAAAAATTACATTTGCCGGTACCTCGGTCCGCACCGCGTATCGCTCCGGAAAGAAGAACAGATTTCATCGCCGGCGATCGTCGAAACTTCGGTGACAGTGAGACAGAGCGCAGAAATTCGGAGCCACACTACAGAAGAAGGTGGATTAATTATGATCAACCCAGAAGACAAAATGAAGGAAATTACAGCAATACGTCAAGATATGATGAACAGAGACACTATCAAAGTGCAGAAGATAACAGAAGACACCAAAATAACCATAGAGGATACTATGCAAGTAACAGATGACTTACGATCCAAGCTCGGGTGAGTGAACAAACATTTCAATTCTTATTAGACACCGGTAGTACAATTTCAATAATTTCACAATCATTACTTAAAGAGGTAAAATGTTTTAAAACATTAAATTTAAAAAATATGGTAATAAATCAAACTGATGGTCAAGTACCTGCAACAAAAATAATTAAAACAAATGTAACAATTGGCAAATTAACTAGAGAAATTGAAATGTGGGTCATTGAGAGTGACCTACCTTATGTATTGCTAAGTTTAGAACATATGAGACTTTTTCGTCTCGAAATAAATTTAAGAAAATTAAAGGTGTTCCAATGTAATAAAGATATAATACTATGTAATAATAATAATAATTTTGTTCATCCATATGCATTGAATGTGCAAAGAGAAAATTGTAAAAATTATTGTGAAAACATGTATAATGGTAAAAGGTATTATGAAAACAAAAATATGTGTAACTTTAGAAATGTAAACAAAAGTGTATATGAAGGTAGAAAATTTTTTAACTATCGGGCTGAAAATAATAACAGAAGGTATCATAAAGGTAGAAATTTTGTAAAAAGAAACTATTTAAGATGTGATCACTCCCCTGAGTACTATGAAAGGACTGTTTACAATAATGCTGTGAAAGATAATGTGTATAATGTTTCTTCCAATGACATTGAAACCCTAAATGTTGATAATAACCAAAGAATGAGAAATCCAGTTATAAATTATGAGAGTTCAAACAAAATAGCAAATACTAATTATAATGTTCAAAATTTAAAGGAGATATCAGGTATTCCCGATGATACACTGAAAACTCTATTTAAAGAGCCCGGTGATGCCTTGGACTTCCAAACACCAGAGCAAATACCCGAGGACTGGCCCCATTTAGAAAACATTCTAGAAACTTTCGACCATATCTTTTCAAAAAATAAATATGACGTTGGAAAAATAAAATTAGAACCCCAAAAAATACACTTAACTTCAGAGCTCCCAATTGCACAACGACCATATCGCACATCTCAAACTGAAAATGCTGAAATAAAAAAACAAATAGACGAATTGTTAAAAGCAGGTTTTATAAAGCCCTCACATTCTCCATTTAGCGCCCCAGTAACATTAGCAATGAAAAAAGGCCAAGGAAAAACTAGGCTATGCATAGACTACAGAAAATTAAATGTAATTACTAAAACTGATTCTGAACCTATTCCACGAATTGATGACTTATTAGATCAACTAGCCCATGCCAAATTTTTTTCAACATTAGATCTAACTTCAGGGTATTGGCACATAGAAATACATGACCGCGACACAACAAACTTTGGATTCACAACAAACTTTGGACTTTATGAATGGACAAGACTACCGTTTGGTTGGAAAAATGCACCAAGTGTCTTCCAGAGAGCAATTAGGCAAATTCTAAATAAATACCAAATCAATTATGCTTTGAACTATTTTGATGATATAATAATATTTTCACAAACCTTTAATGAACATATGAAACATTTAGAAGAAATTTTTAAAATTTGTGAAAAGGAAAATATCAAATTAAACCAATCAAAATGCCAATTTGCTAAGAAAGAAATAAAATTTTTAGGATATGAGATTTCTAAAGGACAATATTCACCTCATAATGTAAACATTGAAACAATAAAAAAATTACTACCACCCAAAAATGTTAAAGAATTGCAGAGATTTTTGGGATCCATAAATGTCTATCAGAAGTTTATACAAGACTATGCAAAATTGAGACTTCCATTAAACAAATTACTTAGAAAGGATGTAAAATGGGATTGGTCCCAAGAATGTCAAAATTCCTACCAAAGACTAAAAGATGAACTCATATCAAAACCGATTTTAACCCTTTTTAACCCAAATTACCCATGCCACCTTTTTGTCGACGCAAGTCAAGAAGCAGTTGCTGCTGTCCTAAAGCAAAAGCACCCTAATGGCCAACTACACCCAATAGCTTTTCACTCAAGACAACTGAAAAAACACGAAAGAAACTATGCTGTCACTGAGCTTGAATGCTTGGCGATTGTTGATTCTATTGACCGTTTCCATTGTTACTTACATGGGAAAAAATTCACAATACATTCGGATCATTCAGCCTTACAATGGCTCAAAAATATTAAACATTTAACTGGACGACTGTTTAGATGGTCTTTAAAACTTTCCATGTATGATTATGAAATAGTGCACATTAAAGGTAAATATAATTATGAAGCTGATATGCTATCAAGGAACCCAATAAGCCACTTTGTATCACAATATTCTTATTTTCTAACCACAGATGAAATTATTCAGGCACAATTAAACGATAATGTTAATAATGTAAAGTACAAAAAATATAGTGGAGTTCTAACAGTAAAAAAGAAAAATCTAATCAAAATTGTAGTCCCGCCATCATTAAGACTAAAATTAATAACCGCTGCACATGAAAAATTTGGCCACCCAGGTGTGAGAAAGATGTTACAATTAATTTCCCCTATTTACTATTGGCAAGACATAATATTAGACATTTCAAATTTTGTTCGTTGTTGTGAAACATGTCAGAAAAACAAGAAATCGACTCAGAAAAAGTATGGACTGATGGAACAAGTGCCAATTGCTTATGAACCATTTGACCTAATCTCAGTTGATACAGTTGGAGGTTTTAACTATTATAATTCGACAAAAAATATCTTCATCTGGTGATTGATCATGCAACAAGATATATTTGGACTTTTCCTTCAAAAAGTGTGACAAGTGAGACATACACAAACTGTTTAAAACAAATTTTCAAAATTAAAGTTCCGAAACAAATATTAAGTGACAGAAATGCTGCATTTACTTCCTCAAGGTTTAAGAAATTCCTAAAACATCACAATACGAGACAACTACTTACCTCAGCCCACAGACCCCAGTGTAATGGCAAAAATGAGAGATGTAATCAAACGATTGTATCCAAATTAAGGTGTAAAGTTAATACTTCTTCGAAAAAAATTCCATGGACAAAAATTTTAGAACAAGTGACTTCCGAATATAATAATCAACCCCATAGAGTAACTGGATTTTCCCCGAACTACCTCCTATTTGGAAATTTGCCATATAACTCACCATTACCTAAAATAACTTCATTACATTATCCGCCAGTTGAAGAAGCAAGAAAGATTGCAGTGCAAAGAACAATTCAGCACCATAAAATTAATAAACAAAGATATGATAGAAATTTTATACAGTCAAACTTCAAAATTGGTGACTTAGTGATGTACGAAGAATTCAAATACCCAAATTCAAGAAAATTAGATCCACCCTATTCAGGCCCTTATAAAATTTTAAGCCAGATTTCTAATGTTAATTTCGAAATTGATAAACCAAACCAATACACTGGAAAAAAGAGTGAAATTGTGCACTCAACTAGATTAAGGCATTTTCATCCATATAGTGAGTTTAAATTACAATAATGTTGTTTCATCCACAATTTTGGGGAGGGGGGGGGAAATTAAGATAAAATGTTGATACGAGTTACAAGTAAAAAATTGAAATTATTAAGTTATGATTGTTAATGAGTAAATAAAATAATAACATTGGAACTGATGAAGTAATATTGTGAAAGTAAACTAGAAGATGATTTGTATTGAATTTATTGGATGTTAATAATTATGTATTTTTGAATTGAAATTTAATAACTTATGAAAGAACTTTGGCTAAACCTAAATTATTTTGAAAATTTTGTTACCATCTTTGCAATGTTTTGTTACATTAATGTGTGGAGCTGTATCTACATTTTCCCGAATATGACCAAATTGCCTATCCCAGAGATCCATCTCTTAATTGATTTTATATGTTGGGTGCCTAACACCCTCTTGACTTGTTAAACGTTGTGTACTGATCTCTTTTGAGCCTTTCCCAACCTAGAGTTTCAGTGTCGTGCACTATACGCACCAATTTTCACTCTGAATTTTGTTTAGAGTTGTCGGTTGTGGTTAAGACGGTGGGAAATTGTTGAACCTGCTCTCCTCTGACCCAACCATGCATTTGTTCACTCAACTACACAAACACACACAAACAAAAAACATACACCTTGAATTAAACAGAATGTACACAGATGAAGGAATGGTACACCAGTACCAAAAGTGAATCGTTTTACATAATGAATCTATCATTGTGAAATATTAAGGTGAATGAAGTGTAAATTATAAAATGTTTGATAACTTTGAATTGTGATAAATTTGAATCAGATTTTTGTGTTATGGAAAAATTTTGAAGTGTAAATAATATGTAGAGAATTTTGAATTTCATGTGTAATTTCATATGTTTGTATTTCATAAGTAAGTCGAAGGTATAACAGAGCTATAAAAAGATAAACTGTATTGTAATTGATGTCGAAATACATTTGTGTCGTTCGGCAAGTACAAGATACTTGAAAAATAATCCCATGGGAAATTGATCAATATTTATATTTTTTTTCAATTATTAATATGTTGTGTCTCTGAGTATTTTACAGGGTCAACCATGTCAAGGAGGCCTCCAAACAAGCCGGTCGACCGCATTTAGTTTTGTCTTTCATATATTTAAATATTTTTTTCATGTACCTCCATTTTCACATTACCATAATCTGTGTAAATAAAGTCATACTTGTAGAATTTTAAACTGGAACTGTTATAAAATTATAAGATGAGTGGACAGCATACAAGACTGTTGATTACATTACCACTCAACGAGGCTGATGAAAGTATTCAAGCCTGGACTTTAGATTGTAAAATGCTACTAACATTCCACGTTAATGGGTAATAGTTATTTTGTGATTTTCAATTAATTTGTTCCTAGGTGAGTTTTTGAAGTGACATTGTTTTTCAGGTGATGTCCTATTGAGATTATATATTGGTATAATTAAAGTGATATTTTGAATTTATAGTGATATATTTTGAGATAATGCTGTAATATTTTCCTTTTTGCCTTAAGTCATCAGTGATATAAAATTGTACAACTCAAGAATTTTTGTGTAACTTGAAAAATTGTAAACTGTGTATTTTTAAACCACTGCTCCAAGTCTTACAGAACAGAAAGAATCAATCCAGGGGTTGTTAAGGGAACGGTTGATTTTTAATTAAGGGGGTTTTCACTGGAACCTGTTGTGTAGAGAGACGTCCCTACTCAGCATGTTTTCCAGTCTACTGATGTAATGTTTTTTTTATCGTAGGGGTTGTTGCCACAGGGAATTAGCTACTCCTTGTGTGCACGCCTTCAAGGGGAGGGGGGAAAGTTGTCGGACTTAAGCGGGAACGAAATAATTATTCTAAATTTAAAGGGGGCTTAGTAATTAATTTATTGTCGTGGCGTAATTCGCCACTATTCTCATATCTTGGTTCGAAATACATCGAGAGATATCGGGGAATTTCCCTTTGGAGTGAGTGACATCTGTAGCTCCACCCATGGTTCATCGCCGGTGTATGCGTCACAGAGACCATGTAGGCATGCGCGGTGGCTTTGGATGGAGAAAAACAATAGCGTGTAATCAGACGGCGGGATTTAATTCATTGCTAGTGGACGCGTGTCAGCTGGGTCCCTAATTTGAAAATGGCGAGAGCTCAAATATGCGCTACTTGGTTCAGTGGTTGCTGGAAAATGAAATAAATTGGAAAAGCTTGAACTATGTTTATTAATTGGATTTAGACTACTTACCACTCGCCACCAGTATTAACATGATGACTGCTAATGCAAACCACACGCCTCTCATATATATATTTATATATATATATATATATATACATATATACAGTGGAATCTCGATTCATCGTTTTCGGATCCATCGTTTTTCCGTATGTATCGTTCATTTTATCCAGTCCCAACGATCATATTGCTTTGTTATGTTTTTTCCGCATCTATCGTTTTCCCGCATTTACCGTTCATTTCAATCGGTCCCTTGCAAAATGATAGATCGAGATTCCACTGTATATATATATATATATATATATATATATATATATATATATATAGTAAAAATACAGCCATACTTGACAACCTTTGCTAAAGGTTATCAAGTTAAGGTTAATTGTGGCAAAAAAAATGCACCAACAAAAAACAAAAAAAAAAAAATGACTGCTATCTAGAAATTAGAATATGCCCTTATAATAAATATTACTATACTTAGTATGTCAATCATTCATAAATAAATGTTTTCTAAATACTTTCTAAAGTAGTATTTCTAAAGTTTAAAATTTGCTTTCAAATAGTACAGAAATGGTATGAAAAAATTACTAAAGGAACATTAATGCAATTGTTTTCTAGCAAGAATATGTTTGTGAAAACATATTTTTACCATGTTTTTATTAACTCGCTTACTTGTTTGTTTGTTTTTGTGTGTGTTTGTCCCGTACAAATCTTGCAATCGATTTTTAACAAACTTCCCGACTAGCTAGACATTTGAAATTTTTAGAATAGCTCAGAGCACGATGAAAATGCATTATTTTAATTCTTTTAGCCATCTTTAAGCATAATTTAATCTAATCAGTTAATTTTGTTTTGTAGAATGGTGCAGCCATGTATCGGCCGGGAAGGGGACGAAAAGTTAAACCCATGTTAACATCCAATTAACTTCATTTTCTTTCAAGATGATGGGATAATTCATCAAAAAAGTTTTTTAAAAATATTTATTAATACATAGAATTGTCAAGTTTGTATGATTAAACAGAAAATTTAAAAACAAGGAATATGAAAAATTATTTTTCTCTTGTAATTATTATATCCATTGGTAAGGGTTTTCGCTTGGAAAATGCAAAAAATACAGACAGTAAAATACAGTAGTAAAAAAGTCATTGTCTCATTCCACTTCTAGCCTGTCAATAACACCCACCGAAGATCCACGGAGGGTTCAGCACAGAAGAATGCGGGAGCTGTCAATACGTCGATGAAACAAACATGTAAATTTAAATATTATGAGTGTAAGGTTACCTCTGTTACTTCCTTTTGACAATTTTGGCGATAGAGATAACATAATTTGGCGAAAAACATAATCGCTTGGCGTCATCTAATAATTTCTAAAATTAGCATAATAGAAGCAGTTAGAACATCAGGAAAAATACAAAGTAAAGCATTTATATATTACTGTTAGCAATGTAAACCCAGACGCTATTATTTGATCTCAGTGCTCTCCCTTCTATCTCTGATCTTCTCTCGTATGAAAGATTTATATTGGATGTCATATTTAAAGTTACTATTGGCTCTTTCTGGGAATTTGTATAAGTTTATAAATACATGTGATGTTCTTTTTTCAGCCAGTCTGTGTCTATCTCTGTTGTAGCTTGTAAGTGTTTAACCTACTGTAAATAAATGTTTATTTTCCGGTGCTTGGAAATCTCTAACTTAACAAAGTTCTCTCTCTTATTCCAACATTTATGTTTCATCGTCGAGGGAGTCTTAACTGCACTTAATAACAATTTGCGCTAATTACTTTGTAGTACAATCTTTGTTAAGTATATTATATATATATATATATATATATATATATATATATATATATATATAAACAGTTCCGTAACTTACTGTCTGACAGATAACGCACAGACCCAACCACTGGATCTAAAGGGCTGAAATTTCGCATGGCGATTCTTTTTATAGTGTAGGGGTGCACTAAGAAAGATTTTTGAAAAATTCTTCTTAGATTTTTAAAATTAAAATTTTAAGCTGTTTTTGTAACTTTTTTAAAGTTTCCATTTACAATGATAATCTGAGGGTTATAACAATTATATCATGAGGAAGATCATTAAAGTTCCTTTAAAATGAAATCTTTTTCAAATCTTTAGCTCCATTTTCTGATTTTTGGTGAATTTTTATAGATTAATTTTTAGAATTTAATTTATTAAATGCTGATCACGTGATTTCTTTTTCTGGTACTTTAAATTAATTTATCGTAACGTGTATAACAACTAAATAGACAAAAAATATTTTTTTCTTGCTAATGCGGTAGACGATTGGACATTATCCAAAAAAGGATTAAAATACAATAAAAGATATTATGTTCCTAAAACTGTACTATATTCTTTAGTATGTTCTATTACATTTAATATGAATATTTTCTTCTACATAATTTTGTCTGTAAAAATATCCCTTATGATTTTTTATAAATATAATTTTTTTTTACATCGATTGTATACATTGATCGTTGTACTTAATTTTAATGTACTCTGTAGCGAAGTGCAGGTTTTCAGATAGTATATATATATATATATATATATATATTGGCATTAATTGCACACATTGAGCACTGTAATTAATTTGAATAAACTCCGTATCGAAGTACGGGTATTCAGCTAGTTTCATATAAGATACTGTTCAGTAAGAGCCAATGTATGATTTCATGATCTGAAATTTTCTAATCGGTAGAAATTCAGTTATTATTTACGTTACACTTTCAATAAAATTTTCTACAAATAGAACACACTTATGCAATATAAAGTCCGTAATTTAGAGTTTCATAACAGTTTCCGAAAGGCACCGTATTTAGCCTATGTTGTTCATACATCACTTTGTACATTCATCGTGAAGTTGACGGATGACTTTAATCTTAGAAAATTTAATTCAACTTACAAACTGCCTCATGTATGATATTAGAGAATTAATCACATAGAAAAATAAATAAGGCAACAACTTCCCAAAGGTAAGATTTTATTTTACAAAGCATCCCAATTTTCTTGTAAATGGTGTTTATATGTTTATTGCAGAAATATTTATTCTAAATTGCGTTAACTAAAACAAACAAATAAACAAACAAACAAACAAACATACATACAGACAAACAAACAAACAAACAAACAAACAACAAACAAACACAAACACAAACGCAAACAAACACACACACAGGGTCTGTCCAGAAAGTAATGAGACTGATTCCGTAAAATTCGTTTATTTGAAGATAATTTTACAAACACTTAATAGTCTTCAAAATGGCATCCTCCTGCATTAACACTTAATAGTCTTCAAAATAGCATCCTCCTGCATTAACACTTAATAGTCTTCAAAATAGCATCCTCCTGCATTAACACTTAATAGTCTTCAAAATAGCATCCTCCTTCATTAACACTTAATAGTCTTCAAAATAGCATCCTCCTGCATTAACACTTAATAGTCTTCAAAATAGCATCCTCCTGCATTAACACTTAATAGTCTTCAAAATAGCATCCTCCTTCATTAACACTTAATAGTCTCCAAAATAGCATCCTCCTGCATTAACACTTAATAGTCTTCAAAATAGCATCCTCCTGCATTAACACTTAATAGTCTTCAAAATAGCATCCTCCTGCATTAATAGACCGTTGCCAATGATTTTGCCACCCATTGATGCCCGCCTGGAAGTCTTCAAATGGAATACTGTTGAGGATGCCCTTTACATTTCTCTGCAAATCCTCCGGATTGTCAAAACGATAACCTTTTAAGCTGGACTTTAATCGAGGGAATCGAAAAACGGCCGGCGGTGACAGATCGGTACGGTGGAAGGGCGCATTATCGGGGTACAGAATCCAATCATTGTTTGTGAGCCCCGAGCGGACGCTTGCAATTCGATTCCTCAACCTTTGAAGCACTTCCTTGTAAAAATCTGCATCAACTATCTGTCCAGAGGATATCCTTTTGACACTCATCCGATGATCTGAGACCAACAGCGCTTTAATTTTAGCCACATTGTCTGAAGTTCGGAAACTTTATGGTGGCCCAGCGCATTATTCATCATCGACGTCCTACCTTCCGTCTTTGAATGTTTTGTGCCAACCTAAACACTTGACCCTTGGACATAGATCCTTCCCGTAGGCTTATTGTAACATGGGAAGCGTCTCAGTAGCCGATTTATTTAGTTTTACACAAAACTGTATAGCGTATCGCTGATCGACACAAAGGTCATCGTTTTGACAATCTGGAGAACTTGCTGAAAAACGTAAGGTGCGTTCTCAACAGCATTCCAGTTGAAGACATCCAGGTGGGCATCAACGGGTGGCAGAGTCGTTAGCAACGGTGTATTAATGCAGAAGGAGGCTATTTTGAAGGCTATTAAGTGTCTGTAAAATTATCTTCAAATAAACGAATTTTATAGAATCAGTCTCATTGCTTTCAGGACAGACACTGTATACACACACACACACACACATATATATATATATATATATATATATATATATATATATAAGTACATTTTATTATTTATCTTATACTTAGGTACATTCTATGACACTTTTATTTATATTCCTTTTCGACAGACAATTCATGATAAGTATTTATGATTATGATGCATGCTACTAAAATAAATTTATCTCATTGTTATACACATGTATTGCTATACACACATATTTATCACATTAGTGTAGACATTGTTATTATTTACCACGTTGTTAGGTACATGCTGTTACGCATATGTTTATATTCCTTTCAATCAGAAAATTCATGAATGGTATATATTAATATTGTATATGCTTATCTTTATTTGGGAAAACGGGGTAAATAGATAAATACATTTTATAAAAAGACATTCTTTTGCTTGTTTAAAATAGCAATAGTGCTGTTTTCTTATTTATAACTTTTTAAAATATTCTCATCTGGTTTACTTACAAAAAATTATATGTTAATTTAAACCAAGTATTCTTTTACATATGACCTTACGTTTTATTATTGTTATTTGTTTCTACCATAAAGTTATATACAGAAGCTGTTCACACATTTTTTAGACGATGTATATTGTATTCACAAAACTAAATTACATAAAATTCTTGTGTTTTAAATGTTCTATTTGACATCCCTTATTCTGAACTATCTTTCGACACCGCAATTTCCAGGATAATAATGCCTTTTGAAGTGTCAGAAGAGGTATTCTATCCCATTCCTCCTGAACAACTTTCCAGAGTCCTGTAAGGGTTTTGGGACGACGTTTGGATAATGCAGATTTTATAAGTCCGAAAGCACAAAAATCCATAGGTGATACATCGGGAGATTTAGTAGGGATATCAGTAAAGGGTATGGCCTTGATACCAGTCTTTTGTTCCATTTCTTTTAGGAAATTTACAGTGGATTTTGATGTGTGACTGCTAGCTTTGTCCTGATGAAGTCTCACAGATTCATGGCACTGTGGGTAAAGCGATGGTATTTCATTCAGAAAAATTGACGATAAAATATTTTCCTGATAGTATTTGGAGTTAATCTTGACATTTTTTTCCACTCTCTTTATTTTTAACTTGCGATTATAAGAAAAACCAGCAACAATCATGAATCCCTTAGAAAAACTTTCTTTCGATTCTTTGAAACATGTACTTAAATTTTTTTCTCCCCTTTTATGATAATAAATGGCTCTTTTTTTGTTGCAATCATTTAAATACACCCATGGTCATCTATTGTGACAATTGTTTTCCATTTTTCTTTGGATAAGTGTTTCTCATATAGAATTCTGCAGCGTGTCCTGCGTTCAGCGATATGATTTGGAAGAAGACGATGCACATTGCGTTTTTTCGCTTTCTTAAGATTTAAATCAACGTTTATAATTTTGTTTACAGTGGACACCTAGCATTTTAATGTTTTTGCAACTGTCCTTTGATTAGGGGGAATTTCTTTTAACATTAAACAACGTACCTTTGCAATAGCCGAAGATGTCCGTTTTCTCCTTGGATACTTGTTTGGAATTTTTGTCCCACTTGAGGCTCCAATTTGACGTTTTTTTTTTCCTTTCTTGTTGACGATATTACCTATCGACGCTTTAGATATCACAAAACCATGACTCTCACATCGTTTTTGGATAACGAAGTATGCATATTTCTCTTCGTAAAGAGCATAAATGTAGCCTTCGAACCACTGCTTTGTTAAAAACGCCATTTTGAAAAAAAAAACTTTCAAGCCTCATGCGATAATTTTGACTTTTAAAAACATAGTACAATTGCAATTATTTATTTTGCAGCAAACGATTTCTTATTACCACTTACCAAACTCGTCTAAAAAATGTGCGAAAGGCCTCTGTATATATATATATATATATATATATATATATATATACAGTGCGTCAAATAAGTTTTAAGAATGGGTCTGTAAAAAGAAATGGAAACAAGAAATTAATACCTGTTATGTTTTTTTATTCAAAATAGGACCCTGTGGCTTCAATGCACTTTTTACAGCGATTTATTAATGAATCAAACGCCTGTTGTAAATCACTTTGTGGAATGGCCTCCAAACCACATGTCGATGCTTCTTGTATGGTCGAAATATCCTCAAAATAACACCCTTTTAACTTCATTTTAAGTTTTGGGAATAAGGAGTAGTCACAGGGTGCTAAATCAGGTGAATACGGTGGATGGTTCAACACGCAGACATTATTTATTGCCAAAAGTCGACGAACAATAAGGGAGGTGTGACTGGGTGCATTGTCGTGTGACAAACACCAACTGCTTTCAGTCCTTGTGTAGTCTGGACGAATGCGACGAATTCTGTCCATCAAACGCTTTAAAACAGCTAAGTAGTATTGACCTGTAATTGTATGTCCAGTTGGAACAAATTCTTTGTGGATAATACCTTTAATATCAAAGAATGTAATGACATTGTTTTGAATTTGGATGGAACTTTTCTTGCTTTTTTGGCTGCCGTTGAATTTGGTGACTTTCTTTCCGCACTTTGTCGCTTTGTTTCAGGATCATAATGGAAACACCAGGTTTCATCACATGTAACAATGGACTTCAAGAAGTTTGGATCGTTTTCAGCGGCTGAAACGATGTCTCTGCAATGTGCACTTCTCATTGCTTTTTTTCAGGGGTTAAAGCGTGTGGAACCA
This sequence comes from Dolomedes plantarius, assembly GCA_907164885.2. NCBI lineage: Eukaryota > Metazoa > Arthropoda > Arachnida > Araneae > Dolomedidae > Dolomedes > Dolomedes plantarius. Next base: position 6,047,660 of record OU015502.1, read on the forward strand.
ATTTAGCACACACTTTTTTTTGCCCAAATCTTCATGCAGAATGGTTCGAATTGTTTCTTTGTTGATGTTTAAAGAGTCTTCCATCATTCTCAGTCATGCACAGCGATCGTTTCTTACGAAATTTTGTACTTTCTCATTAACTTCAGGTGTCCTAGATAAAATTGGTCTTCCACTACGCTGATCATCTTCTACCGTATCTCTTCCGTCCAAAAAAACGTTTGTGCCACACAAAAATATTTGATCTACTTAAACAACAGTCACCGTAAACTTGTTTCATGAGTTGGTATGTTTCCGAAGCACTTTTACCAAGATTTGCGTTAAATTTAATAACACCTCTTTGCTCCATCTTAAAAAATCAACATGAAAAATATTCTCTTCTGCAATAAACGCTCACCTTCTCTCAACTACTTAACGAAATGCGCTCAACTTGTTGACAGTGTACCAGCAGACGATGGACGTTATGACACATGCACATTTACACTCACAGCACCATTACAACCTGCGTTCTGAGGCGAGTCTTAAAACTTATTTGACGCACTGTGTATATATATATAAACAGGTGGTTATCAAAATAATGGAAACACCTCAATATTAGTGGTGTTTATGGAAGTGCTTCGTATTCCTTAAAAAACAAGTTTAGGGACCAATATTTTTTTTATAGAAGTTAGTGTATACATTATTCTACTCTAAAGTAGCAGTAATGAAACTATGGGTATCAGGCTCTTTGGGGGATAGCGTAAGAAGTCAAATCTTGTAGACCGTGCAGAGGGGAAAAATTGTAGAAGCATGTGTAATTGGAGTATCTGTTACAACAGCCCCCATGGGTTTGGGTGTTTACCAAGCTATGATACCGGTAGACATTATGGCATACTGTTTTCTCGGAATGACATCCTGTGTGAAACAGAATAGTGGACGAAAGGGAAAGCTAAGTGAAAGAGACTGACTGGTGCTGCAGCAGACTGTGACATAAAAAATGAATACAACTACAGCCAAAGTGACCGTAGAGTTCCATCTGAATCTGCAGGCTCCAGTACCAGTCATTACAGGTAAGAGAAACCTTCAAAAACAAAATATTTACGGCAGAGTAGTAATTCCCAAGCTACTTGTAACAAATGTGAAACAAACCGTCCTCTACAGTGGTGCCACGAGCACAAATCCTGGTCGAGTGATACGTTGAAATATGGCATTTGGTTATACGAATCATTTTTCCCTTTGTCCTCTGCAACAGGACGTGCGTATGTCTGAAAACACCTACACAAGCGTATTATCATGCTTTTCTCGTACCAGTTGTGAAACATGGAGAGGAAATTTCTTAGGGTTTCGTCAGCCATCTCATGGTTTTCAAAACGGATCTATTGTAACCCCTAAAAGCAGATAGACTGGGAAGTACTATGTCGAAATTTTAGCCGACCAGATCCATCACATGGTGCAAAAATTGTTTCCTGTAGGAGATGGCGTTCTCCATGATGATAATGCACCGATCCATACAGCTAGACATGCCGGATCGTTGTTTGAGGAACATAAATACAAAGTCAAACACCTTATCAGGTCCGCACAGTCCCTAAACCCCAATATCATCGAACTGCTAAGGTCTGTTTTAGGGAACATAGTCAAGAATCAATATCCAACAATAGCATCTCTCCAGGAACATTGACGATTTATCCATAAGGAATGGTATAATATTCGCTTAACCACTATTCATGACTTGCATAATTCACTTCCTTAGTGATTCCAGGTGGTATTAAAGGCCATATTAATAAGGACTGTCATGTTTTTCCTAAGTTTTTCCATTATTTTGATAACCACCTATATATATATATATATATATATATATATATATATATATATATATATATATATATATATATATATATATATATATATATATATATATATATATATTATTCTACTAAAGTGATTTTATAGAGCAGTTCGATAAGAATTTAGGAAAAAAGAATCAGTTGTTTGATGCAGTGCTTCCTTACAGTCTCCATCTTTGCTCGTTACATGTATTACTTAAATGTAATATCTCTGCTACTTTTTATAACAATATATATATATAATACATTAACAAACGCAAAGTTTTACGTATTAAAACTGAAATACCGAACTATTAAACCATTTAACCGAAACTATTAAACCGAATTAAGTAAAACGTATTTTTATATCTGGGACTTATTTTTATACCTATTTTTATATCTGGGACTTTTTTAGTGCTTTTGAAATGTCCTTTGATTTATGTATTTACTGGAAGCATGGTCGGCTTTCGGAACAAATAAAAAAAAATCAGGTTCTTAAGAATGTAAAATTCTTGACTTTAACTCGGCATAAAGTAAAACTTTCGAGAATTTTCTTGTCATATGTTTTTGAGCCTTTCAATTTCGGAACCAGACATCCTCATCGTTTGATTGAATACTTCGTCATTTATCATTCCATCTCGAATATCATATTTTGAATATTTAAAACTTCGTTCACACAGAGGATATCCGAATTTTTTAAGGAAACTTTCTTTTCAATAGTTTATTGTTGTAAAGGCATATTATGGATCATAGAAATTATGCCCCTAGTAAATATTACTGGTAATTTTCTGCTGTTTGAAGTGCATATGTATTAAATTCTATGAATTTCATATATGTCAACCTAAAATTTTTTACGTTTTAATACACTTTGACCTGTAATCAAATTTCATAATGTTATAATTATAATTTTATACTTTAAAATAGGAATTTTATTGATATATATGTATAACATATAAAACCCGAAAACCCTTTCAAAATTCTAAAATCTTTTTAAATTTCCTTGGGAGTAGAGTTAATTTCGTTTTCGATTCAAAGCACAAAGGAATTGTAAATAACCTAAAAACCAAGGTAGGGAATTGACGTATCGTCCCTTAAAATCCCTTAGTTATATAAGTTGTGCAAGCCCGGAGATCCATGCACAGCGAATCATTACTCGTTGCATAGTCACGTGACACGTCGGCTATGAAATGTTATATAAGAACCTGTGGTCTGGTAGAGGGTTTTTTTTTACTTTTGTATTTGACCCGAGAAGATGTGTCGTATGCATAATAAAATACTTTAACGAACTTAAACCCTAACATTTTTGCCGTCATTGCTCCCGGCTCACGACTTATCTTAACTGTAGCATGGCAGGTCCTTAATTCGTCATTCTTCCCGGAGTGGACCTGTCATGTTACATGTGAGGCGGTGAAAAGCAAAGTGGTGTAAGTCACATTTTCAACTTTTTTCATTTGAGGGCAAAAATGTAATCTCCATGTTCAATTTATAGTGCGAATGCAAATAGTTATTATTTGCAATATTATAATAATTATAAGGAATTATAATTTGTTCAATTTATGGTGGAATTTTTTGTAGTTTTTGCAGTAAAACTCTTTTGACTTACATCACTTGACTTACTGACTTACACCACTTTGCCTTTTACCACCTCATATATATATATATATATATATATATATATATATATATATATATATATATATATATATATATATATATATATATATATATATATATATATATACACGCACAAAATATACTGTTCAGAAAATAAAAAAAAGTCATATTTGAAAGAAATTTTCATTTTTGTGTTTTTCCCTCCATTTAAAAATTCAAATTTATTATCAAAATAAATATACGACTACCATTTATTTTTTTTTGTTTTTAAATATCCATAATTTTTAATTTTGACGTAATCAATTTTTCTCTTGTACAATTTTCCTGCGTGTAGTCTTAAAAATTAAACAAAAAATGCAAACATTTTAACGAAGACACAATTAGAATAAAACCGAAAATTACCTTTTTTTCCAATCCTATAGTTAGATATCGCGGTAAAAATGAAATAACTACTTTTTTCACAATATATTTCCTCCGAAAAACTGATTGTGCCACGTTAGAAAACTAATATACTTGGAGAAATCAAATTCTGTTCCCTTTTGTATCACGATTCTTCTTTTTAAAGTTATTGGAGACTTTTCTTTTTCAAGTCTAGTAAAAGAAAAAAAATGCAAATATTGTGAAGAGCAGTTTCTTTTATTTTCTTAATTTTATCGGAATTTTTGTCCGTACAAGGTTTTTAGTCAATCAAAGAGAAACATATTCTTTAAAGGATGTTTTCTTCAAAGATATATTGTCCGTATTTAAATACTTATATAAGTTTTGGAAATTCCTTTATTTTAATGTTGATGGAAGAAAATATTTTTACATTAAGTTTTCAGAAAGGTTTTCGTATTTTAAGTTATTTTAGAAGAACCGTTTCAGTGAATCTTTCGGGTATCTTTTTTTTTTGGCATAAAAATTAAAATACAAATTTTTAAAACGGTATTAAAATATGTGACTTTGGGAATTATTTAACGAGATTTTATCATTTTAAGTTCAATCTACAGTCAAAGTAAAATAAAAGAAATTAGGTATTTCGGAAAAAATAATACTTTGATTGATCAAAGTTAGCTGTTAAATAGGCATTATATGTTATGCAAAAAAACTTCAGGATATTTGTTATTAATTGAAAGGTTAAGCAAATGGAAAAAAAATTCAAGACCCTTTGATTTGATTATATTTAATGTCTATTTAATGTTAGGGTAAATTTGTTAATTTGTTTACATTAATTCTTTGAATATTTGAATTTCAGTACGTCTAAATGACGAAAAACAGTTCACTTAGTCTCTTCTAACGAAACTACCGCACGTTATTAACGTAGGATTATTCATCATGGCTTACCTGTTTTGTATGTATATAAGTATCTCTCTCTCTCTCTCCCTATATATATATATATATATATATATATATATATATATATATATATATATATATATATATATATATATATATATATATATATATATATATATATATATATATGTATATATGTATATATATATATATATATATATATATATATATATATATATACATATATACATATATACATATATACATATATACACATATATACATATATACATACATACATATATATATATATATA